>CM060968.1:114413510-114446010 GCA_030765045.1 Tenodera sinensis | reverse complement strand
AATGTACAACAATATAGCAAACTAAACTAACATTCTGATGTTTAAAGAGTGGATCGCTAAGGAATGATCTTGATATTCTGTTCTCTTTGTAACACCACAGGGAAGAACATCATAAGTGTACACTCATATTACTTTCTCTAGTCACTCTTATACTATATTCGTATTGCTACAAACGCCTTTTCATGTTAATCGAGACGTTTCTAAAATGAGTTTATTAAATATTTCCTTATGGGTACAATGCAAATAGGAAAATACAGCAGCTTTAAGCAGTACTAAAGTATTTTAAGACCTTGTCGCTATCTAATGATTTTGAAGTTCCATTCTCTTTGCATGACCAGGAGGGAAAAAACGAATAACGACGTCGCATTTGGGAAATGTTTAAGTATTTATAAATTCATACAAATACCAAGGAATAGCTCTGAAAAGTTATGTTAAGGAATTATCCTGAAGCACACTTTTTATCCAGTTGAGGTCCTTTTCACCTTCAGGGTTATAGGGCGATACAATTAAGCAAAAAATATAATACATGGTATGGTCTATATATGTGTTTATTCACTGCAAATCGGTATTACCCTGCTGCAGATTTAAGATAAATATAATTGCATAAATAATGGTAATACAATTAACAGTAAAATATTAATATAAGACAGCTGCATTTACGAATCAGATTATTATAGCTACCATACTTATGAGTTTGTAATACAATAGCTAGATTTAAAATAAATAATTACTTTACTAATTTACATTCATTAATTACCTATCCTGTCAGTATAACTAATAAATTTAGCACTACTATTCACAATTAGCTTATAAAATGTCAGAAATACGCTCATAATTTATCCAACAGTTATTATATTTAAATGTTTCCCAAATTTCTTCCAGGACAAACACAGCTCTGAAAGGCTGCTATAGGCAATTCATTCAATTACTCAATGGTTCTATTAACAAATTTTCCTACATCTGCTGTGTCTCTTCTATATTTAATTTTAAATAAATGATCATTTATTCAGTAATATGTTGAATTCTCCAATTTTTCACTAATGCATCTGCACCATCATATGCTGCAAAAATAAAAGAAATGTACGTATAAAATAAACTGAGAGTTCCTGTATCCAAACTAGCATTATGCCCTTTAAGAAGAGCACACAGTTAATGGCCAATAATCGATACCATAATCCCTATCAGCGGTTGATCTGATGTCTCAGGTCTCGGACGTAATCTCTTCCAATCGGATCACACAGGCAAGATCAAACTTGACTCATGTAACTACCTTCATTTCCGCAAAACTAATACATTCTCTTTATTGTTGTAAATTGCAGTTACATTTGGGTCATCATGAACGAAGCTGTTTATGTTGCTACATCTGCAACTGTATTATTTAACTTGTATGTTCATCGTAGCCTCTTTTGTGGCATGATAATCTTGTGTTTGTGTTTTTGTGGTATGAAATTTCTTTTACCTTTGCTTCTTAGAAGATCTCAATTCTCTTATCCTTTTGCCGCTCGCTGTTCGCGGTTCTAACACAGTCAATTCTCACGAAAACTCTCATCTGCAGGCACCGACGACAGACAAGCAATTATTACATTATATGAAAAAATAAGACAATCTTTATATACCATTTATGCCGATTTATTTGTTGTTTGTTTTAGCAAAGTTTTTCCCACTTATTAAATGTCAGTTAAAAAAAAGTCTGATGTGTTGCACTCACATGACTTTCTCTACTCTTGTACTAACCCTCTTAAAAACTCTTATTCCTATATCTTCTTCGTCTTAGTTGAGATAAACTTTCGTAGAAATTATCTTATTGCTTACTTTATTGTGGGTGCAAGGGGAATTTGAGAACGCAGTAGGCCTTGAGCAATAGTGAAATCTTTTAAAGCTTTGAGATTCCGTTCTCTTTGCACGCTTAACATAAAAAAATTAACAACGATATCCCATTTCACGAAAGTCTTGTTTTCCAAATAACACAAATAACAAGGAATATATTTGAAATGGTTCACTCTACAAACAAATTTATTTGTATATAAATTGTGTGTTTTAGTGAGCTCTACATTTTCTGTACAGTAAGGTTCTATCTCTTACGGTTTAGGAGTTATTTAAAAAGCCATCCAGAGTAAGCAGGACTACATAGGCTATAGCCAGAAAGTTCAAAATACACTTTTCATTTGTCATAAAAGTATCTTAAACATATGTCATTTTAATCAAAATCGTTTGAGTCATTTTCAAGAAAATCAAAAATTTTGAAACATTTTCCATGTAAAGGATAGTTTAGGGCGAGGCTATTTTCTTCAAAATCTTCGTGTCGCATCCTTGAAGGACATTAAACTTGAACATCAACTTTGGTTTTTAACCGACTTTTCATTTTTGAGTTATGCTGTCCAGACACACACACACACACACACACACACACACACACACACACACACACACACACACACACACACACACACACACACCCACCCCACACACAGGGGGGGGGGGGAGACGATTTTTATAGAAATGTACTGTTTGGATTAAGGGGGCTTCAACACGTATATTTCCCGTGGAATCCCGACATCGAATTTTGGGGTCGAATAGGATCCTACTTGGTATACGTAGTAGAGAAAGTAAAAATACAAACACTGGATTAAACAGGAATACTATAACTTAGCTTAGGGAATTTAGCAACATCACATTAACATTTAAAAAGGCATTATTGAAAGGTTAAAAGTGTACCTCCACTTGATTTTCTATGAAATTTCATTGCTCTATTTTGGTACAAGAACACTCTATTAATTTCAGAATATAGTTATTTCCCCAATAATTGGGGAAAATTATGAAAATTATTTTCATATTTATGCTTATCTTCAGAGAGCAACTATTTGCAATACAGAATCACGCTTTTGCATGCTTGTTTTTAGTTTAATCTTCTGAAGCTCAAGTATTTACTTATGTTCATCAATTTGTTAGAAACTGAAAACAGTTGTTTACAAGATGAAAGAAGTAAATTTCTTAATATCATTAATATGCAAGGTGGAAAGGAACTTACATTCCTACATGTGCTTCATAAAAGCATTACAAATAAAAAGGTCTAATGGAATTTTGTTCTTTGATCAGCTGGTTTCGAAAAAATAAATGGATTTTCTTCCAAATTGGAAGCTTAAATCCATGAGAATGTACGAAGGTAGCTTTCCAGACGTGAAGTTAACTCAACAACATTGCGTTGAGGTTGGCCAGCGGATTGAAGCGGTTTCTGGATATAAACTATGTCGCTTGCAAGGTGGTGTAATGTTTTGGGAGCTAACGTTTCTGATTGTCCTACATTCGCACAGTAAACATGGAAGGACACGGCATGGTATTTGTTTACGTTCACGAAACACCACGCTACAGTGGTTGTTTAGGTAGTGACCTAGTGAAAGTGACACCCACACAATCTGCAGTATTGCCAACTTGTTTTCGACAAAACTGAAATATCTCCGTAGGAAATGGTCAGAAACGTAAAATACAAAATGGGTTCCAAATAGTGAGATCTGTCACTGATTTAAATTAATGTAACGACTTCACTTCCACCCTGTGTATTATAAAATTGTTGTGGTTCAGAAGGTTCAAGTATGTATTGTATATATGGATTGAATCTTTCAGCGCTCTGACTCTCATACTTTCTCGGAAAAATGGTATAGGCATTCATATGTTTCAAAAGTAAACATTTTTCTGCTGGATGAAATAATTTTTATAGCCTAAATGACAGAAGCTATCAATGCAAGTAACCACTTGAAGTAATTTTCACAATTTATAGAATAATTCATAAAAAAAAAAAAAAAAAAAAAATCGGAAACATCGGGTTAATCGATGCAAGTCTTTTGCTTAATAATTACGTATAATTTCCATCATAGGAAACAGATTGGTAACAATGCAGCGTCATAAATACAGCTTTATTCACTGAGTTTTATAATCTTCAAGTTATAGTGCCAGCTGTATAAAATAGTTACTTATGATGCAGGGGTTAAAAGGAAGATTTCATTTTGTGAGTAGGAGTGACTCCGAAACTATGCCGCAACCGAACAAAATAAATTCCTTTTAACCCATGCATCATACACTACACAGTGCTGAATATTTGTAGATATATTATAGATTGCATATAAATACAAGGTATTGTGTTACCGCTTTCATGGCCATGATATCTGCGACGTTCGTTTATTTTCTTGCTTAGGCATCAGTGTTGACAACATGACGACTTTTACAAAAACATTCTACATAAGGGAGGCAGTGGAAATAATGTAACGACGTAAATAATGTAACAAAAGTTCAATTAATAAATAACAAATTACTTATTTTTGGAGGAAACTGAAACGTTAATTGTACAACTATTACGGTTTGAAATAGTTATCCTTGGATGGAGGAAGTGGAAATTGAGTTATTTGTTACATGATTTACAATAGACTATTGTTTAGATTTGAGATAATGTTTCCAAGTTGGCATTGTCGGAGTGTTAAAAGCGTTTGAGCACTGAGTGGAAGAAGTTTATATGTTTAACATTGTGTGAACTGCTAAAAGGCGGACTTTTACTACTGACTGTCTAAAAATACTATTTTTTATGAATTTTCTGTAAAACCCAGATGAATTAGTACTGTCAGATCTTTCTAATTATCAAACAAGCCAAAATTGCCGCAAAGGAAAACATTGGGAGGGATTCGTTCACTGAAATAGAATGTAAGCCAGCGAGAAAGAGTTTTGAGCTAGTTGAAAAGCCGGTCATTAGGCTCGGAGAGAGTTGAGGTTATGTCTGCCTGAGAAGCAAGGGTTGCTGCGGAATCCACCTAGCTGTTCCCTTAAGGAAAGCTGGCATTAGAGAGTCCTTCTATATTCCTCCTGGTCATAAATGTAAATTGATTTCTTTTTGTGGAAGTTCTCGGGCATTGTGTTTGCATGCTCTGCGTTAATATTTTTTCACACCCTAAAACACACCCGCTCTTTCCCCTTTTCATTTATTAATGTGTTGGGGCCTTTGGCACGCCTCACTCAGATGAGAACCTAAGCTATTCATAGGTTCTTATTATGGAGCCTTGATATGAAATCTCTGTTGGATGGGGACAGATCATGGAGGAGCAAGGGCTGGAGATCTCCCCTCCCCTTTCTATTCGTTTCTCAACCACCTCCCACAACTTCTCTTTCCTGCTCCCTTCTCTGCTTTTCGCATCTTCACATTTTCACCTCATTAACGGGCTCGGTAAAGCTACAGCCTCGCGAGAAAGGGTTTGGTCGATATGCACCAGGCGACATCAGCGCCCCTGGCGGCGACGCGACGGGACGCAGACTGAAGTGAGCTGTGCTGTAATCATACCAGATGATGGAATTTCTCGTCCATGGAAAAATGTCATATCTGGAACTCTGGGTCCGTTTCTCTCGCCAGTATTTTACTGCCAAAGTGTGGGTTCCACTTCATAAGGTCACTCACTGTAAAGGGCTAAGGGTCAGAACGCATAAAACAGAGTTTGTGAATTCTTAAAATGTCGTAGTTTGCAGGAATATTGATATGGGAATTCCTGAAGGCAAAATATTCCCTCCCACTTGGGAATAAGCAACCGTAATACAGGCTGAATGTGGTAAAAAAGTATATCTATTTATTGCTTAAAATTATAATTATCAATATGCTAGACTGACTCAAAACATTGTTTAAAACATGTTAAGTAGTTAATACCTTTATTTCTGTACGACACTTCACGTAACCAAATATTCTGATAAGCCTACATGAATATTCCTTCAGCATTTCTTGATGAAGTTTTACTTTTTTCTAAATTTAAAGAATTATTAGATGTTAAAAACCTAATGTGCTGCACTCACATGGCTTTCTCTACCCTTGTACTAACTATTTTTACAAAGTCTTATACCTCTATCTCGAGATAAACGTTTGCAAAAATTATCTTATTTCTGATCTTGTAGGTACAAGGGGAATATGGAAATATAGTAGGCTTTGAACGTAATCAAATCTTTAAAACTTTGAAATTCGGTTCTTTTTGCACTGCCAGGAGATAAAAAAATTCCCATTTGTGAAAAGTTTGTCTTGCAAAACTCACACATACAACAAGGAATACCTCCAAATTGGTTCTTTTGACAAACAAATGCATTTGGATATAGCTTGTGTGTTTTAACGACAACTACATTTTTGTATAGTAAGATTTGGTCTATATCTTAAGGTTTACATTCATACAAAAGTCATCAAGAATAAACAAGACTGCATACGTTATAGCCAGAAAACTCAATAATACATTTCACACATTACATATCTTGAACCTATGTCGTTTAATCAAAGTTTGAAGAAAATCAAAGTTTTCGAAACATTTTGCACGTGAAGGATAGTTTTGGGTGGAGGAATTTTCTTCAAAGTCTTTGTGTTCATCCTTGAAAGATATTAACCTTAAATACTAACTTTGGTTTTTAAGTGACTTTGCGTTTTTGAGTTACATACATACATACATACACACACACACACACACACACACACACACACACACACACGCACGCACGCACGCACACACGCACGCACGCGCACACACACGTGGGCCTCTTTCTAGAATGTTTCTTTTAATTAATAGGGCCTCAAAACATATTTCCGTTGAATTCTCGTTATTAAGAATGGAGTAAGGAAGGATCCAAAAGTGTCCCGCCGGAGGAGGGCGACATATGAAAATGTTTAACTATTGAGGAACCAAGTGGGATGGTTCAGGCGGTAACGTCTGAGGCCCGCATTCGGGAGAACGCGGATTTGATTCTCATGGCCGGTCATCCAGACCATTTTTCGGCGGGTCACTCAGGCGAATGGCAGGAAGAATATTTATTTTACATCTCCCGAATCATCTCCTGCATTTCATTAATTTTATTCTCTCTGTCTCTGTGGTCTTTCCAGATTGTAAGCGGGGTCGCAGGGTCGCCGGTAGGATGCGCTGTGCTGCGCTGGAGCTTTGTAAATACGGTGTTCAACTGAGGGGAGACACTGTGATCGGCTGACCGCCCGCCACAGGAACTGATTAATCAACCGGAGCTGGCTAGTGGTGCGACCTGGAACTCAGTCGAGCTGCACCTGTTATGGACACGCCTAGTAGTTCCCCATCGTGACAGACAAGGCAAGAGAAACTGTTGAGGACGTAAAGCGAGCATAAAAATACCGCGAAGAAGAGAAAGAGAAGTAACCAATAAAACGTGCTCTAAACACGTGATAGGCCTGAAAGTGAATAAAATTAGGAAACGGGCGTAGGTAGACACAATCGAGAGAATACTGAGAAACGTGTGCAGGGCGGGGGTTGACAAGCAGTGCATTCACTTTGGGAGTAAAAGAAAGAGAAATATACGTTGTTTGTGTGTGTGTGTGTGTGTGTGTGTGTGTGTGTTCCTAGGGTGGAACAACCGAGCTAAATATCTCCTTCTAACCTATGCTTAACAAATCAGCACTGAGGTCTGCCGGAAGAGGAAGAAACCTACGCACCTGACTCCCACGCACACACTAGAATATCTCTTCCCTGACAACCCCTGCTAAACATTTCTCTTTTATATACTGCATATACTGGTTATGCAAAGCTTATCAAGAATAAACACAACTACATGGACTATAGGCAGAAAATTCAGAATAGGCAATTTCATCTGCCATAAAATTATCTTAAACATATGACATTTTAATAAAAATCGTTAGTCATTTTTGAGAAAATAAAGGTTTTAAAAAATGTTCCATAAAAAGTATAGTTTAGGTGGAGAAATTTTCTTCAAAATCTTCGTGTGACATCCTTGAAAGATATTAAACTTAAATACCAACATTGCTTTTTAACAGACTTTTCAGTTTTGAGTTATGCTGTTCACGCACACATACCCACACGAAGCTATTACTAAACATTTTTTTTGTTCAAGGCGTCTCAAAACATTTATCAAAATTTTGTGTCGAATTATAACACTACCGCTACTTACTGAAGTAGCAGAGAGTAGAAGTAATTCAGGCATTAAAGAGTTAAGGGACACTGGGGGTGAAATTTGAAAGTTCCACATTTCTTGATGGGTGTTTTTGAAATTTTTGCTGTGATTTAGTTATATGAGAATAGGATGTACACCAAATTTCATTAACATTGGAGGATTCCTTTTTGATATATAAATTATTTTCTGAATTTAATAGGCGCATTTTCAAAATGTGACATGTGCCTACTCACTTTTCAAAATTGGTTTATATTGGCAGAACTGGTACTCTAAAACATGGGCAAAAATTGTATGAAGAGATATTTCAAATACGTTTGGTGATTATGATATAGAGATTTTTTTAATAACAAAGAAAATTTAATCCTAAAAATTTATTTTTTTTCCATACAAAAATCTTTTTGGAATTCATGTTAATGATAGCTTAAATATTTAACCATAGAACTGTTTAGCTGCTATTTATGAATAGTTTTGGAAATTTTCATTGAATTTGAAGCAAACCTGAGGCGCGAACTACATTTGGAATGTGCAGAAATGTAGTTTTGAGAAAAGAAGGCTTTTATATGGGAACATGCTGTGTGCCTTAAGTGAAGAACACTATTTCAAAGGGCCGTAATGACCACATGGAGTGGGGATATCAAAAAATGTTAGCTGATCCAGATGCACAGGAGTTCCAGGAATATTTTAATGTAAACAAACAATTTTCGACTTTTTGACCAATTTTGACCAAAATTTCAGTCCCAGTGTCCCTCAAGGAAGTTGTCATCGAGACCTTTTAAACCTGCCTGACTTTTCTAGAGTATAATAATTATATTCCGTTGCTATAGACCCTTCATACACTTGCTGTCACTTTCACATACAAGCTTTTTGTACAGAACTTAACCTTTACCTACCAGTTTCATGCTTTGTTCCCGTACATATGAGATGGACTAAATACCACTGTGCATTTCAAAGTGTATTGGAATTCTGTGAAGCAAATCACGATTTTAACCACCCGTAGAGTTTACTTGTTCCACATTCTATTGTCAAATGTTAGCATTATACGCGCCAGCATATGCTGTTGTCAAAGAGTTTTTAGTGCCTTTGTTATTATCCACGTTGATCGAAGCTAAAGCATATTTATTGTAGGCTAAGTGACCTGGTGAACTTCGTACCACCTAAAATTGGTTTTATTGTAACTCTTCATAAATTATTATTAATCCTAATCAACATTCCAACTCCAATTCACTGAGATCGATAATATTAGATGCATCTACATAGTTTGAGCGTTGTTTGGTTATTAGATGAAACTCGTTGGTAATTCAAATGAATTTAATGTCTTTTATTTACATGAAAGATAAATGCAATTAACATTCAATGCAAAGTTTTCTAGTAGACTGCGTGAAGCAGCTCGCCGCGCATTTGACTAACTTCGGCGACTTAGTATGTCAGCTCGTCCTCTCCTTGGCATTATAATCAACATTAAAAACGCCACGGAATTGTTGCCACAATCACTCAAATTTGTTGAACTCACTTTAAGAGCTTTGCAAAATTAGAATTATCGAGCCAATTCCGTTTCGCTAAGATTCATTTTGTGGTTATGTCTAAGCCTACCCTAATATCTCCAGTCTCGCTGAAACACGTTTGAATGAATTTGTTGTTTATTTCTAAGTACAAAGTCATCTTACCTTAATGGAATGGCTGATCGAAATGAATGTTCTCAAAACGGTAAACAATTTTAATTAAAACAGCATATGTTTAAGATATTTTTATGGCAAATGAAATGTATACTTTGAATTTTCTGGCTATAGCCCATGTAGTCGTGTTTACTTTTGATGAATTTTGCATAACTGATAAACCGTGTGAGATACACCAAATCTTGCTGTACAAAAATGGTTAAAACACACATGTCCAAACACACTTTTTTGTGTAGTGAATAATTTCGGAGATATTCATTGTTCTTTGTCTGAGTTTTGCAATACTTTTACTTTTCTCAAATGGGAGGTCGTTATTCAATTTTTTACTCTTGGCCTTGCAAAGAGAACGGAATTTCAAAGCCTTCATATAGCGACCAGCTTTAAAAGATTTGACAATCGCTCTAAGTGATCTGTATTCCCATATTCCCCTTGCACCTACAAGAAAATTAGCAATAAGATAATTTGTACAAATGTTTATCTGAACTAACAAGAAGTAGATAAAGGAATAAGCATTTGTAACAATAAATAGTACACGAGTGTAAGATTTTTGTGCTTTATTCTTTAAATGCTTTCAAAGAAATGCAAGGCTATTGGGCGAGTACAAAGCCTAAATGTTTTACGGATACACTGACAAACAATGGACAACACCGGGTAGTTAATGACAATCTAAGTTGTATAAATTTCTGTAAGTACCACATAAAACAATTTTTAATATTTTTAAGCGACCTGGGGCGTTGTAAGATAGCTAAGCATACTAGCACATCACATTGCTATAAATTCTATTTACACAGTAACTATTGAATAAATGATAACCAGATTTGGGTTGGTTATACTTTCTGAATTTCTGCAGATAATGATTATAAAATACTCTACTTAACTTTGTGCAAAAGTGATATAAGTGACAGCTTCTTAGCTCAAAATGTTCTCATTCTTTACTTGCCTTTTCCACTTTAGTACTTGCTTAGTATTTTCTCGGTGTTATTATGCAGTTATTTTGTTTCTTATGCTTTTAATTAACTCTTTAAGTTTATTAAGTAAGAATTTTTAAATATTTCCAAAGAAAGACAATGCTCTTGGACAGCCTAAGTCTAAAAGTAGTAGGTATAAATCATCAAACCATGGGCAGGCCGGATATTTTAATTAGTAATTAATACATTTCTCCACGAGAAGAGAGAAATTACATGTTTACGGATTCTAAATCAATTGCCTCTTAAAAATAAATGAAAACTCTCTCTTCTATATCCAACATTAAAGTATGATAGTAAAGCAGACACAAAATTTAATGACGGGTGGGAGGAGTTGGTCAGCATAATATCCAATGAGTCTTGCCACGTCTTACGTTATTTATAGCCGGTGATAAGTTCATAAAGTGGTCAACTATTATCCGCCGTTAAATTTTGTGTCTGCCATAATTCCAATTTACAATTTTAGTTGCACGGTTTTGCTACTTCAAGTAACTGAGCTACCATGTTAAGATATCAAAACGGTTACTTTTCTTAAAATATTACTGATAAGTGTTTGGAATGATTTTGAAATTAATAAGAGCGCAAAATATGTTTTGCTTGCAAATATGTAAATCTGAAAGAAGCTTCAAAGTGCTAAATGCAGCTCTGAATGCAGGAAAACTTTGTTTTCTTAATAATTGGACGAAAACTACTAGAAGGAATGGAAAAGAAAAGCAGAGGATCCAAAAACAGTAATACTAATATCCAATGCCAAATAACTGCAAGCTCCCAAAAGCCTCTGAAGTATTTCACCCAAAAATATTTCTAATAAAGTCGTCTAGATGAAACAAACAGCTATTATTATGTTTTGAGTTAATTAAAGTTCCCTGTTTAGCAAAATAAAATGTTAATGTAGAGGACGTGAGTAATTAGGATGTTTTCCTGCGTTATCGCAGTTTTAGCTGCATAAAACGCGTATAATACAACGCTATTTACTGCTGAATATAATTAGGGGAGCGTCCATCAAGCAAAGAATGACGTGGTCTACCACATTGTGTACTATAACGCTATCCTATTAATTTAGCCGCATAGGGGAAATGTTAATATGGTTTTAAACTTATTAAATTTGTCTAAGATATAAATTAGTGCATAAGTGTTCCTACATGACATTGCTTTAGATGTTTTTTTATCAACAGTGAAATATAATACGTTATAATAATATATTAGGTTTTTACAGAAAATAAAACTATTGTATGGTTGTCTCTTAGCTGATAATAGCACTGTTGCCTACCCAAAGCAGACGCGGGTTGCGTTCCCGATACCGACGTAGGAATTTTCTGCCGCTGGGAGACCTAGTCTGGGGTGCACTCAGCCTTGTCAGGCCCCTGAGGGCCAATTGAGGAGCTAGTTGTTTGAGAAGTAGTGGTCCCTAGTTGCGAACAGTGCATATACCGGCCGGGAGGGTGGGACACTGATCACGTCCTAATCTCCAGTATTGCACCCCTCATGACACCCGTGGAAAGGGCTGCTGCGACACGGGGTGGTCAGAGGTATTGTATTACTCCCAAAATATCACTTGAGGCCTTTGAACTCAATGGTAACATTTTAGAAAAGCGCGCGCGCGAATACTTGGCTCAATAATGAAACATTCTTTATATTTATCGAACGTATCTTTGACCTAAGAACTGTTAGGGACCTTTATGCTTCTCTGTGGCCTCTGCGGCCTGTAGGCTCCTATGGTTTCTTCACCTCGTCACTTCCTTCTAGGGGGCGATAGCTGCAATTGATCTCCGATAGGTATCCTCCCCTGATTTTAGGTTTACCGAGCAGGTGTATCACCGATTAAGCTACCACCATATTGAGAAATATTGCAGTTTACCTTGAAAAAATGCGTACCAGTGGTAGTGCCGTCATGGACTCATTATTGGAGCAGCGGTAAGATAAGCTGAGAGTCCATGGTTGAAATCCCAGTAAGATGACGAATTTTTCAATCTGATTCTATCTTTCTAATGAAGCACTGTTCATGTCTTTTTTGAGAGTATGAGTGATACGGAGAAGGGTATCACCGATATGCACTTCGGCCTTTGTAGACCTGTTGCGCGGCTCCAATCTTATCATCGAACCAGAAGTATCACGTTCCTAATTAACTGAATCAGATTCTAAACCATAGTAACTGAAAAGTCGTCTACTGAGTTCCAAAAATGAGGGTTCTTTGATGAGTAAGTTTTGAGCACTCGCACAATATATGTGCAGCTTGTTCATCTGCCTGTCTATAATCAGGATTCATCTAATATCGCATTCTTAGTAGATAACCTGTAAATGGATAGTGTCAGTAAAGAAAATCCGTTGTCCATAAGTAGCTTTTCCTGCTTAAGTTTAGCAGTTCTTGCGTCCTAATTTTGTCCAATCTCTTTTTAATCCATTGACATCCTGAAATCTGCAGACGACTTCCAGTATTTATTATGTTACTTGAGCAATAGTCCCTGATAGGCAGCTTAACTGATCCTGATGACTGCCTCAGTGCTGGTTGAGGCATAATAAAAGGCTACTCAATTCCCTTATTAGTAATTTCATCTGTTCTTTCGTTGCCCAGAAATCACACATACGCTGGAGCCACTTCAGTGGAACTGAATTGAGGATGGCAGTGATTTGCAGAACTCCTCGCATTCTAAGACCAACTTGGTGTTAACAAAGTGATTATCGAGGACCTTCAGGCTTATGTGACTGTCTTAAAGTACTAGCTAATGTAGTTAATCTTTCTGCCCGAAAGGCCGTGACATAATCGTCCAAGCATAAAAGTTTCAATAATAGTTAAAATCTTTGCTAGAAATTGAGCATTAGAGGCTTTGCAGAAGTTGCGTAATGATACCAAGGTTTTGCACTAAAAGTTTTGACCTAGAAGCTCTTTTAACCATGAGTGCTTCTTGTCCACTATAACATTTTTCCTGATAAACGCTAAAGTACTCTTCCCTGACCGCCACTAAGGGAGGTGTGGGAATCTCCAAACTCTGGCTAAATGAAACCAGAACTCACTGCGAGGAAGGTGACATATCATACTGAATCTAAGGCGAGAAGTGCAATTCTTTGGCCTAAACGAGGGCTCTCTCCCCCAAAAGCGTCAGTCAACCCGATAGTTGATATGGATATATAAAATAGCTGTTTGTATATAGGATGGAAGGTAATGCTTCGGCCATGCGTTAACTAGGGATTCTACATGATGAGTTTAACAAATATGTACAGTACAATTATTGTGAATAAAAAGCCGTTTCGCCGGAAAAAATAATTTGTGTCAAATATTTGGAACACTTGGGACCACCTAGCTTCTTGACGAATGAGTATAAATGAGTTATTATTTCACTAACTGTCGCGCAAACACTGTGTGAACAATGCTAAAATAAGTACCTTTTATTTCAATTCGAATGAATTTACCTAGAATTTAATCTAAACGTGATGCTTCCAAATCTCCCTTAAAATTAAACTTTACATGAAATTCAAACCAACAACAACATATCCAAATCTTTTACATGTAAAGGTAATGTGGGATGGGAGAATTTTCTTGAAAATATTCATGTCGTATGTCTGGACTTCAATGTGGACTTCAATGCTTAACGCTATGCTGTTCAAAAACGCATAAACACTTACCTTTTTCTGTTTCTGGGGGCAATTAAGGGAACCTCAAAAAATGTATTTCTGGTGGTGGGATGCAATACTTTCTCTTGTATAGAGGAAGTAAAAATAACTAAACTGCCTGCAATGTGATTCCAATGTGCCTTCGAAATATATGGCTTAGTGTCTGCGACCCTCAGATAATACGCCTTGTCTCATTTAGTTTAGTTCTCACTCACAAGGAAAGTCTTGTAATTTAGCACGAAAAGCTAAAACGATTGGAAACGCGTCTAAAACGCAATGCTGTACTTGTTCGAATATCTATCAACGTCATTCATCTGTAAAACTAGGTGTGCGGTCGCTAGCGCTATCTGAAGCGAACTAGCCTCACTGCGCCGTGGCTGTACAAATAGTGCGATTGTCACCATTGCAGTGTTTGGTAGCGCAGTGTACTTATTAGCGTCAAGCATGAGTAGGCTGAAGCTAAGTCTATGAACCATGTTAACCTGCTGCTAGGAAAGGTATGTCGAATTTACACACCGGATAATGAGTGTATAATTGCATTGGAGGATGAACCATTTGAATACATGTTATGTGACATCATAATGCAAACAAATTATGATGATTTCACGGAAATACACAGTAATACATTGGATAGGTATAGTGATTGTGAGTCTGACGGCGGAGAAGAAGAAGCTGCACCTGTGTATGCGAGTTCCAACACTTCTGGAATGCTTTCTCCAGCAAATGAAGATATTGCAAGTCTAGGTGAATATGCGCATTTACCCCCAAAAATATCACCACCCCGTGTGCTATACGAGCATTGGGCAACATTTATGAGAATTCTTTTAATCGTAATTCTCATTCTTAGACAAAAGTGACGAACCATTATAGCTAAATTCATTCGAAATCCAATTGGAAGATAATTTTAGTACGCCAGTACGTGCACTTCGTTACTGAACATTGCAACAATCACGCTCGTACAGCTACGGCGCAGTGAGGCTAGTACGCTAACGTTCAGATGGCACTAGCGGCTGCACACGTAGTTTTACAGATGAATGACGTTGACAGCTATTCCAGCAGGTGCAACATTATATTTTAAATGCATCTCCAGCCGGTTTTAGCCGTTTGAGCTGGGGTGCTTCCCCACAACTGATATCTGAATGTCATTCTCATTCCCTGAAATGAAGTGTTGTCCACATCCTGAAAATTGTGGACAAAGTTTAACCGTATCCTTCATTCCATCTTGCGATACATATCCTTCCTCAGCTACTATTACCCTCTTTTGGCAATCATTACTAGAAATAATACCAGCTGCGATCAATTTAAACCTAAGCAATTAATAGGACTTTTCTGTGCAGCCACTTACATTATTGGATCGCTGTTTTAATCTTTTGTATTTGGATCCACTTCTGCGGATTCTTTCATCGAGTTCCATTTCATTGTAACTCCGATTGCCATTTACTAAAAGCTTAAGACCTTTCTGTCCTTTCTGCACTTTATAGAATGCTCATACTATCTAGTGAGTGGTCTTTCAATATTTGCTTTTCCTTTTGATTAAAATCCTTCTTTACTTTTGCCATACGTGCTTGAAGTTTGCTCTTTTAGGTATAATGCTCTCAGACTGGAAATATTTCGCCAGTTGGCCTACAGATATTACAATGTATTTTAAAGCATTGTGAATTGCCTATTTTGGGTAATGTTCTTATGGAATATTTGTCACTTTGGAGCATCGTTCACCCGAATCATTAAGTGCTCTAATTCACTAAAATTAACATATTTCCCATTCCTTCTTCAGCAAGACCTATATGACTAAATTAACACCTGCTTCATTGATATAGGTGAAAATGGTTTAATAATAATAATAATAATAATAATAATAATAATAATAATAATAATAATAATAATAATAATAATAATAATAATAATAATAATAATAATAATAATAATAATAATAATAATAATAATAATAATAATAATAATAATAATAATAATAAATAACAAAAAAGGATATTGTTCATGTTTTCACCAACTGTATCCTGAAATGATGGTAGTCCTTCAAACTGAAAGTCATTTATTGTAGGTCTAAGATGTGCTGAAATTTACAAGACACTGGAATATTGTGAAAGATGGTGAAGTATGCTTTGCAGAAGGATTGATAATGAAGTTGATAATTTGGATGATCATGGCACGAGTAAATGTTTATCGCACGAACGAGAATGAATGTGAAAATTGTCATGAGTTCCATGTTAACAATTATACTATTCACTAGATGGAAAAATTTATACAGTCTTAATTTTACGAACTGTATAAATTAAATCATAAACTAATTCCGCATTCATAGGAAACATAACGTCTTCTTTTTTGATAAAGTTATAACAGGCCTTACTTCTCTACTTGCATTACATTCTTTATCACCTAACATGTTGAACTGATAAGCATGATATTCCCTTTCTGGATGAGATTTAAATAGGATTTGTGGGCCGTATTGTGGCCTATTATATCTAATGGCAAGCAATGATAAATTCAGATCTTAATTTTATATATTTGATTATGTATAAAGCTTTTACATCTTCAATGTTCAGAGAAAAATCACAAACTGGTTTCAGCTCCTGTCTAAAAGCCACAGCAACTTGTAATTCCAGTATTACTACCTGGCAAAGCGACGAGGCGTATTGACCTTGGTAGTCGAGCGCTGCGATCGCTTCTTATCTTGTTTATTAGAAGAGCGAAATAATAGTAACTTGGTGTATAGTCAGTGATAAAACACATATAATTGATGCGCCTGAACGGAGTGTAGATAAACCGTCTCGCCCTGTTTGTGTGATAAGCTCACGTAAACAACTTTGCAGTCTCACATTCTTCGCATTACGCCTCATGGCTTTGCCAAGTAGTACGTCATTGCTATAGGAAATTCGCCATTGCTATTGTGTCGTCACTTTGACAATTGGCAACTGCCTCCAAATGTGACGGAAAGGGACTTATGTGAGAAGGTTCAGTTTGGTAGGGAGCTGCACCGAAGAGGGGGGGGGGGGGGAGCGTGGATTACTGACTTGTAACTCTGGCTCTGAAATTTAATTATCTGCATATCTATTTTCAACTACAATGACCACGTGTTTCTTTCGTGTCGTAAGAAGGGCTTTACCGTGATCGATGATGGGAAGACTGTAGCGCCTAAAGACCACGCTTGGGTTATACAGAATTGATCGGCGCAGGAGGATACTCTAATTACCATTACAGCAATCATTATTATTGTGGAGGCATATACTTTAAACCTCAAAGTGTTGATATGTCTGAAATTAGCAATTGTAATATTTCGCTAATTACCATTTCTGGTGTTCAGATTCAGAAACAGTAATTTTAATCCTGAAACGGGATTTTTCAAATAACTCAGCTTTATGTTGTATTATGCAACGAGGGCATAATGGCAGCAATTAAGGTGCAAGTATATTTTATGAAACGAGCGGTAGTAAGTTTCATAATATATTCATACGAACACCTTAATTGGCATTATACTAAATTTTCATACAACTATTTGTGCTCAACCATGAGTCAACTTTAAAACATTTATAAAATATGTTTAATATTCTACGCTGTTTGTTATTATCACTGGTGTCCGTCATTTTAATCATATATCGATACGAGAATCGATAGTTACGCCTTTAATTACGAAATTATTGATTTCATTGTTATGTTGGTCTTGACACACTGATACAGAGAATAAAAAGGAGACTTTGAAAAACGAAAAACCAAATTACATGTCGTGTCGAACATTTTTGGGTTGTCTAAATTCGAACTTGTTTTTATTCGATTCAACATACAAGAATCGATAGTTTCACCTTCAACTGCGTGTAAATGTGCGCAGACGGCAAACTATTGATCGCTAGTTGGGGATATCTGCTTGTCCTTATGAACAGGTGTCGTGAACTGGTGCACCTTTAATTGGTGGATAGCAATATAATTATGAATAGCTGGATATAATAAGGTCTATTTCAGGGACGTATAAGCGCTACATTATGACATGTCGAGTACAAAATATATTAGCTAATTTAACAGGTGTTGTCTATTCGCATACGTACCCACGCATACCCTGAGAAACAGGTTCCGTAATAATGGAGGCGCCATCAAAAAGTGTGGCACATTGGGGAATTTGGTTATCAACATTTATGTTCTTTATTATTGAAGTAGAAAACAACCAGTAAAGTGTGGTTTAGCAGCTTTTGAACAATCTGGCAACCCTGTCTGAAGCAGTGGTATCCGCTATATTCTTCAATGCCGTTGCAGCATATTCATTTTCAATTATGTCTGGTAGACCAGAAACTACAACTATTCATGTGCATTTATTACGGTAAATGTTATAATTGATGTGCAACGGATATATCACAGTTTCCTATTTTCTCTCTGTAGTAGTGGCCGGCCACAGGATCCTGCTGTTGTTTATGGCGATGATTCAAACGTGGGCTTAGTGGCACACGCGTGCAGCATTCAAGCAGCTCTTTCGTAATTGAAAAGGATGCTTTGCGGTTTACACAGCTAGCGCTTATTTATGGCTCGAGTGTACCCAGACCCACCCCCTCAGGTGCAAAAACCCTACCCGCTCGACAGTGAATGATCTTTTTGGAAAATAACGAGATACAGAATTGAAAACCTTCCTCAAAGGAGTCATAATCACTAGTAATTGCTTTCTCTATTACGTACAGTAAGTAGGCAAAGGATTGTATTGTACCCAAAAATTCGATGTCGAAATTAAATAATATAAGTAAAGTTCTACATGGTCTATCGATTACACAACAGAGATACATACATACATACATTTACATACACTAAATAGACTATTATACGGCCAAGTTTCAATACCATATAACTACTAATACTCCGGTTTAAAACTTCACAATAAAAATAATAGGGTATTTATTATTTTTATAGATAACCTATAACAATAGGCTATACGTATTATTTTGAGGACCTATGTCCATGTATAGGTCATTAAAATACGTATTTTGGGGACACCTGAATAAAAAAAAAAGATTTCTAGAAAAAAAGGTGCATCTTTCTCTGCTTCTGTCTGTCTGTCTGTGTTAAGTGCGTGTCTGGGAGTGTGTATGAACAGTATGACTGAAAAATGAAAAGTTGGTCTTTAAGTTTTTCACCTTTCAAGGACGCCACACGAGTTCTTTAAGAAATTTCTGC
Organism: Tenodera sinensis; assembly: GCA_030765045.1. Classification (NCBI taxonomy): domain Eukaryota; kingdom Metazoa; phylum Arthropoda; class Insecta; order Mantodea; family Mantidae; genus Tenodera; species Tenodera sinensis. The sequence goes on along the minus strand of CM060968.1, from coordinate 114,426,662 downwards.
GTTACAAACTATACCTGATATGGAGAAGTTCACGTAAATTTCTATTTCCTTCAAAATGGCTCTATTGATCTTGGTTCAAATACAATAATACTCGTAATAATTAATAACAATAACAATAATAGTAACAATCATAATAACAATAATAAGACACAGCAATATACATCAATAAGAAACATTACGTGCCCTCATGCTTCCACTTTAAAATCTGCAATTCAAATGTTAGACAATACCTGCATATACAGGAGTGAGTTTATTCCCTGGAAAATAAAGAGTCTGTAAGAAAAGTAGGACCTTATCACCTATTTATACTGTTGTCTATTATCACGGACTACACACGCTAGTTCAACTGCCTCTCACTTCACGTCTTCACTGAGAGGGAGAACATGCCACTGCCGTCTCTTGCGCCGTGGAGTTCTGCAACTGTTTTAACACACGAGGTTATCTACTTCCGCCGATGCCAAATGAAGTGGGCCACCTGGTATATCTCCTTAAAACATATTTTCTGTGAAATATAGTTATTTTGGCGTTAACCGTTTCAGAGATATTTTTATTATTGGTTTTAATTTCCAAATACTTTTATGTTATTTTCAAGTATAAGCTGCTACTCGTGATTTTCTCCTGCTGTAAAGTCTGGGTTTTCTAACTGTTACCTAGTGATACGATTTTAAAATATTTGACCATCGCTTCGGTGTAGTCTATTGCTTTTACTACTGCAATACCAGAGGAATAAGTAGTGGAACCATTTCTCCAAACGTTTGTCTCAATTAGCAAGAAACAGATATAAGAATAATCTTTCCCAAATTTGTATAACAGGTGGAAAAGGCCATGTGAAAGCAAAGTATCAGAACTTTCCCCCTTCAGCTGCATAAATAATTCAGAAGTTTCATGGAAGGGGCATTTTATATTTCAAAATGGAATAAATACAGCCTCGAAATTGCTTTGAGGCCTGTAAGCCTCTTTGGAATTGCGAAATTTTGCTTAACAGCATTTAAAATGTTATACTGTTGACAGTTATTCCATTGTTGGTTGTTCTACAGCGCAGAGTTTAACCGAGGGAATATAATGCAATTTCACTTGTAAGCTTTCCGTTGTCATATATCATCACTGTCGCATCGACAGAACTCATCCATATCACCACGTCACACCATCTGTCGAATCATATCAAGAAATACACATATGTTCATTCTTTATCTCCGCTGTTTAACGCTCGCTCACTGTCTCCCTTTCAAACTTTCGTCACAGATCATGACACCTCTTTAACATAACCCGATTTTAACAACAGAGTTGTATTTCCAGGGACTCCTTTTTTTTCTACTGCGTACTTAAGGGCACATAGTGGTTAAAAATACTGATTTACACCTCACATGATTTTCTCTACTCTTGTACTAACCCTCTTACAAACTCTTATTCTTATATTTTCTTCGTCTTACTTGAGATAAACATTTAAAGATTTGAGATTCCGTTCTCTTTGCACGATTAACATGTAAAAAAATGAAAGTGATCTTGGATTTGCCGCAAGTTTTAAGTTTTTCGAAACTGACACAAATAAGTAATATCTCCGAAATGGTTTACCCTAAAAAAATTATTTGGAGATAAATTATGTGGTTTAGCGAGATCTAGATTTGTTGTGCATTAAGATTTGCTCTATCTCTAACGGTTTAACAGTTATTCAAAAGTCATCCAGAGTAAACTGAACCACATAGGATACAGCCAGATAAAACAGTAGAAAAACTGCAATATTTTAATGTCCTGGAATCTAATATCACATTTTAGGATGGTAGAGATATAAAACAAACATTATATAAATTTCAGAATGTATGTGGAACGCTTAAACGAACTGTGTAAAATAAAGGTATAAATGAAACTATGTTAAATTTCTATAAAGTGATGGCCATACCACAATGGTTAAAAACTTGGTCAATGAACAGGAGGAATAAAAAATGGTGGAAACAGCCGAAATGACGTTTTTAAGAAGCAGTACTGGATATACCCCTTTGAATCACATGAAGAATGACACAATCAGAGAACAACTAAAAAAAAATCTGATGTGTTGCACTCACATGACTTTCTCTACTCTTGTACTAACCATCCTTAAAAACTCTTATTCCTCTATCTTCTTCTTGTTAGTTAAGATAAACATTTGTACAAATTATCTTATTGCTTATTTCCTTCTAGGTGCAAAGGGAACATTAGAATACAATAGGCTTTGTGCAATAGTCAAATCTTTTAAAGCTTTGAGATTCCATTCTCTTTGCACACTTAACATATAAAAAAATGAACAAAGATGTTCCATTTCGCGAAAGTTTCGAAACTCACACACATAACAAGGAATATCTCCGAACTGGTTCACTGTACAAGAAAATTTATTCAGACATAAATTGTGTATTTTAGCAAGATCTACATTTTTGGTACAGTATGATTTGGTCTATCTCTAACGGTTTACTAGTTATGCAAACATCGTCCAGGGTAAATACGACTACAGGGGCTATAGCCAGAAAATTCAAGATATACATTTTATTTGTCATCAAAATATCTCAAACATATGACATTTTAATAAAAATCGTTAGAGCCATTTTCAAGAAAATCAAAATTTTCGAAAAATGTTCCATGTAAAGGGTAGTTTAGGGTGGGGCTATTTTCTTCAAAATCTTCGTGTCGCATCCTTGATAGATATTAAACTTAAATGCCAACTTTTTGTGTTTGAGTTATGACACACAGACACACACGGACCTTTTTTTAAAATTGCCTTTTTTGGATTCAAGGGTCTCAAAACATATATTCTCGGTGAAATCTCGACATCGAATTTTTGGGTGGAATACAATACTTCCTTCTACTTACCAGTAGAGAAAGTAATATGTAACTTAAATGGTAACATATACACAAACAAAATTGGGTAGATCAGTTAACAAGGATGTCAAGTAACAGAATAACTAAAACAGTTGAAGGACATAAATCTGAACGGAACCGTGTTGTTGGAGGACCTAAATGTCGTTGGAAAGATGATGATCTCTGAGCCGAAACAGACCAGTCTGGCCTACCTTGATGTTGATGATGGAAAATATTTTGTAGAAGAGTGAGTGGAGTAGACCATATGAATACAAACATCACTTTTTTGTACATTAAAGGCTGGCTTTGCTGTGGTTTTCACACGAAGCGCCGACAAGGCTGGCCTCGATTCACAAGAAGCTACACACAATGAAGATGAGAGGAGCGAGGGCAACAATATAAAAGCGAAGGAAGACTAAGAAGGAGAATAAGGGATAAAGATGATGAAGAGAAGAAGTGTGCTCTGTCTCAGCAGCAGCAGCATCATCATCGCCCACGCGGCACACGCTCAAGAGTGCACTTGACCGCGCGACTCTCCGTGACCTCCACGCATTTTCACTCCGCACAAAGGACTCCTCCTCTAACATCAAAAGAGTTACTGAATACTACGTAGTCGGTAAAAAGAACGGGACCAAGATGGGGGAATGCATGCGGGGATCAAATACAGGCTGACACGTAAGACAGCTCCTGTGTTTCGCTCACAACAATCAATTATCTATCAAAGTTTACATAAAACACAAAACTGGTAATGAAAATTGAGGGGAAAATAATAAAAGAAATTGAAATAAACAGAGAACTGAAATTGGGTTGCAGTCTATCTCCAATTCTTTTCAATATACTGGTGCCCCCTCCACCCTAATAAAGTCGGCAACGATTAGTATGTTGTGCGGGATGGCAAACTGATTGGTTTTCAAATAAGAACCCCTGTCCGGAAATGCACGGTTTGGACGAAGTTTGAGAACGAACGGTTGCGACAATTGAACATTTGTCTTGGTATCTTTAGGTGGAAGCTATGTTATCTGTGTACTGGGATGAACGACTCGAGTACAATAATGTTCTGCGCATGCGCTAAATTCCTCCACAGAATCCTTGGTGCGCACCCTACTGCGTTACTTGTATAGTTTCCAGTATAGTAACTTTTTTAACAGCAGTGCGAGACGTGGCAGTAGACAGCTGCTGAAATGGCCGATATGAGTTCCAGCACACTTTGATGTAAATGTGGGGAATCACCTCAACGTCGATGGAATGGTAGAGGTGTACCAGTTGCATGGGCAGCATGCTCGCCAGATCTGACATCTGTCGACTATTTTCTTGGAGTTGTATGAAGAGTATGTTGTATGGCACTCCAGTAACGTCAGCGGAGGACATTATGGCTCGAGTCCACGGACCGATTGAAAATCTTGAAGGACAATCAGATGTATTGGGATATGCGCATGAGGCTCACCACCGCCGATATAGGCTCTGCAATGTTGTAGAAGGTACAGAATTGGAAGCCCGTTTGCAATGTAGACAGCTCGACGTTTGGTTTATTGACTAAATGTGAACATACACCCCATCTGACACTTCGATGCGCTACAATGTCCAAACTTTGCATTTCCGGACAGGGGTTCCTATTTGAAAACCGATGAGTTTGTCGTCCCGCACAACACACTAAGCGTTATCGGTGTTTTTTCGGACACCTGGGTATAAATATATGAAACTTGAATAGAATGGAAAAGTGACACATGAGGGTATTAGGTTAGGATAAAGAAGAGCATTAAATGTTCTTCTGTTTGCTGATGATCTAGTTTTAATTTTTGGCAAGGAAGATCAAAATTCGTAAGAAATACGATATGACTATTTCAAGGACGAAAACAAAAGTAATAAAATTCCAGGGAAGATATCGAAGGAGAGCTAAAATTGTACTAGAGGAGAACATATTAGAACAAATATCACATTTTCAATACCTTGGTGGTCTGAAAAATTAATAACACAGTAATGTGTTACTAAGAATTATTCGATATACAATAGTCTCAGCTGGAAAAGTATTCACGTTCAACCAGAATTATATTTCCCATTTACTTATGCACTTTTATGTTCCATTCAGTTAATAGAAAATCTCTGTTCAACATTAATAACGCTAAGGTTATCAATCTAACATTAAAGATAAATATTCATGACAATGAGGATTTGCTCTTATTTCAAGAGAATATTCTAGAATTGTGTTTGTGCCTTCTTATCCACTACTTATTATATTTCATGTGAAAATCCAGGTTCCACCTCAAGATGTACTGAAGAAACAATAAGAATTGAATCGCTTCTTAATGTTAATAATATGAATAAATAATACACACGTTTATGTATTTTGCTAAGGATTCATTAAAAACTAATTTTATGATACTATGCTCACGGGTGTTACGTCATTTCCCACTGGTACCGTAAGTATTAATTACCAGTTTTAGCCTTGTTGCCATTGGAATTGATAAGTGAATCTACCAAATATGTGTGAACAATGATTAACTTACATATCAAGTACTGCAAAAACTTCTTTACTTCACCTAACCTCTAAAAGAAAATTGTTAACTGAAAATAAAAAAAAAGTTGTTTCATTTAGCTTATGAGAGAAAGAGAAAGAGAGAGAGGGAGAGAAAGGAAAGCGAAACAAAACGACAGAGCGAAAGAAAGAAGCAAATATTCAAAGTGACAGAGACGTATTAACTTCTTCCCTTCCTTCTCTCCTTCCCTTGCCCCTTCCTTCCTCCCTCCCTAATAATAGTAATATAATAATACTTCATATTATTCTTACTATTCCTATTATTATTAAATTTATTATTATATTATTATTATTATTATTAAATTTATTATTATTATTATTATTATTATTATTATTATTATTAAATTTATTATTATTATTATTATTATTATTATTATTATTACTATTCCTATTATTATTAAATTTATTATTTATTAATTATTATTATTATTATTATTATTATTATTATTATTATTATTATTATTATTATTATTATTATTATTATTATTATTTATTAATTATTATTATTATTATTTATTATTTATTAATTATTATTATTATTATTATTATTATTATTATTATTATTATTATTATTATTATTATTATTCCTATTATTATTATTATTCCTATTATTATTATTATTCCTATTATTATTATTATTCCTATTATTATTATTATTCCTATTATTATTATTCCTATTATTATTATTCCTATTATTATTATTATTCCTATTATTATTATTATTATTATTATTATTATTATTATTATTATTATTATTATTATTATTATTATTATTATTCCTATTATTATTATTATTCCTATTATTATTATTATTATTATTATTCCTATTATTATTATTATTATTATTATTCCTATTATTATTCCTATTATTATTCCTATTATTATTCCTATTATTATTCCTATTATTATTATTATTATTATTCCTATTATTATTATTATTATTATTATTATTATTATTATTATTATTATTATTATTATTATTATTCCTATTATTATTATTATTATTCCTATTATTATTATTATTATTATTATTCCTATTATTATTATTATTATTATTCCTATTATTATTATTATTATTCCTATTATTATTATTATTATTATTATTATTATTATTATTATTATTATTATTATTATTATTATTATTATTATTATTATTATTATTATTATTATTATTATTATTATTATTATTATTATTATTATTATTATTATTATTATTATTATTATTATTATTATTATTATTATTATTATTTGAAACGTTTCAGCAGAATAATGATATAGAATTCCTAGTAAACAAATGCTGCAATAATTGTGCTAATCTCAGAGTTTTGGCATCGCTGACCAAAGTTATTTTGCACCCATTGGTTTTTAAGCCCGGGCCCAGCCCGAGCCCGACAAACATTTTTCGAATTAGGCCCGAATTCGGCCGGGACGGGTCTAGCCCCGAGGGCTTGGGCCGAGCCCATGCAGACCTCTATTGTTCACCAGGCACCAAATGTATAACTAATTCCTATAATCAGGAACTATAGTGCATCTCTGGGCTTCGCTGTCTCCTGTCCGCTCTGGTCACATTTCATCTCATCCCTTCCCAGTGGGGGAGGCGTTGTAGCCTGCAGAACATCCATGTCGGGGTCGTGGTGGATTGGTGTCCCCTTCCGTTAACACACACGCACGCACACACACAGATCCTTTTGTTTATTATATTCTATAATCTGTTTCTGCTTATAGAGTCAACCACTTTTTCGAAGTTTAAGGATACTGAGCAAGTTTGTGACTTGACTTTCCCTATTTTTTCTAAAACATTTATACTAAAACATTGTCGCTATTCTAAATCGTCCTTTTCTGAAGCCAGATTGTTCCGACTTTCAAACCACTTCTTGTATTGTTTTAAAACGGTTATTAATGATTTTAGCTCTCCACTTATAAACTGAGATTAACAGGCTTATTTGCTCCAGTTCCATGCCAGCTTCTAACATCCACGGTCATATCAACGACTTTTCCTTTTTGGAACAATTGCTCATTCCCTTATTGGTAATAAAATTTATTCGTCTAATATTTGTGTGACTTTGCATTTGTTGACGTTGAGTTTTTCTCTCTAGACTAGACGTACAAGACGCACACATGCCCACTCTCACTCATACTTCCATTATCTAGGGAGAATTGGAAATAATACTGGTTAAAATAAAATTCCCATCCATCTAACCCGTTAGCTCTGGATTTAGAAGCTAGCATTTTAACCCTCAGACAACACAGTCAATTGAACCGTGGTATCTTGGGGCGTTGGACACTACTGGTGTCTCCCTCCTGCCCTGGAAGACCTCGAAGTGTCATTCAAACTTGGGAAACCTTAGGGACCTCTGACAATGTCTGCACCTCTAGTATGAATCTGGCCGCCCGGTATCTCCTCTCACCTCATCCGTCTTCCCGGGGGTGCCCCTTTTGGGGCTCAGGTACAGTAAGCCTAGCTTTAGTACCAAACCCTCTCCATATCTCCTATTTCTATATCGTTAATGTGAACCTTAAGGGAATAGGCATCACAAGGCACACTTGTATATTATTCTGAAAGATAAGATGGTAAGTTAATTTACACTTTAATTAAGAAAACCAGCAGCTATTGTGTCACTCCGCTTCTCTTTGTAATCCTTGTCTGTTTACCTATGATTGGTGCATCAAGAACTGTTCTCGCGCATTGTGTGTGTGTGTGAGTGAGTGAGTGAGTGGTTAGGGTTTAAGGGCCCGTCGACAGCTAGGTCATTAGAGCCCCTTGTGTGTGTGTGTGTGTGTGTGTGTGTGTGTGTGTGTGTGTATGTCTGTGCCTCTGTATGTGTGCGTGTGTGTGAGTGTGTGTGTGTGTGTGCGTGTGTGTGTGTGAGTGTGTGTGTCAGTCTGTGCCTCTGTATGTGAGTGTGTGTGTGTGTGTGTGTATTTTTATATCGATTATTCTGTTTGCCTGTGTGCATATGTCTATAAAGATGAAGAAAGGTCAGGTGTATCCCAAATTTGACTCGTAAGATCAACATTTCTAAACATGCTGCACGAAAATCTTTAAGAAATTTCTGCCACTTCAAGCTAATTTGAAATAAATGTTTTCATAATTGTTGGTTTTTTAAAAGATTTATATTACATTTTATTTAAATATTCTCTCTCTCTCTCTCTCTCTCTCTGTGTGTGTGTGTGTGTGTGTGTGTGTGTGTGTGTGTGTGTGTGTGTGTGTGTGTGTGTGTGTGTGTGAGAGAGAGAGAGAGAGAGAGAGAGAGAAATTCAAAAGGCTGAGTTTCCTTCAGAATTGCCCACTGAAGACCTCAACTGGAGTTTGGATTGCGCATTTGTGAAGTTACGGGTGTGGAAGTCACTACACCTTAGGTTTGTTTAGTATACACTACTTTTGTTTATTATTTCCTTATACAACCAAATATTTTAGTCTTGGTTTCTTTATTCATTACTAGCCCATGGCTATTCTGCTTTTCTGTTTCAATTTTTTTCTTCACGTTTTGTTCCTATGTTTCTTCTCCCCTTTGTAGTTTTGCTTTTATTTGCTGTGCTTTGTTTCTTTCTTTTGGTTGCACCGTTTTTTATTTCTTTTTTCTTAGTAAGCTTCCTTCTCTCCCTTTCCTTAAGCCTTTCTACCTCTTGGACTGAGATTTCGGGGATGCACGGAACAAAAAGAAGTAGTCAATGGTGCGCAGCGAGGGGGTGGGCAGTCGCCTCATCCTATTTAATAAGGCTGCTGGATCGATACGGCAGGTAGCTTCTTCGCCTGTCTCTACAACTGCACCTGACTACCTACACAGACTTTGACTGTTGTCCACATAAACAATGTCACTTGTGGCAAAATTTGAAATTTCCATTAATTACACTGATCGGCAACATTTTTGGCCCTGATGAAATAACGGGGCAGTGAAATCGCTGCATCACCCACAATTTTCGAGAGCTGGGGGCATCAATACCGCAAAAATATCGATTTTAGTATTAAAAGCACCCCGAGCTACTGATTACAAACTTTTACTTTCTCTACTACGTTTAGTAGATGTCGAGATTTCACAGAAATATATGCATTTTCAGAAAAAAGGTCCATGTGTGTGTTTGTCAGTCTGTGGACACCTTAAGTATTTAAATTTAAGGATATGACACGAAGATTTTGGATAAAATTGCTCCAACCTCACATGGAAAATTTTGATTTTCTTGAAAATGACAATTGATTAAAATGCCATATGTTTGAGATATTTTTATGATAAATGAAATGCATATCTTGAATTTTCTGGCTATACCCCACTAAGTCCTATTTACACTGGATGACTTTTGCATAGTTAGTAAACCGTAAGAGATACACCAAATCTTACTATACAAAATGTAGATCTTGCTAAAAGGCACGTCTAAATAATTTTTTTTCTTTTGTAGAGGAGCCATTTCGGAGATATTCCTCGTTTTGTGTAAGTTTTGGAGAACTTATACTTCTGTCGAATGGAACATCGCTAGTCATTTTTTATATGTAAACCGTGCAAAGAGAACAGAATTTAAAAGCTTTAAAAGATTTGACTATCGCTCAAAATCTACTGTATTCCTATATTTTCGTTGCACGTGCAAGAAAACGAGTAATAAGATAATTTCTGCAAAAGTTTATCTCAACTAACACAAAGAATATAGAGGAATAAAAGTTTGTAAGAATGGTTAGTACAAGAGTAGAGAAAGTCATGTGAGTGTAACCATCAGATCTTTTAGATTTATTTCCTGGTATCTGATATTTTGTATGACCACAAACTACAATACAATGTATCTTTTTGCTTCTTATTAAAGTTATCTTCACATTTGAAGTCATACAATCGTGACAATGCGCGAACACGGAGGGCTGCAGCGGGTATCAGGTGCTTGGCCTAGTGGGAGTGTGGTGAAGAGGAAACCAATTTGTTACTCTTCCTTATAGTCTTATCCACAGTAGTCTGAAACAACATTAAAAAATCATGCACGTGAATTATAGTGCTCCTTCAGTAACTGTATACGAGTTCGGTGTACTGCAGAGCTTTTGTTTCTCTTACGTGTGCTAGTGAACACCAACAATGCCTCGATCTTGTCGCAATATACCGGATATGTTCTGTTTTACATATGTGGAAGTTTCACATTAAAATCCCCAAGAAAAATTTATCCTCTCTTGTGAAGAAAGCTTACAATATGTGCTTGGGACGTAACAAAGGTGATAACATTAAGTGTGGGCTCCGAACCATGCTGTTACAATTGCACGAACCTCGTGATCATGTAACTGATTGTTATTTTTGCTTGACGAATGCTACTGGTTTCTGGGCTGACTTCTGCTGGACACTAATACAAGAGACACCACCCATGCAGTGTAAGAGAAAGAGGACAGAAATATAGGTTACAAGGCAGGATTTTGTCTATAAAGAATATATTTTCGGACTTTCTTGTGTTTTTGATGAAGATTCTCATGATTCTGTCCATTTTCGAAAAATCCTGAAATTTATATGAATTTATAAAAATTGCTCCTTTGTTTTTGTGTACTTTGCTAAAGGAATTTACTTCTATAGTTGGAAGCTTCTAGACTTAGTAGCTTGGGCTGTGCGTTGGATGAGAAACCCAAATAGCATTATAATAGTTAAATTTCTTTGAATCTCAACCCCCAAAAAGTGAGTGATGGAAAAATTCTGCGGTGTACTTGTTATTCAGCATGACTATATTTACACAAAACACCTTATTAACATCTTCTTTTGCCGACCAGTGCTATATGAGCAAGCAGAAATAAAATTCGAAATTGTAATTATATTAGACTGTTTGAATACTATGCACACTCACTTCCTTTTATGCTGCACCAGGGATTCGGGAGGCATTCTACTGGCTTTCACAAGTGGAGTATGAAAGCAAGGAGATGTGTGTATCTGTTTACCTTATTGCGCATGCAGTGGCGTTGCGTGTTACACAACTGGGATGTATTTTAAACTTTACATGCATTTTCCGTAATCATGAAGTATTTTGCTATAAATTGTTTTAAGTTAAGGAGTAGTTCATTTATGCAGTATGGAAGGGAAGTCATTACACTCCTATACGTGCTTCATAGAGGCATTACAAACAAAAAAGTCGAATGGTATTTTGTTCTTTGTTCAACCGATTTCGAAAAAATAAAGTTTTTATCCAATTTGGATGTTTTGGGAACTAAAACACGCGCACAGTAAACACGGAAGGAGAAGAAAGGATATGAGTTTGTTTTCAAGACGCACCGTTATGGTGTTTATATACTGAGCTAGGGAAAGTGATACACAATCTGCAGTGATGCCAGATTGTTTTCCACAAAACTAAAATATCTCCGTAGGAAATGACCAGAAAGAAAAAAATGTGTTCCAAATATCGAGATCTCATACTGGTTTAAATTAATGTAATGACCTCCCTTGCACCCGGTATTGTTGTTTTCTTGGATTTCATGCAAGATACCCTAACGATATTCAACTGCCTATGTTAAATGTTACCTTTTTTGCTATGGACTCATGTGAAAGACTTTAGTAGTTTAAAACGTTCATAACGGCAGTCAATCTAGCCTTGGATACTGAAAAACTAGACTATAAATTAACGAATATTTCAGAAACTGCAAATGCTAGCGCAAATTTTGATTTAAATCGTATATTTTAACTATCTTCAAATAACTGCAAGATTTTTTGTGCCATTTCCTTGTCTGTTTCTATTTACAAATATGTATACTGTTGAATTAAGACAGCAAGTGCATTCTTACAGTTACGTGCACACGTGCGCTTGAAAGAGTTTCCATGGCAACGAATGCTTCCGCCAATCAGCAGTGCGTTGCACCCCTTAATTCCCTCGCCTTAAAGCTGATTCGTCAAATGGACTGGTTTTAATTCAATTATAAAGAAGCTTAACCTTTCGTTTAATAAATCAAGTTCATTGAGCTAAGGAATACCGAAACATTTACGAAGGCTGGGGGACAGCGGAAGAAAACTAATTTGGCAAATCGCTTTGGACAAGATTCAGAAACATTTTGAAGCAGCTGGGTGTTTTCTTATTATATAACTGGGCGAGACTTAAAATGACTATCGAAATTGATATTTCTCTAGCTCTGCTCACTATGGTAAGTTTTCGCTAAAGATATTAAGCACAACTTACTTTTAGAATTCGTCACAATAGGGACAAGAGCGAGGGTATATGGTAACATAGAAGTAACTTGGTAACATCGAATTATAATTTTAGCCTTATTAATTACTAAGCAAACAAGCTACCCGTTGTTGCGCCCCGACATCCGGAATGACCAAAGAGCGGATGAATGGACGCACAGACAGACCGTTGGATAAGACACCACATTTATTTGAAGTGTTATGCTGAGAAGAGCATTTCATCCATTTTGGAATGTGCGGTACTAATCTAACTTAAGCAGGTGTTTATTACCATGACGGGTATACAAACTTCCTCCAATAAATTCCTTGAAAGCCTAGAGGAAATCAATAGAGGAAGTCCTAAGGAGAAACGATGTATGTAGACGAATCCCGAAGGTCTTAGCCTCAGGGACGCGTGGGAACAGTGTTGGACATAAAGATTCTTCGGCTGAAATCCCTTATTCTAAGCTTCTTTATGTCTTCTCTGTCTTTCTTCTTGTGGAATAAATTATTGTATTCTTCTTACAAAATGGATCCGATTGTTACCAGTCCATGACAACTACGGTTGTGTGTTTACCTCCCCTACATATAGGGGAGTAGTTTAGAATCTATACGTTTTATGTGCAGCAAAAATAAAATATCCTTGTGTATATATTTGCAAAAGGGCGACTCCCAAGAATATCCTTATCC
>CM060968.1:114116010-114411010 GCA_030765045.1 Tenodera sinensis | reverse complement strand
TTGTTTTGAGTACGTTGTTTACATACATGCGCGTACACACACATGCACAAATACTTTCTATCCAGGGGCCTCAAGGCATTTATTTCCAGTGAGCTCTTGAAATTTTTGGTTACAATACAATACTACCCCTACTACTAGAAAGGAGGGAGAGACGGGGGAGGGAGGTAGAGAGAGAGAGAGACATAATGCCGCGTTGTACCAACATAAAAGTTCTATACTTACAAATTTGATCTGCACATTTGTTGAAACGTTCCAGTGTTAATGCTTTCATCACAAAGTGTATTTGGAGTCTAGGAAATAAGCGATTCTTCGAATTTTGCAGTATTCTATGGCAAAGGAAATGCAGATTTCCCAGGAGGTTGAGGTTAAATATTTTAATTTAATTGCAAATGGGACACTAAACTGTTGCATCTGCACTGCGTGAATAAAATTCATGTTTTTCTTTACACCATATTTCTTTATTAACAATTGTCAAGCACTTCTGCTACAGGGAATATTAACATAACATATTCATATGAATATACCAGTTTAGCTTAGATCACTGGAACTGATTTTGCTGTTTAGATGTTCCTATTAACCAATTTATATTTTGATCAATAGTAATAAGTGGATATTCTTTCAACATAAATAGGAGCACGTCCCTTTGAACATGCTTATATCTTGACGGGACAAATCTTAACTGTTCTTTACTTCCTTTATTACATTTTAAACCCACTAATTATTAAAATTTGAGATAACATCCTGTGGCGTTATATATTTTACTTAAGACATTCTGAAAGCAAACAGTAATTAGGCTTCTGTCTGATAATCCTTGTTTCCTCGCGACAACGCTTACATATAACTTTATAAGCGTTGAAAACTGAGTGGAAAAGAAGGCACATGTCACCTAATAACATCTCCCTTACGAGGGGCACCCTTGATCCGTTCAATATCCAGGTTCTACCGGTTGCCACAGTGGCAAACCTTGGGATCTTTTTCTCAGGTATGCGTAGGGAGATGGGAGTAGACGACACTGTGGCAGACACAAAATTTAATGGAGGCTGATAGTTGACCACTATTCTCTTTCATGTTGTGGAACTAAACTTTGTGGACACAAATGATATTTATATATCACTGGCTTTACAGTGTGATTTCACGCGTTTTTAACTAGTACGAGAAACTGTAACTCTTGAATTCGATTTTCTAACTTCTCACGTACAGATACTTTGCAGTTTAAAATAACCTTTTCCGCAATAGGAATGAGAAACGTAAACTGCTAAAGTGCTTAGGCTATTGTTTAGGACTGTCAGTAATCCATAACAGTAAAAACTTCTGTGAGACGCAAATACAAGGTTAGAAATTTAGAATTCTAAATTAATGTTATATCCAGTGTACTTAATAAACCTTTTCAATCACGTTCTTTCTTCGATAAGTTCTTCAATTTGAAGAACTTAAAACACGGAGAAGGAAATGAACTTCATGAACTTTAAACTTTATAGAAATATAGTTTGATTATGGGGCTCTGAAATATTGTATAGGCTCGTCTATTGGCCTGTTTGTTCCTCAGGAAGTACAACTCCTCTTGGAACAATAACGATCAGGGTTATTCGTGTATAATGTATGGGTACTTTCTAAGTTTCATGTTGCATGTCTCTGCAAAATTTTGAAGATACGCCGCTGTCCACTGCTTTGTTTTTCATGAGTGGATAAGGGTCGCTTGTGATTTGAAAAAGAATGTGTGTGTTTGTGTGTGTGCGCGCGCGCGTGCTTGTGTACCAATGATTGTTGATATTCTGAAATTGATAATTCCAACACAAGTTGACCGATTACCATGGGAATTGACACATCTGTTTTTAAGGGGAAGATCTTATGCTATTATTTTAGTATCTAAAATATTACACTCACATGGTTTTCTTTATACGGTTTTTTTTATAACACACATTCACATGTCTTCTACTTGCCCTTCAGTATACAATTTATACAATTTTCTACTATTTTAGGTAAAGTATTACATTGACACTGTCTTCTCTAGTCACTTTTCTTTTACGTAACACATTCACATGTCTTTCTCCACTCACTGGTCTACAAGCAATTCATACAATTTTCTACATGATTGAAATAAAAATGCAACCAATTATAAGCACATGCTTTCGTCTGCTCATTTTTACTTTCTCTACTGGTAAGTAGGGGAAGTATTGTATTCCACCCAAAAATTCGATGTCTAGATTTCACCGGAAATATATGTTTTGAGGCCCCCTGAATCCAAAAAACAATTTTTAGAAAACGGTCCTTGTGTGTGTCAGTCTGTGTGTGTCTGTGGACAGCATAACTCAAAAACGAAAAGACGGCTAAAAACCAAAGTTAGTATTTAAGTTTGTCTTTCGAGGATGCGACACGAAGATTTTGAAGAAAATAGCCCTACCCTAAACTAAAACTACCCTTTACATGGAACGTCTTTCGCAAATCTTTATTTTCTTGAAAATGGCTCTAACGATTTTGAACAAAATGTCATCAATGTCAGATATTTTGATGACAAATGAAATGCATAGCTTGAATTTTTTGGCCATAACCCCTGTAGTCATATTTACTCTGGACGACTTTTGCATAACTGGTAAACCGTTAGAGATAGAGCAAATCATACTCTACAAAAAATGCAGATCTTGCTATAATACACAATTTAGGTCTGAACAAATTTTCTTGTAGAGTGAACCATTTCGGAGATATTCCTTGTTATGTGTGTGAGTGTTGAAAAACTTAAAACTTTCGTGAAATAGAACATTGTTGTTCATTTTTTTTATATGTTAAGTGTGCAAAGAGAACGGAATCTCAAAGCTTTAGAAGATTTGACTATCGCACAAAGCCTACTGAATTCCAATGTTCACTTTACGCCTACAAGGAAATAGGCAATAAGATAATTTGTACGAATGTTTATTTTAACTAACAAGACGATATAGGAATAAGAGCTTGTAACAATGGTTAGTACAAGAGTAGAGAAAGTCATGTGAGTGCAACAGATCAGATTTTTCTTCTACGTAACACATTTACATCTCTTTCAATACTCGCTCTGCACTATACAATTCATTGGATTTTGTATATGCACTGCATTCACATGTTTTTCTATTCCTTACAGCAACCTAAGTTTTAATCAACTCTTAGGTGTATTAATATGTTTAAATGTCTCCAAAGAAACCAATCTAAAAGTTCTATGAATAAGTCGTCAATCCACAGGCAGCGCCTGGTATTTCAGCTGGCAGTTTATTACATTTCCAGTGTTAATTTGGCGTTTAGTATTTATGAGACTTGATCGTTTCCGTAGCAACAGGTCTTTCAGATAAAAGTTGAGTTGGCGGTTTGTGGCTGAAGGTTGCAAATATGGAATAGCCACGTCTCAGGATTGATGTGCTCTCTCACACACAGACATATACACACATCCCTGTCAGCAGTGCTGAAATTGGCTTCTTCCTCCAAGTGATACACAGATCCGAGCTTTTATTGGCTTCCTATCATCCACGTGTCGACACCGTTCCTTCACTTCGGGGAAAGGGGAATCAGAAATAGATTTTCCCTGAATGAAGCAACTGTATATACAGCTCTGCGTGTGAAAATAGCTCAACGATTTTTCAACCCGTTCACATGTGTTTCTCGCTCAATCTTCAAAAAAATATGTTGGAATGTATAATCCGGCTATCTTTGGTTTTGTCACTCTTTCACTCACTAGCTCACCCGCGCCGAACATGCAGCTGATGAGAACAAGCCATCAGCACGACATGAGCTCAAGAATGTCTTTATTCCCAGTGGAGTTTTGACAGAAGTAAACTTCCACGTACTTGTGCATTATTTAGCCCTATATTACACACACCAAAAAGCCTTGTGTTACAGCTGCATGGCTCTACTCTTGTCAAAACCATTCTTTTTCTTCTTCTGCTTCACGGTTTTGTACGTTTCCATCCGTCCCAGCTTCAAAGTGGTCTGCCGATACGTTGGTAATGTATCCAAGGGACAGTACAGTTACTCAAGATCCTAAATAAAACTATTCCTATAACCCCAATTTATTCTTCTATCTACGATGGGCAAAAATGACAAGCCATGACAAGCCGATATTCTTTATTTCTGATGTTGATTTTCATTGTTTTAATTTATTTATTCCAGGTCTACAATGTGTTTGAAATCTTCCTGCACTCATTTAGGAACTATAATTTTTCTCCACTGTTCTATCTTCGTAGGATCCATCTCCTAATCTCCTTTCTTTCGTTCTTAGTGTTATTCCTCGTTTACTTGCTAATTTGCGTCTTCCCCTCTTTCCACGGCGGCGCCTTAGCCGAGTGATTAAACCATTCGCTTCTCACCAAACCGCCCGGGTTCCATCCCAGACAACTGATGTGGAATTCGTGGTGGAAGAAGCGGTGCTGGAGCGGGTTTCCTCCGGGTTCTCCGGTTTCCTCCGCCATTTCATTCCATATATCATCAGTGTCACCGTCTGCAGTGCCATAGTAGTAAAAGCGGGCGTCAAACATTACACACTCTCCTTTTTCCATGTCCCATTGGAGTTCATTCATGTATTCTTCTTTGGCAGTCTGTCCTCGGCTACTCTCTTCACGTGTCCAAGCCATTTTAATGGCTTGCTCTCTTTCTTCTTCTACCAATGAACCTTTTAGTTTCGTGTCTTACCTTATAACAGTGTTTCTGATTTTGTTTCTCCTTGAGATCCTTGCAGATCGTTGCCAAAAAACCATTTTGAGACTTTAATATATATTTTAAATTGTAATATCCATATATTTTAAAACACTTTAACTTTGATATGTTGACCTTCCTTTGTTGATTCAGCCATTTATATCATCTTCGTGGTTTCCATCTTTCGTTATTTTAATCCCTAAATATCTACCGAACTTTTCCTTAGTGCATTTTTTTTAGCAAATTACAGTTTTTCTGATAAACGGGGCCGTTGTATTAACCTCCAACTTGGAGGACCAGGTAATTTTTGCATCAAGAATTTCTCTCCTTAGCCTTTTTTATTGTAATAATTCAGTAAAATAAATTTAGTTATACCTGAAGCGTCCGTCGCATCATAATATTTAAATGATTTCTCTGAGAAGGTTTAACTCACGCATTATGGGTATATAAACTTAAGTTGCTATGGGCAATATCCCGCGCATAATTTTAAGGCTATAAGCCTTAGATTATATATTATCTTATATATCGTATATATTTTACCATTTAAAAAATTCAATATTTTATAGCTTTTTTAGACTTTGATACATTTTTTGTTTAAATAATGCACAGATTTTATGCCCATAGTAAATTTTATGCATAATATAGATATTATCATATCAACAAAGTTTTAAGGAGATCTGAATTAAATTGCGTAAAACTGTTGTTTTAAGAACACAGATTTTTTTTTGTAAAACCAAAAAGCTTAGAAGTCTAACTTGCATTAGAATTGCCAACAGCATATATTCGAAGGACCTATCTGTAAGCTTAAGGGGACCAGGCAATTTGAGTAAAATTGTTGGGAGTGCCCCTGGATTTGTAAATTAGGGGGCAAGAAGTGTCTTCCTTCCTCCAAGTTAACAGCCGACCTTGAAATACTTTCCATAAATTAAATGTTTGTGATATTAGCTTTTATTCGGTTTATTAATTTTTTTCTTCCTACACTTTATAATTTCGTAGCAATTTTGGAATGTGGTGATCTTATATTCTATTCACACATTCTTTCTACTTGGTTCTATATTGGTGTTTTCTATCATTTTAAATTCCTTTCTGATCTGGTCATTTCTCTTTTGGTATATTGATGTATATGTGGGGTCCGTTAGTAATTTCATTTCTGGAACTTCAATTTTTCGGATTTTCCGTCATTATAAACTATACAACATGCGCGTTAATCTAATCGTTTAGTTTAATTTATTTGGCAGTCACGTTAAGGTTTCTTTGTATTACATCACATATACGATGGCAGAGGTGCTGATGAGAACATCGCCTCGCTGTCTATTACAAAATGACTATCGCTCCTGAAAATCCCGGCGATGTTATAACATTTCTTTACTGAACGAAGACAAAATACCTAGTAGGTATACAGTTATAAACCTCAAGGGCAAAATTCATAGGGCATTCAATAACACTGGTCTACAATGAAAAATTGTCATGAATGAAATGGGTTTTTATGTATTTTGACCCTCCAAAAACCAATATGTTACTTTTTTTATTTTTGGCCCCTCAGTTTTAAAAATATTTCATTATATAAAAATAGTTGTAAAAAGCAATTAGGTACCTTTCTTGGAAACAACAGGACAGACACTAGAGATGTGTTCGTTAACGAATTAGTATATCCTTGCCGTAATCTCGGTTGTAACATGTTAAAAATGCACATTCTTCACTGACACTTGAATTCATTTCCTGCTGATGCTCTTGGACAAATCTTAGATGAACACGGGGAAAGATTTCATCAGACCATTCGCACCAGCGCTCTTACGAGCAGCGAACCAACATGACGATCTCTAACGTATGCTGTAGATTCTTCATCTCGACACCAGGGTTCGCCAAGGAGTGACTAAGCGCATGGCTTTCGACAGCGGTCTCCCCCCCCCCCGCCCCCCGCCCCCACAAGCACGCCTGGCAAGTACAAGGCCGCCCATCTGACAAGAATGGCAGTTACAGTGCGCAAATCCCCCACACGGCAGCTCTAACTCGTCCATCGCCAACACTTCCCACCTGAAAAACCAGATTGAAATGAAGGTGAAGTGAAATTGAGGAACGGAATTTTTTTGGAGGGGGCGTCTAATTTTCCTTTCCAGCATTTGCTTAGTGACCCAGACAAAAACGAAAAAGCCGAAAAAAAAAAAACAATAAGTCAGCAGGATCGGCCGTGAGAATCGAACTCATAATCTCCCGAATGCGAGCTCATACTTTATCGCGGAGGTAATTCGCTCTATACTTCAACAGTAAAGGAAATGCACCATTGCTGTTATTTGCACCTATTATTCAGGGTATGCAATACACTTTATAGTAGTAGGAGAGCATAAAATATTGACGAATGCGAAAAGAATGGTAGAGTAAACTTGGTATCTTACTCTCGACAGCACATGGAGGCCGCAACATGAAATAGCAGTAGATCTAACGGCCAGAGCCTGCGGGAGACATAACCATTCGACAAGCTATTGTGGAGAGCGAAGTACTGTATGTAAAGCATTCTGTTTGGGCTATTTTTTGTGATACTGGAAGGCAAATCGAGAAGAGCGAGTACACTATTTTATTACAGGCACTACAAGTGGCATCGTATACCACTCCCAAAGGATATAAAAAATCCCTATATTACGAGGTTTGTTTGGAAATACCCCAATTTGTGCAATCAAAATTAGCTCTCTCGCTTATTTATATAAGGCAATGTTCGCTCATCACTCGCGTTTATTTAGTTGTTTAATGCTCCTACTTCTCTACTGTGCATTATCATTGTTAACACGGGTAACATTTTATTGGGACCGCTCGAAAAATGCTGCTTCTCATTATCGTTTATTTCATTCAAACTCTACATTTTAGTTTGAGTATTTTATTCATACTCTAATAATAAGCAACTAAATCTAATTTAAATACTGTTGTCAGCTCTTTCCATTTTCTCAGTGGACGGGTAGATATTGGGGGAGCCAATGGACTAAGAACCGGTTGCGCGGTGTTTTGCTTGTTCGTGTTATTGGCGTTCGTTGCAGTCTGTGTCTCATTGAAAGACGCGGATGCCACCATACAACATTTTCAAACTACTGAGAGAGTCAAATTCCAATTCGGCTGCGCGATGGTATTCGTCGCCGTCTGCCGCTGTCATAGAAAGACTCAGATGAAACTATACAACATTTTTAAAACAAGTGACGAAACAGTTGGCGTATGGTACGCCTTTAGTGGAGAAACAAGTCATAGGGTCGATTTTTTTCGAGTCAATAGTTAATGCCCGTACATTCCTGAATACAATTTTGCCCTCCAATTTTTTTTAGAGCGTGATTTTCAAAATATACATTTCATTTGTCATTAAAATATTTTAAACATATTTTAATGAAAATCGTTAGTCATTTTTAAGAAAATAAAAATGTTCGAACAATTTTCCATGTAAAGGGTAGTTTAGAGTGGAGCAATTTTCTTCAAAATCTTCGCATCCTTGAATGACATTAAACTTAAATAGTGTTTTAGAAACGTTTGATTTTAAAAGACGTTTCGTTTTTGAGTAATGCTGTCCACAGACTGACAGACACACACCACACACACGCACCTTTATCTAAAAACGCTTTTTTGGGATTCAGGGGGAGATTTCTGGTGAAATCTCATCGAATTTTTCGGTGCTGCTTACTACAAGAATAAGTAAAAGGCAACCTTAAATAAAGAAAATTAGAAAAATAAGTAAAATTACTATCTTTAAACGAAAGAATATTTCTATTAGTATTATACACAAATATGAATTGAAAAATATCTTCTCCAGTTGTGGAGACAAACATTATACGTCATTTATTAGCAAATTTGCTCCCTAAAATTGTGAATGTTAAGGTTTATATTTAGTTTATAATATATAGTAAACGATTTAATATATTTCTGCCATCTACTTTAAAAGACGTAATCAGAATAGTTATACTAATATTTCTGAAAATTTCGAGGAAAAAAGACCAAGAAAATTGTGCATTATTTCGAAAATAGCTTGGATTTACCTTTCATGTTTCTGAAGAGGAGGAAATGCTTTGGCAACACTATAACTATGACTTGGTGGTTTATATTTACAACATGATGCATCAATAGCCTCCTGACATTACACTTTCTTACATCACTGTTCAAACACTAAGTATTGCATAAGTTGTCAGCTGATACAGTATTACAAAATATTCATCGCAAGCAAACACAACTAGAATTCTACATCAATGGGCTCCTAAAGGAAGATATAAACTCTACAACCATAAAAAAGATGTAGAATGTTACGTATATTTTACATAAATTACATTATTCACGCATATTTTACTGTATTAATAGTGTAAAAAGCTACTTTTAGGCAAAAAAAGCCCTAGCCTGGTTATGTGCAAATACATATTTTGTGTATTTAAAGGTTATCAAACTGATACCGTCTTTGCATCATCCTTTTGATGCTCAATGCTGCATCAATGTTGATAGCAGTGACTGTTATTTGTGCTGTTGTTGCCTTCTGTGGTGTCATCATAGCTCGTTCTGAATTCTCTGGTGTACCAGCTGCTTCAATGGTGTAGCTATGAGATCTTTGTTTTAGGGTATGCGTGAGTGTTGTGTGAAAGAACTACACCAGTTTCGTAAGTTCATAAGACGGACTAGTTTACCTTTTCGGTAGAGTGATGGCGGTGGAATGAGAGGACATACAGCTTTAACTGTGAACTAACCACGTTAGACCTTGGGAATGAGCTAGCCAGAGGTTCGGGAATCGAACCTAGCACACTGAGATCGAGAGTCAAGAACGAAACCACTGAGCTACCTCGGCGTCCTCATTCTAAATGTGGAAATATATAGAGGGACAGTTGGAGTAATTCGTAGCATTTGTCTCCGAAGCTGAGAAGTACGATCTCAATTCAAATATATTTTCCTTAAGAATTAACCTGACTCACGACAAAATACTTTTCCTTCCAAATCCGTCCATAAGCCAGAACTTAATCCTATACCAAAATCCAAAACATATCAGATCGTTGCAATTAAAGTATCAGTTGTGAGTTACAAATCTGCTCGTGCAACACCGCTTGTGACTGTTAAACACACTAACAAACATTGGCAAAAGTCAATGTTGTCAATTTGGAACAGCCTTTCATTTTGAGTATTGTGTTATTTGTCCACTGTTGCATACATACATATTTCTGTTGAATGTTTTAGGTAAACTTGACAGGCATGACATGCGCCAAGCCATTACTGCTGCACCCTTCATTTCTATAACATGCGTCCAAAGCAAAGCTGTTTCTGCAGGTGACAGCTCACAAACCCAGCATTCTTTTTCATGGCATACCCGTTGATAGTGGTGAACCGTAATGAAGCTTTTTAAAGTGAAAATAATGAATCTGCAGCTGCAGCTGAGGTTTTAATTCAAGCATAATTTTTTCAGCAATTATGTACACATACTGCTAAACGTAATTAAGTTTCTCTGCTTGTTATCACTCTTATTTTTATTTATACCTACACAGGTGATTAATAATTATAATAGCAAAGTGCACAATGCTTATTGGCCAATAAATAAAACTTAATAAAAATATATTTTACTGTGTGCTTGGAGGAAATTGGATATATGATCACGATGAAAACGCCTCATTAGAAAGAAAACCTGGCACCTCTTTTTAAGCTGTGATGGTAAAAACTGGAGTAAAGGAGCGAATTTATTTCTTTTCTCTAACGCCCAATTAAACACAATTACTCCAAGCTATAGCAGAGGCGACGAATCTTGCACAAGTTGAGGAAAGGAAGGAGGTATTTTAAACTGGAAAACGCTAGCTGCTCCACCACTTCAAGCCGAAATAATGTTTAAAAGTTTGCACATTAGATGATAATGGAGTTCTCAGAAAACTTCGTTGCTGATAGTCTGTGAAATTTGCTGTAGAAAAAAACTTGAACATGAAATAATTTGACTAGTAATTAAATTAATATTCTGAAATTTTGAAAGGGCTTGGAAAGATTTACGCAGTGACAACTTAGAATGGCAAAAATCAAGAAAACATAAGGTGTGTTTAACTTCTGCACAATTACACTAATTTTCGGTTAAGGTTCATGGCATAAACAATTTATCTATACAAAAAATTATAAATAACTTTTATGCTGGACCACGTCATAATGTAGCGCTTATACGGCGCTGCAATACACTACTATATCCACATCTTCATAACGATGTTGCTATCCACCAATCAAAGGTGCACCCGTTCATAACGATATATATAGAATAATTTTGGCATTTAAGTTAAAATATCAATGTATGTATTTAAAACACGATAAAATGTGTTTGACATCATCATCAAAATCATCTTTATGTAAGCTGTATTATTAACATTCACAACAAACACGAGAACTTAAGGGTTTAAAACAGTGTTTAAAAACAGCAGCGCAAATGACGATTATAAATCATTCTTTATATTTAACTCAAATTGAATCTCCCGCAAAAATAAAAACAAAATCCTGTTCAAACTATACATGTCGAGCTAGTTAATTTGTTAATGCAGTTCTAAATGACTGTTTACAAAAACGAGTAAAACGCGCAAACCAAACTAGAAATGATTTCAGCTAGCTGGGGGAAAAGTGACATGTTTGTTTCTGTATATATTCTTGAAGCTTGCTGAAAGGTTGTGTTTATAGCCTCTATCGTTTGTTTCTGTGGAAAATCGCTGTCGCATTTTTATGAATGTTGTTTTAAAGTTAATCACATTCTTCGAATTCGAGCAGCAAAAAGCGACAAAAGCGACTTAAACCGTGATATTATCTGTATAGATAAAGTATTTTAATTGTGCGATATGGTACAAATATTTCGTGCAGAGTAATTGATCGTGCGTGCATATAGTATAAGGTAAGTACTACGGACGGGGGCCTTTACCCTCAAGGGGCACGACCCGGGAGAAAAGGGTGAGTTGAGAGGAGACAGAGGGTGCCCAATCCAGTATCCCAGACATAGGGTCCTGCCATGGATTGAATCTTCCAGATGGTGTCTAGTTCAACAGGCAGCTGCCCTCACTGGAGCTAGACTAGCGGAACTTGAAGTCGAAGACCACAAATCAGTAAATTCTCCGCCATACAGCGGCCCGAGACATCTGTCGACGCGGTCAACCCTGAAAGGAAAGTCGCAACGGGAGTCGGACCAATGACTTCCCGAAACGAGCCACAGACGCTATCACCTGAGCCATACCGCTCATGGCATGCGCATATAAGATACACGTTAAGGACGATAAAAGTACTACAAAGATAAAAGAAAGTAAATAAATAGATGTATAAACTTAGGCCTTCACGGCCGGTGTCCTGGCTCTAAGGTATGTTTGTTTCTTTCGAACTTATAGGCCGTGGTCTAGAAGGGATTGTAGACACCAATGTTTCGCCAAGTACTGCACTTGGCATCTTCAGGGTAAGACGATCCGTTGTCTGTACTGGTCAGAGCTCGAATGTGGAAGCAGAGAGTTAAATATAAATTGGGCCTGATTAAGTCATAGATATACGAAAAGTGACTACACTGAACATAAACTTTCATTATAATTTCTTCAACAGTATAAAACTGTTGTTCCAGGTTTTATTTTATAAGTTATGATGTACACCAGTAAACATCAGTTTTGAGAGATTTACGACACATATTTATATTTTTCACTCGTTGCATATTTCGGATTGATTGCCTTTGGGGTTTCATTATCTTCAATTGTATTACAAAGAATAATCCACTTTGCCAGCTGGTGATAGAAAACAAATGAATGAAATTTTAACAATTGAATACAATTCAATTATGTAAGGGTTCCATTTGAAATGCCAAAGCTGAATGGGCATGAAAGTGAAAATAACACAAGGGAACATGCACGAAAATGTAATTATGTTCACATAATGTGAGATACTCTAATTGAAGGTTTCGCGTTATCTCTAAGAGAGAGAGAGAGAGAGAGAGAGAGAGACAGAGAGAGAGAGAGAGAGGGAGAGAGGGGGAGGGAGATGTAAGTTCAAGAGCGCTCAACTACATGATCATCAGCGTCCTTATAAAATGGATCATGGCAAAGGCCAGAGCTAAATTTCAATATAAAATATAAATATTATTAAAAAAATAAATATACACATATAGAAGAAACAAAGAGGCAAGACTAGAATAAAACAGTTATAAATGTTCCAAAATGTCGGTGAATGGAAAAACAATGTAAATTTATAATTGAACTACTATTTATATATACCCACAAGTATATACACCTATATTTTCTTAAAATCCTAAAACATATTGTGTTAAATGTGATCATAAACAATCAGTTATACTTCTCTGAAAAAGTAACCTTGCGCAAAACATGTAGCTTGTTTCAATTGTTTCAAATATAATCAAGAAATTGCACACACTGATGTTTTTAAAACTGTACTTCACTAAAGCAATACCTCTAACTGAATCAATAGGCAATCTGTTTCTTTTATTTGTCTACTGTGCTGTTATTAGTGAAAATACTCTTTCAAAATTACCATTTTATTGCATTGCTTCCACAGAATACCAACCTTTTGCCTCTGGAGTGCAAATGCTGCACTGCCAACCTCTCGTTTAATGTTTCTATGTATGAGTATACTCTTTGACTGTAACCGGTGTAGCTTTGTTGCCATAGCCAGTTGCAGTTGCGGCTAATAACCAATTATTCATTTCTATTTGCGCAGTTGGCAGTTCATTTTTTACGATCACTGCTTGTTTCTGAAAATGTAGGACACTAGAGATTTTTTAGAAATTCCCCCCGAATGCCGCACAAATAAGTAAAACCCTACCATTGCTAAAAATTTCAAAACCCTGTCCTGTTACTTTTCTAAAGCCTTATTGTCCTCTAAATTTTACTACAAATGCACAATTTCCTTCTCGTTACTAAAGCATTTTCTGGACGTCTCTGCTAATACAATTTACAATGTTCTTCCCATAATCTTTCCCAGGATTTCAATGTCTTTCTCCACTTTCACCATCTCTGATATCTTCACTATTACGATAGAATCACTCGACGACACATACATACTGGTTGACAGGCTGGCCGACTCACTCACGTATCTAAAACTAACTGTACACGACGACTTACACCCTAAAAAATTGTAACTCTGTAACTCTACCATTCACTCAACTCGAACTAACCCTAAAATTGACACTAACTGCTCTGCTGGTCTGTCCTATTTATACTGGAGCCGGCGTCAAGCGACCTCCTTCAAGAACCCTCCATAGACACGTGCAACGATGATTCAGTGGAATTAACTAGAAGCTTCTAGACACTACGGCGTTGTTGCGGTGTTCGATCACATAAACATAGCCACTTTGCCCTGCAGTGTCGGACCTTTCCTTTGTGTTTTACCGCTATTATTACGGTTTGTTTTTGAGAACAAACGGGAAAATAAAGCCCAAACAAACAACGTAGATCCAGGTTCAATGGACGTCGACAGCCTTTCGAGAGCCTTGTAAAGAGAATCCTACTTTTCTTAGGCCATCGCACATTTGTTTTCATGCGTGTAGTAGGGTGTGTTTTCCCTAAAAGCATTCCGGTTCGCCAGTCATACTTTTCCTTCCTGCCTCGCTTGCCAATGAAGGCCAGTGCAATCTTCGTTGCCTGGGGTCTGGTCCTTGTTTTCTAAAATCACTCATTAAGTTGTGTTTGGATATGTTGACCTGAGCCGTAGGCTTTCTTCCCACACCTTTGATACTTATACGAGCAATTCCTAACCTTATTCTTTTCTTCCCACTAGATCTTTTGGGTCTCAGCTCCCTTTACGAGCTCCTAAATGTTAGCCGCAAGTTTTAATGAAATAATTGATTACCACCTTAATTGTAAATGTGCAATACTGGATTTCTGAAACAATTTATGTATATTTTTATAATTCCTATCCCCTTTAACTTTGTTTGGGGTAGGATAGCAATTATTCCTCCAGCAATGCAACTGAAGATCTGACATTAATCAATGTGCACTATGAATTGAATTTATAAACCCCATTATTGCATTTATCTGTTAAGCATGCAGATGATTCATATATTTGCTAGCTTATATCTGCCATATTGCTCTTGTGATTTTCCTCTGAGCGAATATATTTAAACAGTTATATATTACTGGGAAATGGATATGAAAGCCTGCATATATCCCCTGTTTATATTTTTATTCCACTGTAAACAAAATAATACTTTTAGTTTCCTTTACGGAACTGCAGGCCCAGACTGGTACATGTCATAAATATTGAACATCTGCAACGCTGTTACTGCCATGTTCTCCAAATCCCCAGCGTTTAAAATTCGCTGCAATGTTGAGGTCGGCATGTTAACACACCTGCTGCATATACGTATGGGGAGTTTAGCAACATGGCCTACCTTTCTTTCTCTGTTTGTAGTGGCAAAATTTAGAATATTGTTTTACATGTTTCTAGCTTCGGTGACAATATCGCTCCCTGGTTAGGAAGTAAACTGGAGGTATTTCTGTTCTTTACGGGCTCACCATCCCGGATTGTCATAACATAGGGCTGCATGTATGCCACAAATTTGGCTTATCTACCATACTGCTATTCATGCATTTCTGTTTACGTAACTTATTCCTGGAGTTGCGTTCTGGGAGACTGCTATTATTATAGCGCAAATAAAGTTAAACGACGAGTTTTACAACACCATAACAAAGCATTTTCCTTTGCTTTGGTTTGTTGGATAGGTACCGCCCTTTCGAGCTCTAGCAGATCGTGTGAAACGTTTTTACTGAATTATACTTACTTCCAACAGATGCAGATGAACATTTAAAAGGAGCTTTGCCCCCTTAAATGTCCTATTTTCTAATACATTACACCTTGACCTCCAGAACTTTGACAATCAAAGAATCACTTCAAATATACAGAAGCCATTGTTATAAATTGTAACTTCTTTGTTGAATATTTATATTATTTTCACTTTAAACGTTGTTAAGGTTGAGAAGTATTTATCAATTTATACCAGGCATGGAGAAGAGGGGTGATAGGAATGCAATCGAGTATTTACCATCTCCACTTACCAATCACCAAATGCAGGACATTGTGTTATCGGTTCTGTTTGTTTACAGATACACAAGTTTTTACAAACAAGGCAAGTTTCAAGGCATGCAGTGGCGGAACCAAAAAGAAACATGATGTATTGTTTTTGTGATTGTGATTACGTTACGTGCGTTATCTTTTGGCATAGCAAACACAGTGCTTTATATTGACTAAGAACACAAATATACTTATTTCTCATTCGGCTCTGACGCATTCTTTTTTATCTTGTTATACGACAGGATTCCACCACTGACATAATTTGAGGGGTTGACTGGTTCTCTGAAGTAGGCCGCTGCGTCCCCAACTCTGCCCACTACACGCGTCATGAGTGGGGTGCAGAACTGAAGGGCGGGAGATGGTCAGCACCCCGAGCCCGTCCGCCCGCCCGGCCGGCTATGCGGCCTTCGCGACTTAGGACCGCTACTTCTTTGTCAAGTAGCTCCTCAACTGGCCCCTAAGGGGCCTAGGCTTAGTGCACTCCGTACCAGACCTCCCAGGATGTGAAAATCACCACGCCGGCACTGGGGCCTCCGCGTTAGAGACAGGCGCGCTACTAGTGCGCTACGGAGGCGCCCGCATCAATAATAGTAGGTATAATTATAATAATAATAATAATAATAATAATAATAATAATAATAATAATAATAATAATAATAATAATAATAATAATAATAATAATAATAATAATAATAATAATAATAATAATAATAATAATAATAATAATAATAATAATAATAATAATAATAATAATAATAATAATAATAATAATAATAATAATAATAATAATAATAATAATAACAATAATAACAATAATAACAATAATAACAATAATAACAATAATAACAATAATAATAATAATAATAATAATAATAATAATAATAATAATAATAATAATAATAATAATAATAATAATAATAATAATAATAATAATAATAATAATAATAATAATAATAATAATAATAATAAATTGCACTTTGCCTCCTAATTGCACATTGAACATTGAAGCAATTATTCAAATACGAGACATGTATTACGTTCTTAGAAGTCAATCTAAGAATTCAGAAATGCTATTTCTTCACCTAAAGACTTTTTACAGGCAAATAATCATGGATCCCACATTCATTCTCACTTTGCCAATGATCTAATGTGACAAGAATGACGCATTAGTTTAGTTTCAGCAATAAACATGGCATTAAAACCCAATGACAAGGTAACATGCTGAGAGGATTATGCAATAAACACTGCCCGCATGTTCAGTACTTAAAATCACTTGCTAATCACTTCTGGGTAGTTACAAATATATAAGTAGCTTTAAAACAAGAACTGGGGTTTTCCTGACGAATGTTCACAAGTAATATCGTAAATAAGATGTCTGAACTAATAGATAAATTCTCGAGCGGAGCGATTTCATGAATGAAATACGAATCTAAATGCTATATCGGAAAGAGGTGATAAGAAAATGTTAAATTGTATAAAAAGTAATCTAAAATATATTCATTTCGATTAGTGTAGTTCGACTTACTCAGTACTGCCAACAAAACCCAAGAATTACATGTATTTCGATATTCTCCTGTTTTATAATAGAAAACCGTTTTATAATCTCAAATAAATCTTACTTTATTTTTAACATCACGGAACACCATTTCTTCTGGAAAAATACATTAATTATTAAAAGAATAATTGCTGAAAACACAGTTGTCAAATTGAAATAGAGTTAATCGTCTGTAGCGTGTAAAATTGTGTTTCAGAGATTTATGCGATACAGTTGGCGACACTGAGTAAAAAAAGGAATGATCTAATTAGAATTTGTATAAAACAAAAGGATGGTGAGGTGATAATTCGTATATGATAATTGAACACCTCTACGTATGAAATGGTCACCTCAAAGTCACTCAAGCTTCCAGAATGAACCCGAAGAATACGGAAGTCTCCAAAAAGTGTCAGGAATATTCGACCTGGCTGGAATCCCGATAGCGATTTGAGGCAATTGGATTCTTTACGGAAAGAAGTTGGAATACGATATTGGATGTAATACAAGCTGTGAGTGAATTTCAGAGGTCATGTAATAAATTCTATGGTAAATGGTCACAGAATTTATATCATTTAGAGTAGGTTAGCTGCTAGTTAAGTTGAAACTGTAGCCGAAATTGTAACATGTGACCTACTCGAATATAATCACCATTGCGATGTCGGTGAAATATCCCTTTGGTAAATTTTGAAAATTCCTCCACTATTTCAAAAATCCCTACCTGTTCATCACCATAATCATCATAATCGACCACTGGAGGGTTAATATAAACTATTGTATTTCGTCTTTCAAAGTGTGAACATAATATTGAGTGTAAAACCAAACAATTTATAACATTGATCAAAATAGTTTTATAATATTTTTAAAGCTAAATACCAATGGAACTTTGCTGCTTTATTTATTGTAAAAAAGAAACAATTTAGTATGTTAATCATAAGGCAGCGTAAGAATATTACATGCATAAGATAAAGGAAGGTTATAAACTTAAAGATTATGTAATTTGCCTAACTACAGTAGGTGACTGTGACAACACTGGGCAACAATGATTTCATTGCATGGAACTTCTGAACATTTCTAGGGTGAAACTTGCCCACAGAATCCAGATTTGCACTTAGAAAAATTCCATTACATTACATTTTGTCATAAACGAATGAATGAATTTCCAATATGTGCAATTTTATGAAAATATAAGTATAATTTTGTGGGTTCTTTTCCCTTAAGTTGGACAACGCTGTACCACCTTGATTTCTGTGAGTTGTAGTGATTAAAATGAAATTTCGCATCGAGGGTGCAAAAACTGTCCTGACATTCTCTGTTATGTGTGCGGAAGTTTACCCCTACGAAGCAGCGACGGAACATTACTACATTTTTGAAGAAAGTATATTGTGCTTATTTTGGCATATTGTTCTTGGTGACCAGGAAAAATGGTTGACTCCACATAGAGCTTGCAGGACGTCCTTCAAACAACTTCGACAATGTATCAACGGAAAAAGAAAAGCGTTGCCCTTTGGAGTGTCCATGATACGGCGCGAACAACGGTCATTTTTGCTCGTGCAATCTGACAGGGTATAATGCAAGAAACAGAAAAGATATAACATATCCAAATATTCCGCCTGGTATTTTGCCCACAAGGCATGGTCCAGATGTCCCTGTTCTAAAAGGACCAGACAATTTTTCCTCATCTACATCTGAATCAGAAACCTGCAGTAGTGAAATATGCAGTGACTGTGAACCAAACGGTGCTTCAAACATCCCCAGAGCTTTGACTCAAGCAAACTTAAATGATCTAGTTCGTGGTCTTGGGCTCTCAAAGGAATCTGCAAAAACACTGGGTTCCATGCTCCATAAAGAACATTTTATCAGTGCAGAGACTTCATACAGCTGGTATAGAAAATGAGAACTAGAATTTGCTCGTTATTATTCAGAAGAAAATAAACTAATATTGTATAACAACATCCAGCAATTGCTGCTTAGGATGGGACTGCCTAGTTATGACCCTACTGAATGGAGACTATTTATTGATGCGTCAAAACGCAGTTATAAGAGTATCGTGTACAATGGAAATTTATATGCTTCACTTCCAGTTGGTTACTCAGTGATTCACAGGAACTATTGTTGACCATGACAAAATATGATGAACAGTTAGGTTGTACACAATATCCATGTTTCATTTGCGAGTGGATAGTTCGCCACGTAAGTCTTGTAAATGAACTTCGTATCCTGCAGGAGGCCTTTGCTCTTTCCGGGACACTTAAGACTTTCTTCATTCTTGTAGAAGAATAGAGAAGGTCGTGACAGCACAGATCAGCTATTTACTTATTTATTTCATATTTGTGTTTGTAAAAAATATTTGAAATGCCAGTCTTCTTACTTTAGAAGCTTTTGCTTCAGAGTAAAAATATTGTTTACACTCGTCGCAATGCATACATTACTTAATAAGCTTAACAACAGTCAGAACTCTGTTCCCCAAATCCCAAATGGGAACAGCGTTTCCAAACCTGTACCAAGTAACGAATAAAAGGTCATTGGAATTGATCCCCTCGGATTTAACCGTCTCATTCTGTTGTCGGTCCAAATCGGGCTTTGGTTCAAGAGCTCATTATCACAATGAATGACTGCAGAAGCATTCTTAAATTGTCATTGATACCTGGGCGAACATTAAATCTAAATTTTGACTTACCCCTCGGTCGGTGGAGTGCGCACCTGTGTGAGGTATACCTTGTTCTTAAACATGAGTATCTTAATCAAAACGGTTACAGCCATTTTTTATAAAATCGAACATTTTGAAAAATGTTCCTGTAGAGTGTGGTCTGAGGTGGGGGGTGGATAGATGGGACGTTCTTGTAAAATCGTGTTCATTCTTGGAAGAAACTGAACTTATATATCAATTTTGATATTTAACTAACTTTTCATTTTTGAGTTCCGCCGCGCGTGGACGCACGCACACACACAAACACACACCACACAAACTGTGACTGCGAATTCAATGGGCCAATAACCCGAACGGCAGTTCTAGGTAGAAGCGAAAACAAATTTAGAGATTCAACGAAGAATAACTGATGGAAAGGGAATTATAGGAATCCTGAATTCAGTTTTATGCAGTCAAAATAGTTTACATGGAACTAAAAAAATATATATCAGGCACTATTCCAAAGCACATAATACGACGCTCAAAGTTTAACCACAAGCAGACAACAAGGAAATAAATTAATGGTATTAGAAACATAGTTTTGTAGACGTTCAGTGC
This sequence comes from Tenodera sinensis, assembly GCA_030765045.1. Lineage (NCBI taxonomy): Eukaryota > Metazoa > Arthropoda > Insecta > Mantodea > Mantidae > Tenodera > Tenodera sinensis. Next base: position 114,390,569 of record CM060968.1, on the reverse strand, counting down.
GAAAGTCAAAGAAAGATAATGTTCGGAATATTAGAATAAGGGAATTTAGGCAAGTTAAGAAACACATGTTGGAAACTGTTGAAAAGAGACGCCTGGGATGATATGGGCACACTCTGAATTGGGAAGTAGAAGAGAAAAGAAGACGAAGGAAACCTAAGGAATGCTGGACGGATGGGGTGAACAGAAGTATCGAGAGAAGAGGGTTAAATGAGGAAGATGCCATGGACAGGGACTTAAGGAGGCAGACGATGGTTTTGGGATGAAGGAAAACCACTGTATTGCGGAATAATCCTTAATAAAATTTATTATTAGTGTTATTATTAGACTGATGTATCCTGTCACAATAGTACCAGGTTAAATATTAATGACGTACTGTCTTTTTCCCTCTGCAGAAGGAATCGCTGATATACAACGGAAAATATAGAAAACCCGGGCAGATGTTTGGTGGTTAGAACATACATGTTTTTATGAATCATGTTGTGTCTACGAGATGTTAAATGTTATCTGACTCGTGCTGTATTTGTGTTGTAAGTGTGGAGAAGAGCAATTTCGCGTAGCGATGCCTCTACATAAGCTCAGGTGTGTGTGTACGTATAGGAAGCCGGCCGGAAAATAAAGCAGACCCTCGGCATCAGTATTCCGATCAGCCTGCACCTTGACCGTTCGCCCGTTGCTCCTCGATTCCGCCCGATCAAATCGCCAAAGCGGGTCACACACGCCACGACAAGGGCTCAGTTTGCCCAGCGTCCCGTAAATGGGGGAGATTCTGAATCAACTCCCCGTTCATCCTTTTCATCGTGCCCTACGCTTTACCCTTTTGCACACATCATGCATGTAGTGAAAGCGTTTCATATTCCGAACTTTTGAAATTGTCTGTGGTTCTTCTTAAATATAGGAGAGTCTTCAGTTTTATTATAATTATTATGTTAGAGTAGCAGTTTTGATACGTATAACTTCCATTTCTGACGGCGGTTGCGGTTAAGGGGTGTTTAGATTTTAGAACTCATACTATACTGCATAATATACTTCGTTCAGTCTTTTCAGACAGTAGAACTGGGGAGAGAAGGACATCGCGTGTGCGGCGCGTGTACAGAAACCAAAACAACCCAGGCAGAGTTGCAACGTTTATGCGGTCATTCAGACACGAGTAGTGTCGCACGAAGTTCTTAAACCTGTATAAATATGTGGTGACAGTTGGAAACAGGTAATGCATCTGCTACTTATAAAGCAAATTCCTCGCCCATTGGACGTGGAAAATGAGTACATAAGCAGACAGCAGACATCATTCAAAATCTGTACAATTACTTTAAAGGAGAGGATGGCACGTGTGACTCGCCGTGTAACAGGCGTTCCCAGAATCATTGAATTAGATATTCAAAGCTATACAACTCAAACACGAAATGCGATGAAAACAAAACCGTTCGTTCATTTTATAACATTGATGGCTTCTTCCTCGTCTTTGGAGGATGAGGAAGAAGAAGAAAAAAAATCGTTATAAGATACTAAAATTGAGTAAATGCCACTATACGAGTCTATGTCAATGTAAATAATGTTTCGTTTTTCAGCTTGTATTTCCTTATTTTATTCTTTTTGTGGGACTGTGTTAATATCTATTTATATAAGTAATTGAGGAATAAAAGTAATATAGTATCTGCACTCTATTGATATTAAATGTATTTATCGTCCCAGAGTGAGAGTAAGCTGATGAAGCAATGCCAAATAAATTGCATAAGTAAATAAATAAAGGATAAACATGCAGCAGAAGTATGAAAGGAATACAAACATTGCAACAACACATTTTGCTATCGCAGTGTGCCAGCATACCTAAGTGACCTGCGGCACGAGCAACTTTCTGTCCACCTGCCCCTCCCACTGTCTCAAAAGACAGGGATGTGCTGCGGTAGACAAGCCTACAGTCCATTCGTATTCTTTTTGGCCAGGGCTTGAAGGAGGGGGAAGGGGTTAGGCTACCCTCACCTTGCCCCTACCTCAGGTAAGGCACGTGTTGATCGTGTGCCAGGCGTGAGCAGTTGAAACATCGGCGCTGCAGTATCAATATAACTGCGAAGCTTGTTTATAGTATCTATTCGGCTAAAAATTCTTTCGACGTGATTGTAAATGAGAAACCTAAATCTCTAGCCCGGAGAAAACACGAGGGATGTGCATTAAACATAAAGAATAAATAAAACGGTAAACTATACGCACGGTGTTTTTCCATTACACATCCAAAGGAACGACCTTTTTTTAATTCAACAGGGCGTGTGTAATTGGGTCAATAATTCTTGTTTATAATATCCTTTATACTATTTAGAACTAAGGCTCGAATTTCTGTCAACATACTTTCTTCCGAAGACATTATTGGTTGCATTGTTTCTTTTTAGTTCTGACCAAATATATCCAATGGCATTTGAAGTTCAACGATAAGGGAGTAGTCTAACAAGTACATGGTCGTGCTTAGCAGCTATTTCATCAACAGCGCACATTTTGTGTTTATTGGGCGTTTCTTTTATTAGCTTTTGCAGCTGTCGCTAGTTGTAATAGGGAGTAGAACTTTGAACGTCACCTGGACTAGGTACTGTGTGTGCCGTCATGGACCGCTTGCTACACGGACGTATCCTTCTCTCCTTTTCCCCACCTGGTGACCAAAAAGAATGCGAATAGACTGCATCTCAGACACCTGAACACAGTTTGGATCAACAGATTTACTTCCTGAGTACCCTTGATCAGTTGAATACATGCCCTGGGCGACTGGGACACCATTGCCAATACGTTAGGTTATGTTGAGGCTATTGTATGTCAGACTCCGAAGGAAGGGATGAAATGAGAGCGCTCTACTAGCATGCTGGAATCCGGGCGAGCAGCGTGGGCCTGCGTGAGGGTCCCTTACTTGTACTGGAGATTTTTCATCTCGACACCAGGGTTCGTCAAATACCCACCGGTCAGGCGACTACAACGCCATCCATCCGCCAAGAAGAGCAATTACAGTTCACAAAGTCCCCACGCAACAGCACCAATCTCGCCTACTGCCAGCACTTCTTACCCTGAAAGACCGGACTGAAATGATGGTGAAATTAAATCAAGGTACATGAGATTCGGAGAACGTAATTATGCTTTCCAGAATTTGTCTCGGAAAAACCTCCGAAAAGAAACCCATAGATCAGGATTTTATTTTAATTTTATGGTCTGTTTTCTAGTATAATTAAAAGGAACATCAGTTACATTATTTATACAAAATTCACAAACAATTTAGTAAAATGCACTGTTCGGGAGCATCTCTTAGTTTCTTATAGTCTTACGCGGTATTACAAGGGGTGAGGTACAACCACTGACCAATGAACTGTTGCCGTCAGTTGCAATACGCGGCTAGATGTGCGGCGCTATAATGAGAACAAGGAAACGGGCAGGGTAGATACACTTGACCTCGTAGAAAAGCCACGTTTTAATTGTCTTTAGATTTACTTCCAAATTCTTAATGCCTATTATGGAAAAGATTGTTTGGAATAAGCAGCATTTATTGGGTTAAACGATTCTGTGCTATAAGAAAAGCGTTGACATTTTCTTTAGAATCACAAACACGTAACGCTTAACAGTAAACATAGTGCAATATTATATTTAAAAACGGAAAAACTTTTAATCCTCATACAAATTCTTCCTATATTTATATTGGAATTAAAATTGCTATCGAAATAACCTTACATTATACTATAGTATAGCTTCTGCTTTTGAATGAAAGGTTTTCTTTTAACATGTATACAATAAACCGCCTTTCTTGGGTAGCATTAAATTTGAATTACATTTCTGTGAATTGGAATACTTTCTGAAATATGTCGAACTCTGTTACCAGCTTGCCATAGAATAAGGCACGTGTATTCGACATGCTGTGAATCAAGCAACAGTTGAGTAACGATTTAGTGAACCCTTCGAAGTAATCTAAGTTTCCCCTTCATGCCTATGTTATAACTATCTCGAGCTACTATTCTGAATAGAGCTGTCACTGGAGCGGGGTAAAGAGAGAAAGAAGGGGCAAACCTTGTTGAATAATCAGGGTATCCTTGTATTTTATTAAATTCACTTTTTGTACACAAATGTGCATCCATATTCATAACCTTGTTTGTTTACAATGTCAAAACCAAACTTGTCGCTTCTCAGATGTTTCATCTGCATTTACTTGTCTCAACTTGTCTAACTAAATGCTAATGAACGATTATATCATTGATAAAATTGGTAAATTTTGCTGGATGGAAATAAAAAGAATGTTGCATTCACATGACTTTCTATACTCTTGTACTATTTTTACAAACTCCGGTTCATCTATCTTCTTCATGTTAGCCGAGAAAAACATTTGCAGAAATTACCTTATTGCTGATTTTGTTGTAGGTACAAGGGGAATATGGAAATACAGTAGGCAAAACTCACATAAATAACGAGTAATACCTCCAAAATGGCTCACTCTACAAAAAATGCTTTTGGACATAACTTGTGTGTTTTAACGCCACCTATACTTTTTTGCAGAGTAAGAATTGCTCTATCTCTTACGGTTTAAAAGTTACGCGAAAGTTATCAACAGTAAACAGGACTAAATAGGCTATAGCCAGAGAATTCAAAATATACATTTCATTTGCCTTGAAATATCTTAAACATGTGTCTTTTTCATCAAACGCCTTTTTTGAGAGCATCAAAATTTTAGAAAAATTCTCCATGTGAGGGGTAGTTTAGGGTGGAGTAATTTTCTTTAAAATCTTCCTGTTGCATCCTTGAAAGGTATTAAATTTGAATAGCAACTTTGGTTTTTAACTGACTTGGTTATGCGGTTCACAGCAGGCAGGCAGACAGACAGAGACACACCCACACCCACACAGAGACAGACACACACACATACACAGAGAGTGAGATAGACACACAAACGTACACGCGGACCTTTTTCTAAAACTGCTCTTGTTGGATTCAGGGGGCCTCAAAATATATTTTCAGTTAAATCTCGACATCGAAATTTTGGCTCGAATACAGTATACGTATTAAGAAAACCGGCTATTCTGAAATGAAACTACATAATCTTGTTCCCTACATTGCTAGGGAAGCAATTATCAAACTACTGTAGCCTTTACCACAAAGAAAAGCATTAAAAGACAGATCTGCATTTGAAAGCGGATTTGGAGAGCGAACACAAGCCTGCATTTCCGGTTCAGTAGATAACAATTACGTATTTAGAACACGACAATTAAACCTAATGCACTGAAGAGTGTTCATTTTCGGTCATTACTGTTATTATAGTTAGCATTGCGGGTTGCATTGGGGGAACAGCGATAAAAATTTCCAGTGGGTAACTTATCTGGATGCCTGCATAAACGGTACGAGTGTTAGCAGGCAAATATGTTTGTTAGTTTGCATGGAGAACTACCAGTCCTCTGTGACAGAGATAGAACGACAATAGCTACATTGTTGCTACTTGTGTCAAATAAGCTTGCCCTCCAGCAGTGGCGTATCACTTTTTGGAAGGTATGCTTTGAATGTTCTTGGATTGAAATTACTCCTTTTACTTCCTTTACCACTTACCGTTATTTCACCCAAGTCTTGGATACCGATTTTGACAAAAATACACGTTTTAAGAATTTCTTTTTTTTCTTTTTTTTTTTTTTTTTTTTTTTTTTTTTTTTTTTTCTTTTTAACTTAAGGGTCAGTGTGGTTAGCAATATGACTACCTTTGAACAACATAACTCAGACAAAAAATTCTATAAATACAAAATTTGGTAATTAAGTGTTGTCTTCCAAAGATAGGACTCGATTTTCGAGAAATTCTATCACAAACTACATGGCTCTAATATTTTAATAAAATATTTAATATACTAGATGAAATACCAGGCGTTGTCCTTACAAACTTTAGACTTATATCAGCATGAAGACTGATTCACTTTCGCGCTTTTATACCCGCGACGACGTTGGCACGGATTCCACTTCGCACACAATCATGGATATACTGAGAAAAAGATCTCATAGTTCACAACTGAAGTGACAGCAGAAAATTCATCGAAGACCAGATATCAAAAGAGGTTGCAGCCAGGCCGAGGTTATCAAACGAAATGTGTAAAGAATGTTTGTCTCGATTATTAAGGGAGGACTAATATTAGTATATCGTGAAAAAAAAAAAACTCAATTCTATTCTTTCTTCTGAATTAAATTGGACATATTTCAAAATGTATCATATAGTTTGTTTTTCACCCATATTGTGATAATTACAATAATTAAAAGCTATAAAGTCTATAAATTTAATATGTTTGGCAGGTATGTAATTGTTTTCTCAACTGTTAGTTTTTCTTCACATAAAAACCTTTAATTTCAAAACCATTTACAGAATTGAATGAAATTTGTTCCTAGTTTATCTGGATGCATGATTGTTAATATGAATCACCGACTCTTACATAATATTTATATACTTTTTGTAATAAAACAAATAAGGCATGGTAAACTATTTTATATTTTTATTTTACACATAAAATGTTTAATTTAAAGGCAACTGACCCGAAAATATAAATTTATGGTTGAGAATAATTCGGAGAATATTTTTAATAGGTTGTACAAGTACAAAACGTGAGAAAGCAATTAAAACCATAAGTAATTAATGCAGCCGGTAATGACAAACGTAGCATTTAAATCATAACTAATTTTTATGATTAATAGATAGTCTCAATATTACGTCAGTTAATTTTAATGAAGCTTAGCTGAATAATTCAAGAGCTAAAATTTTAGAAAAGATCACTCCAGCAGTTATCTCACCCTTAAGAACAGGTTTCTTAAAGAATAGAAGTTGAAGAGTGGAAAAAGGTCATGTGAATACGGTCTAATAGTTTTTTTTGACAAGTATGTTTTATTTTAAAAATTCTCCTCGTGTTGTGAGCCAAAGCAATGACAAAATATGCTCGAATTGCGTTTTATTGCTCGTTTCCTTTTCTCACGGTAACTACGTAATTGGTGCTGGTGGATTGAGTATAGTGTACCCATTTGAACTTTTTTTTTCAATAAAATAATAGTCCCCTACCCCAGTGATTTATGCGTTGCGATATTACTCCACTGCTTTATTGCATCCACCATAAAGAGTGCTTCTGCTACTATATAATATGGTATGTAATGGAGAAATGGGGAGTTACCAATTTAGCTCGTTCAATGCCTGCTTTTACGAGTTTCTCTTCTCGAATCCATTGTCTCCTCGCTGGAAACAAAAGAAAAACGTCGCTAGAAAAGCAGAGCTGGCAGTTGTTCCATAACAATATTCCGTTGATTTACACAGACAACCATCATAAATAATGTTAATTCATCGGCCAACCACAACATCGAGCACTTGTGTTTTCCCTTCCTGGTGGTTAATTCAGCATGCGTGCGCCGCAATTGTTTCCCCAACAGAAACAACCACAATACCAGTACAAAATAATGAGAAAGCAACAGAACAAAAATTCACATTCCCTGAAAGGTAAAAAACCAACTCGAAATATGGTTATTTCAATCTAGATAAAGCGCCGCTCTTGTATGTTGATAAAGACCTCCACCATTAAATTATAATTTGTGCTAACGAAAAAGCAATTGCGATTAATTTTTAATAGGCTTAGTGGTTGTCTGGCGTTTGAATTCCAATGAAAAGCTCTTGTCTATGACATAAAAACTAAAAAGATAAACTAATACTTGCTCATTGGTCATTGTTACACTAATCTGAAAAGAATGACAAAATGTTTTAAATTGTCTTGTCAGAGAAAATAGCAAAATATGCAATTCTTGACTTATTAACCCTTGTACTATGTTTCTTCTAGAATCTGTATGGGGTCATTTATGATCCAAACTCAAATGGATATGATATATTAAAATTAATAAACGTGCTTTTATTACTTTACTGTTATAACACACAATATATAAGAAGAAACAAAAAATAGAAATGCAAACTATTACTAAAACATAAAGTTTAAAAATATTTTTGATGTAATAATTACCTAATATGTAGGTAATGTTACAAACTATTGGTAGAAGTGCAATTTTGAACAACCGCAGAGAAACTCAACGTAGATTGCCCACGTTTTCCTTACCAAACATTGATATAAAGGATCCAAAGTATTTTACAGGCGAAGGAAATATATGTACCGAGAGTCATAAAGCTTTATGAAATCTGAATTGTACCACAAAAGGGTCATGAGTGTAAGCGTTTGTCAGGGAAATACGGTTTTAGACATGCTATTCTGATACGTGTAGAAGGTTCGCTAAAGGGGACAGACTAGGTACAAAGGACATATTCTGGGGATTTATAAGGACATTTAGTGTGGCAATTCGCACCCTCTCCTTGCCCGAAACCCTTCTCGTGTTTCCCCTGCTATCTACTACATCATACTGCATATGTAATACGCTGGGAGCCACCGTCATCCCCTACCTTACTACTTGCAGGTTCCTTCAGCCGCAGTCAAGATCGTTTCTTATGAGGGAGAAACTCCTTTCTTTGCGTTTTAGGACATGGTTTCTGAAATATTGGTCCTGGAATTTCATCTTGTGCATCATAGGAAACAAACAAATAACTGTAGGGAACTGGAAGAAATTTATTACACTAAGTTCTCTTTTATTTTTATTATTTTGTTGGACTGAAGGCACCTGTTGTGGTTTTAACAGAGTACATCTTCACAAAAATTTATCAAATTTAGTAGCAAATTACAGAATGTGGCGTTGAGGAAACATAGTGAGAGCAGAAATATAGTAATAATTGTTAACGATCTCTGATCAGCAATGAAACAAATAGTGAATACAATATGTTTGGGGTATAAGTGCAGTTATTCTCATAAATGACCCTCTAACACGGTGTGTTAGTTGATTGTTCTTTCGTCTTACAGTTTTACCACAAGTCAATTATAAACTTCACTACTTGATTTGTTTGCATGGTCGCAACTGCGCCGCAAAATGAACGTTGCCTGTTGAATAGACCATCCTTTTTGCTTAATACATCAATTCGTGACCGAGATATTATGAAGTTGTTGACCTTGCAGAAAACATTTGAATTCGACTTGAGGCAATATTTCTCAGTAAGCCCTCTACAACGATTTATTTCTTTGTAAGTCTTTCGGATTCCTTTACAGTATGGTTTTGTTAGAAACGGGAGCTTTTAAATACAAACTAATTCCCTTTAACAGTCTACATACGTGTACTCCATAATACATCCATTGCAGAGTTACATGTGGGTTAGGGAGAGCTGTAGAACAGTTGTAAAAGGCTCCCAGGGATTTAAGTCCCTAGTCTTACCAACTCCCCCTTTTTCTCCTGGGTCTACTATTCGTTTGAATGATTGTCTACTTGGATGAGAACATATTTCAAATTCCAAATTCTTCTGATTTTTTCACGGGCATGGTTAGTGTATTGCTGTATTGAATATACGTCTCTCTTTTTTATTTTCTCTACTACGTATAGTAGAGGAAGTATTGTATTTCACCCAAAAATTCGATATCAAGATTTTATCGAAAATATTTTTTGAGGTCCCCTGAATCCAAAAAAAGCATTCTTAGAAAAAAGTTTGTTTTTGTCTGTCTGTGGACAGCATCACTAAAAAACAAAACTCGATTAAAAACCAAAGTTGCTATTGAAGTTTAGTGTCTTTAAAGGATAATACACGAAGATTTTGAAGAAAAACCCTCCACACTAATTTACCTTAACATGGAAAATTTTTCGAAAATTTTGATTTTCTTGAAAATGGCTCGAACGATTTTGATTAGGATGCCATGTGTTTGAGAATTTTTATGACAAATGAAATGTATAATTTTCTGACTAAAGCCCCTGTAGGCGTATTTACTCTGGATGCCTGGTAAACCATAAGAAATAGACCAGATCTCACTCCAGAAAAAATGTATATATCGCTAAAACACACAATTTATGTCCAAATAATTGTTTTTGTAGAGTGAACCATTTCGGAGATATTCCTTGTTATTTGTGAGTTTTGCAGAACTTATAAATCTCTCAAATCATTTTTTATATATTAACCGTGCAAAGAGAACGGAATTTGAAAGTTCTAAAAGATTTGACGCACGCTCAAAGCCTACTGTATTCCCATATTCTCCTTGTGCCTACAAGGAAATAAACAATAAGATAATCTATGTAAATGTTGCCCTATTAACATGAAGATAGAGGAATAATAGTTTGTAAGAATAGTTAGTACAAGACTAGATTATGAAAATTATTTTGTTGTTTAACGACAGTATCAATTGTCAGGATCTACTGACATGGAGCTGTTGTTTTCAAGCATACTTAAAAACCATCTGTCTGGGCCGGATTTATAAGAGTAGAGAAAGTCATATGAGTGCAACACATTAGATTTTTTTATTACGCAGCAATCTTTTAAAGCTTTGAGATTCCATTCTCTTTGCACAGCTAACATAAAAAATGAAATATGGTGTTGCATTTTGCGAAACTTTTAAGTTTTCCAAAACTGACACATAACAAGGAATATCTCCGAAATGGTTCATCCTATAAAACACTTATTGGGACATAGATTGTGTGTTTTAGGGAGATCTACATTTTTTTGCACAGTACGATTTTGTCTATCTCTTACGGTTTACGAGTTATTCAAAAGTTATCCAGAATAAAAAGGACTGCATAGGCTATAGCCAGAAAATTCAAAATATACATTTCATTTGTTTTAAAAATATCCTAAAACATATGGCATTTTAATCAAAATGGTTAGAGTCATTTTCAACAGTTTTCCGTGTAAAAGGCAGTTTAGGGTAAAAGAATTTTTTTTTTCAAAATCTTTGTTTCCCATCCTTGAAATACATTAAACTTAAATACCAACTTCGGTTTTTAGCTCACTGTTCGTTTTTGAGTTACGGTGTCCACTTAGCGACACACACACACACACACACACACACACACACACACACACACACACACACACACACACCTTTTCCTGAAAATGCTTTTTTGGATTCAGGGCACCTCAAAACATATATTTCCAGTTAAATGTCGACATCGAACATTGGGTGGAATACAATACCTCCTCTACTTTACGTAGTAGAGAAAGTAATAAGGGCTATGATCAATACAGGAAGGAATGTTAGTAGTGATATACTGTATGTTCTATTCCACTTTGCATAACAATAGACCCCCCCCCTCCTCCCTCCCCCTCCCCCTGCCCCTCCACCCCCACATGTGGGAATTTCCAAAAAGTCATCTGTATGTTCTGCCCCACTTAGCATAACAATAGACCCCCCCCTCCCCCCTCCCCCTCCCCCTGCCCCTCCACCCCCACATGTGGGAATTTCCAAAAAGTCATCTGTATGTTCTGCCCCACTTAGCATAAATTCCCCATTAATCAAATCCACCCCCTCACACTCCTCTCCCTCCCCCTTAAGTGACATGGGTATTTCTTTGGACACGTGGGAATTCCGAAAAGAGAGGTCGGATGATCTGTCGCGATCAGGATGACAAAGGAAGGATAATTAATGACCCCCGTTCCCCTGACCCTCCTATTCTAGTGTCTGCATGTGTTTTCGAAAGAAGAACGTGAGGGTAAGAAACCCTACAATGAATGGCCCCTTTCAGATCTTGATATATTTATGTGACAGTTGGAAATGTTTCCCTCTGACAGTTTTGAAAAGAACAAGGCTTCATCTTGCAAGGGGGGGCGAGCATAGACATCCCCATTTTCCTGTCTGAACAGGCTTAGTGTTTTTCTCTTAACAAAGCAGCCAAAGATCGCCCACCTGCAGGAAGAAACCTTTTCAATAGCGAAAGGATACTTCTGTATTGACGCGTGGACCACCCATGTGGTCCCCCACTGAGAGGGTTTCCCTGCCTTCCCTCACAATGACCGTCCAACCCCTCCAACACTTCAATGGTTCCCACACAGTGGGGACAAAAGGAAACCTGTAACATAACTCTTAGCAGAAAACAAACTTGCAGTTCGACATAACGAAACTTTTACTGATCAAAATCTACCCCCCACACACGCATTCTTCCGAAGAAAAACCTATTCTCACTGAAATTTTCGGACCGCACACATCTTTGACTTTGCACTAGCCATTAAGCGGAAGGGTAACTCATTCTCCCTATTGTACTTGCAGGTGGCTGCTTCAAGCATTATTTAAGCATTGACAATGACGACAAAAAGAGAAAGGACAGTGTTGTTTGCTTCTTAGGGAGCATCGCCCAAAAAAGATTAGGTCTTCTCCCTATTGTACTTGCAGGTGGCTGCTTCAAGCATTATTTAAGCATTGACAATGACGACAAAAAGTTAAGGGGTTTCTCTTACACATAGAGGCAAAGACAGCAACAGTATTGTATTGAGAAAGGACAGTGTTGTTTGCTTCTTAGGGAGCATCGCCCAATAACGTTATTTTATACTTGCAACATTCATTTTGTGTATAGTATCATGTTCGACGATCAGAGAGGCTGTTTCTCGTTTCTTTCAAGCAAATTTAAGCTTTGACAACATGTTACTTAAGCTGAAAATATTGTCTCGTCTGTTACCCTCACGCAACTTTCTCTACTCTTGCCCTAACAATTAATACAAAATGTTATTTGCACTAACATCTTCGTGTTAGCTGAGATAAACGTTTTCACAAATTATCTCTCTGCTTATTTCCTTTTATGTGCAAGGAGGTATATTAGAGTAAGGAAGGATTTGTGTACTGATCAAAAGCTACATGCAATTCTACTGAAAAAGCATTCACAAGGGAATTTTTTTGGGTCCATCCACATCTCTTGACTTCGCATTTGTTTATGTTCCCAAAACTCAACTAAAATCATGGAAATATCTCCAAAAAATCATACAGGCACACACACATACTCACACGTAAACACACACACACACACACATACACCCCGCACACATGCACACAAATACACATGCACACCTACACACATGAATGCACAACCACACACATACACACACACACACACACACACACACACACACACAAACAGACATACATACGCGCAAACACACGCACAAAACCGCATAAGCTTCATTTATAATTTCCTTAAATTAAGGACTTTATGTTAGCCAATGCATCACTTTTCACAAGGATACTCTACTCAGTTTTTCTTTGTGAAATATCCGGGGTGTTTAAGAGGACACTTATTTATACATTTATTTTCTTATTTATAGTATCTTACAAGATTACTATGCTTGTTTAATCCTAGCAAGTAATATTTTCTAAATCGCACCAAAGAATAACGATACCACAATGCAGGAACAGTAAGCACCCGAGGAACGTATCTGAATCATTGAACCATCAGCAATACAGGTTTCAAAGTAATGGGCAAATTTCAAACACTAAGTAATATCTCGCCTTATTATTAGTTTCTTTATTGACAAATTCGAGAGTTCTGGTCAAAGTAATTACTGCAATAACATATGTTAACATATATAATAACCCCTTTCAATCATACAGAAAATTCTTTTGACTTCATTTCTACATAAACACAAATATTAAAAATCTGATGTGTTACACTCACGTGACTTCTACCCTCTTGTACTTCCCATTCTTACAAAATCTTATTCCTATATCTTCTTCGTGTTAGTTGAGATAAACATTTGTACAAATTATCTTATTGCTTATTTCCTTGCAGGTGCAAGGAGAATGTTAGAATACTGCAGGCTTTTCTGCCATAGTCTAATGTTTAAAAGCTTTGAGATTCTGTTGTCTTTGCACACTTAAGATATAAAAAATGAACAACAATGATCCATTTCACGAAAGTTCTAAGTTTTTCCGAAACTCACACACATAACAAGGAATATCTCCGAAATGATTCACACTACAAGAAAATTTATTCAGTCAAAAATTGGGTATTTTAGCAAGATCTATATTCTCTATAGTATGATTTGGTCCATCTCTAACGGTTTACCAGTTATGCAAAAGTTGCCCAGAATAAATACGACTACAGGGGCTTCACCCAGAAAATTCAAGAAATTAATAAACGTATGACATTGTAATCAAATCGTTAGAGCAATTTCCAAGAAAGTCAAAATTTTCGAAAAATGTTCCATGTAAAGGGTAGTTAAGGGGGATATTTTCTTTTCAAATTCTTCGTGGCGCATCCTTGAAAGACATTAAACTTAAATACTAACTTTGGTTTAACCGACTTTTCGTTTTGAGTTATGCTGAGCACAGACTGACACACACACACACACACACACATGCCTACACATACACACACACACATTTTAGCAAACACACCTACACTCACACACACATTTAGACATGCACACACGAGCATACACACACATACACACACTCACACACGCGCAGACACCCACACTTACACACATACACTCACACACATGCACCCCAAGCACACACATACACGCACCTTTTGTAAACCTGCTTTTTTGGATTCAGGGGGCCTCGAACATATATTTCCGGTGAAATCTTGACTTCGAATTTTTGGGTGGAGTACGTTACTTCCCCTATTGACCAGTAGAGAAAGTAAAAATAGAGGTTGCGACAACTGAGCATAAAAAATACACAACGCTAATTTCATTTCAATATATGAAACTCCTGATATTATTCTTTGTTATCAAATGATTAAAAATTGAAGAGACAGAATAATGAAAATTTCATTCATCTTACCCTTGCTATTGAATAAAGTTAGTGAATGAGACCTGATGCTCTGAAATTATTTATTTTTTCTCAAGTAGTAATAGATAAGGGGTTAATAAAATCTCAACAGGAACTTTTTGTCACTAGATGTAAGTTTATTTAATAAGTTTGCCGGTTTATAGCAGGTTTGTATAAAACAATTGTACTATTAAATCTTACAATCCAGAGGCTTTTAAGGGGAGAATATGTTTGGAAACAACTCAAAGAATGAGTGAAAACTGCGTACCAATATTCATTACAAATACAAACCAAAACGGATAAGTGGGGCTTGTAGACAGAATACAAAACAAGCTCTATGGTGTTAAAGGAAATTAAAGGCGCAAAACTCCTTATGTGACTTAATCCCTGGGAATGACTGATGGTAGCATGGAGATGGGAACAATAACAATGATAATGAATAGGAATCCCGCCAGCCTATATTTTAAACATTTTGTTCGGTGTTATTCATCTTTATTTTTTTTATTGAAGCATAACATTTCTTGTCATTTCTTACTGAACCTTCAGCATTCAGTTCATTGAATAAGAAAAGAGAATAAAGACATCTTTCAGATGTTCATACATTCATTTTAAATTACATTAAAGGTTGGCTTTGTCACTTTCATTATAAAACAAGCTATTATGTATATCATTTCACAGTATCCAAATATTGGAAAGAAAGCTAACTTCATAGTTTAGCCAATAGAAACAAAGTTCGGCGGGTGGGGGGTAGCTGTTTCTACTACGCAGCTGCACAGGTGTGGTGGGGGGAAAGCATTCTAACCTATAAAAGGGTACACCGGCCGCAGGAGTGATTGCAGTTCTAGAGGGCGAAACATCAGTTGGCATTTACACATCACTGCAACAATAACATACATTCCATAATGGCAGGTAAGCCCATTTTATTATACTTTAAAGAAACATTTTGGTGTCTTTCTACGAGTGAAAGTCATTAAATAGGAACAAAATACGCAGAAAAAAGTTTTTATATGTTAAATGGCATGTATTTCCTTACAATGGACTTGAAATTATCAGCTCATCATTCATTGCCTTTACACATTGAAAGATTAAGTCAAAGTGGAAATCCGAACTAACGATGAAATTGCCAAATGTAGGAAAACACGATAACTTTTTTTTCCCACTATTCATTAAATGTTTTCTTTTGTTGTTATTTTTATTATTATTCTTTTATTCTTTTGTAGGAAACATCGACAGGGCAAATGAATCTAACACGAGCATCAATGGCTCGCCCCCTGGACGTTGCACAACACGACTTGACAAAGTTACAATGCCAGTTAGGCCCAATAAATGCAGTTGTGATAGTTGTAAAAATATTTCATCACTGAAAAGTCTACTGGGGGAAATTCAAGGTAAGAATTATTAAATATTGAAATGCTAGTTTATATTGTTCCTTATTTGTCTCATTGTAGGAATTCCATCGTAAGCAATTTTTGTGTACATTCTGTCTTCCAGCGTTAGCATTTCAGCTCCAAACCATATGTTCAATCGAAATATCATATATGATATTTTGTTTTTTCATCATTCATCTGACTTATAGTATCCCTTTTAATACTCTCTTCTTCATATCAAAGTGACTTATCTCAAATAATCTGTCTCTAAGCCAAAAACATTTTCTTTTATACCTGAATTAAATATAGTCTTTTATTCAATCTTTAATAAATGTTCACTTGCTGAATATGAATATCCACTTCAAATATTATAACACCATTAATTAATTTTTTTGTTTCATCTTACTTCAGGCCCATATGAACCAATGGACCTTTCATTGAATCGCCAGCCTAAGGAGCAGCACACCATGAGACCTTCACAATCAGCTTTACACAGAGAATCAGCGCAAAAGAGGGAATTATACCATAAATCACTTTGCGATTGCAAGATCGCTAATCAAGCTGGAAAGAGCACATCTTCTTCAATATCGCAGAGTAATAAGCAGTCGCATGAAAACACCCATCAGATTACAGATGAACAATTATATCAACAACGCAAGTACAGCTGGGAACCTTCAAATAAAAGATGTCATACTCATACAAGGGAGCAATTCAACAGCCCGCAGCAAAGAACTCAACAAAACTTAAAGGAATTGATCGAAAACAAGACAAGGATATGTATTCATACCTGTGAAACTATGAAATGTGATACTTTGAAAATTGCCATAGAACTTATTTTATAATTCAATAAGATTTCTTAGAACAGATAACCAGCTCTTATTGAGATACGTTATTGACTTTGGCAGGGACTCTAGGTCATATCTAACGACAGTAACAATCATTCATCATGTAATTCATGCTTAGCCTGCAGAGTCGCAGTTATCAGAAGTAACAGGTATTCTATTTTATTCCA
Organism: Tenodera sinensis; assembly: GCA_030765045.1. Taxonomy (NCBI): domain Eukaryota; kingdom Metazoa; phylum Arthropoda; class Insecta; order Mantodea; family Mantidae; genus Tenodera; species Tenodera sinensis. The sequence continues at coordinate 114,373,620 of CM060968.1, read as the reverse complement.
AGGGCGGAAAAACAGCGTGATAGACACAGAGAGAGAGAGAGAGAGAGAGACTGCCCGTTATGTGCAGGTGTTTTACCATATTTATGAATTCTGAATAATATCCACAGGCATTTAGCCTGAAGCAGTATCTACTTATATTGTGAAATCATCAATTATGTTGAAATGTAAAACGATTTTGATTCATTTAATAAAATTTATGAATAGAAATATCAGCGTTATCATTTAACCTGTCGTAACCTATCCTAGCCTAAGCAAGCCTACCCTATCCAAATTTAGCCTATCTTAACTAGGAATGCATGCAGGAATAACATAATGCATGATATAAATTAACAAAAGAACATAATTACAATCAGATAATTTTATTTAACTTATAAAGATGAATACACTACCATTACCATTCAGAAAGCAAGCATATACTATTGAAAGACAATACATATATATTCATTTCATTTCTTAATCATTCAATGATGCCAGTCGATTTCAGTTCATTGATAATTCCTTGAATTTCCTTATAGTGATTCTGTCCGGTCGATTCTTGTGACATGATTAATAATCGTAAACGTTTTACTAATTCATTTGGATCGAACCAAGGATATTCCATGCGAAAAGCAGCACTTGATGAAGGAGCATCTTGCATGTTATCGGAGACTTGGAGATTATTACTTTCTTCCAATGAAGTCATGTTTCCAGATGTTTTTACAAGGACGCTTAGCGTTGATTTTCCATCTTCATTATTAGATGTTTCATCAATCCCAGACTTTTCACTCTCTTGCAACGGAAATGCCCCTGATTCAGAATTAGCTATATTGTTCACAGGAGCATTAGAAACTTCTTTCTTGCATACTTTATTATGGCGTTCAAGCCTACTTGTTGTCCTATTCTTTAAAGTCTGCCCACACTCACAGCATTTGAGGAAACGATGCTTTCCAAGACTAATATATGAAAAATTAAGTCTTGCATATTTTGAGCAATACAACCTTTTACTGTGATCACTCATAGTGAAATGCAGCTGAAGCTGACAATAACCGCTTTAAGCAAAAGTTAGAGATGCTCGATATTTTATACATTGATTGTTCATATGTCAAATATAAACTCGCAACAATGCAAAACAATTTAGTGTAAGCAGACACCCTAAGTAACCATGGGTGACCAAGGGTGACCACGGGTGACCAAGGGTGACCACGGGTGACCAAGGGTGACCATGGGTGACCAAGGGTGACCATGGGTGACCACGGGTGACCAAGGGTGACCATGGGTGACCACGGGTGACCAAGGGTGACCAAGGGTGACCATGGGTGACCAAGGGTGACCAAGGGTGACCAAGGGTGACCATGGGTGACCACGGTGACCACGGGTGACCAAGGGTGACCATGGGTGACCACGGGTGACCATGGGTGACCACGGGTGACCATGGGTGACCACGGGTGACCACGGGTGACCATGGGTGACCACGGGTGACCACGGGTGACCACGGGTGACCAAGGGTGACCATGGGTGACCACGGGTGACCAAGGGTGACCACGGGTGACCAAGGGTGACCATGGGTGACCACGGGTGACCAAGGGTGACCATGGGTGACCAAGGGTGACCAGATTAGGTGACCACGGGTGACCAAGGGTGACCATGGGCGACCACGGGTGACCAAGGGTGACCATGGGTGACCACGGGTGACCAAGGGTGACCATGGGTGACCAAGGGTGACCAGATTAGGTGACCAAATAGGTGGCCCGTGACCCAAGCACGTACGTGAGCAAAATAAGTGCAAGCTAATGTGAGACTATCAAACATTCAAAATATATAACCTAAACCTAACCTAAGCTAACATAATGTTACCTGAACCTGCTTGCTTGAATCTACACACTGTAACTATTTTAATTGAGGATTTCATTCTGCTTGCACCAACAAATATAACATTACCTAAGCTGAATTCTTCTATTTCAAACTTTTATTCTTGTAACACATGCACTAAGTCATCCCATCCCATGCAAATATTCAATTTCCGTATAACATAGTCTAATCTACTCTTAATGTGTTTCATGTCTCTTAAGACACGATTCAACATTCAGAGAACAATGTCTCAAGTCGATTCTATAGACACAATTAACAAATCATTTCTGGAAAGTAATGTTATTCCACTATTCTTCCATACATCACCCCTACAGGTTATTCACACCAATCAGATAAACATATATCCTACACTCACCTAACTCTAATCTAAATTCAAGCAAACTATTAAGAGAATGCTATTGTATTGTAGATGCTCTGATGAAGTCAATGTGATCATTTCCTCTCATATACAAGTATTCAATACTCTGAACATCAAACCTGGCTTAATATTCTTGATAGCACATAAAATCAAGCACGCCAGAAGATAATCGAAACACCTTGCTCTCAAGATAATTAATTGTGATTTATTTTATGTGCCATCAAGAATATTAAGCCAGGTTTGGTGTTCAGAGTATTGAATACTTGTATATGAGAGGAAATGATCACATTGACTTCATCAGAGCATCTACAATACAATAGCATTCTCTTAATAGTTTGCTTGAATTTAGATTAGAGTTAGGTGAGTGTAGGATATATGTTTATCTGATTGGTGTGAATAACCTGTAGGGGTGATGTATGGAAGAATAGTGGAATAACATTACTTTCCAGAAATGATTTGTTAATTGTGTCTATAGAATCGACTTGAGACATTGTTCTCTGAATGTTGAATCGTGTCTTAAGAGACATGAAACACATTAAGAGTAGATTAGACTATGTTATACGGAAATTGAATATTTGCATGGGATGGGATGACTTAGTGCATGTGTTACAAGAATAAAAGTTTGAAATAGAAGAATTCAGCTTAGGTAATGTTATATTTGTTGGTGCAAGCAGAATGAAATCCTCAATTAAAATAGTTACAGTGTGTAGATTCAAGCAAGCAGGTTCAGGTAACATTATGTTAGCTTAGGTTAGGTTTAGGTTATATATTTTGAATGTTTGATAGTCTCACATTAGCTTGCACTTATTTTGCTCACGTACGTGCTTGGGTCACGGGCCACCTATTTGGTCACCTAATCTGGTCACCCTTGGTCACCCATGGTCACCCTTGGTCACCCGTGGTCACCCATGGTCACCCTTGGTCACCCGTGGTCGCCCATGGTCACCCTTGGTCACCCGTGGTCACCTAATCTGGTCACCCTTGGTCACCCATGGTCACCCTTGGTCACCCGTGGTCACCCATGGTCACCCTTGGTCACCCGTGGTCACCCTTGGTCACCCGTGGTCACCCATGGTCACCCTTGGTCACCCGTGGTCACCCGTGGTCACCCGTGGTCACCCATGGTCACCCGTGGTCACCCGTGGTCACCCATGGTCACCCGTGGTCACCCATGGTCACCCGTGGTCACCCATGGTCACCCTTGGTCACCCGTGGTCACCGTGGTCACCCATGGTCACCCTTGGTCACCCTTGGTCACCCTTGGTCACCCATGGTCACCCTTGGTCACCCTTGGTCACCCGTGGTCACCCATGGTCACCCTTGGTCACCCGTGGTCACCCATGGTCACCCTTGGTCACCCATGGTCACCCTTGGTCACCCGTGGTCACCCTTGGTCACCCGTGGTCACCCTTGGTCACCCATGGTTACTTAGGGTGTCTGCTTACACTAAATTGTTTTGCATTGTTGCGAGTTTATATTTGACATATGAACAATCAATGTATAAAATATCGAGCATCTCTAACTTTTGCTTAAAGCGGTTATTGTCAGCTTCAGCTGCATTTCACTATGAGTGATCACAGTAAAAGGTTGTATTGCTCAAAATATGCAAGACTTAATTTTTCATATATTAGTCTTGGAAAGCATCGTTTCCTCAAATGCTGTGAGTGTGGGCAGACTTTAAAGAATAGGACAACAAGTAGGCTTGAACGCCATAATAAAGTATGCAAGAAAGAAGTTTCTAATGCTCCTGTGAACAATATAGCTAATTCTGAATCAGGGGCATTTCCGTTGCAAGAGAGTGAAAAGTCTGGGATTGATGAAACATCTAATAATGAAGATGGAAAATCAACGCTAAGCGTCCTTGTAAAAACATCTGGAAACATGACTTCATTGGAAGAAAGTAATAATCTCCAAGTCTCCGATAACATGCAAGATGCTCCTTCATCAAGTGCTGCTTTTCGCATGGAATATCCTTGGTTCGATCCAAATGAATTAGTAAAACGTTTACGATTATTAATCATGTCACAAGAATCGACCGGACAGAATCACTATAAGGAAATTCAAGGAATTATCAATGAACTGAAATCGACTGGCATCATTGAATGATTAAGAAATGAAATGAATATATATGTATTGTCTTTCAATAGTATATGCTTGCTTTCTGAATGGTAATGGTAGTGTATTCATCTTTATAAGTTAAATAAAATTATCTGATTGTAATTATGTTCTTTTGTTAATTTATATCATGCATTATGTTATTCCTGCATGCATTCCTAGTTAAGATAGGCTAAATTTGGATAGGGTAGGCTTGCTTAGGCTAGGATAGGTTACGACAGGTTAAATGATAACGCTGATATTTCTATTCATAAATTTTATTAAATGAATCAAAATCGTTTTACATTTCAACATAATTGATGATTTCACAATATAAGTAGATACTGCTTCAGGCTAAATGCCTGTGGATATTATTCAGAATTCATAAATATGGTAAAACACCTGCACATAACGGGCAGTCTCTCTCTCTCTCTCTCTCTGTGTCTATCACGCTGTTTTTCCGCCCTTGGAATAAAATAGAATACCTGTTACTTCTGATAACTGCGACTCTGCAGGCTAAGCATGAATTACATGATGAATGATTGTTACTGTCGTTAGATATGACCTAGAGTCCCTGCCAAAGTCAATAACGTATCTCAATAAGAGCTGGTTATCTGTTCTAAGAAATCTTATTGAATTATAAAATAAGTTCTATGGCAATTTTCAAAGTATCACATTTCATAGTTTCACAGGTATGAATACATATCCTTGTCTTGTTTTCGATCAATTCCTTTAAGTTTTGTTGAGTTCTTTGCTGCGGGCTGTTGAATTGCTCCCTTGTATGAGTATGACATCTTTTATTTGAAGGTTCCCAGCTGTACTTGCGTTGTTGATATAATTGTTCATCTGTAATCTGATGGGTGTTTTCATGCGACTGCTTATTACTCTGCGATATTGAAGAAGATGTGCTCTTTCCAGCTTGATTAGCGATCTTGCAATCGCAAAGTGATTTATGGTATAATTCCCTCTTTTGCGCTGATTCTCTGTGTAAAGCTGATTGTGAAGGTCTCATGGTGTGCTGCTCCTTAGGCTGGCGATTCAATGAAAGGTCCATTGGTTCATATGGGCCTGAAGTAAGATGAAACAAAAAAATTAATTAATGGTGTTATAATATTTGAAGTGGATATTCATATTCAGCAAGTGAACATTTATTAAAGATTGAATAAAAGACTATATTTAATTCAGGTATAAAAGAAAATGTTTTTGGCTTAGAGACAGATTATTTGAGATAAGTCACTTTGATATGAAGAAGAGAGTATTAAAAGGGATACTATAAGTCAGATGAATGATGAAAAAACAAAATATCATATATGATATTTCGATTGAACATATGGTTTGGAGCTGAAATGCTAACGCTGGAAGACAGAATGTACACAAAAATTGCTTACGATGGAATTCCTACAATGAGACAAATAAGGAACAATATAAACTAGCATTTCAATATTTAATAATTCTTACCTTGAATTTCCCCCAGTAGACTTTTCAGTGATGAAATATTTTTACAACTATCACAACTGCATTTATTGGGCCTAACTGGCATTGTAACTTTGTCAAGTCGTGTTGTGCAACGTCCAGGGGGCGAGCCATTGATGCTCGTGTTAGATTCATTTGCCCTGTCGATGTTTCCTACAAAAGAATAAAAGAATAATAATAAAAATAACAACAAAAGAAAACATTTAATGAATAGTGGGAAAAAAAAGTTATCGTGTTTTCCTACATTTGGCAATTTCATCGTTAGTTCGGATTTCCACTTTGACTTAATCTTTCAATGTGTAAAGGCAATGAATGATGAGCTGATAATTTCAAGTCCATTGTAAGGAAATACATGCCATTTAACATATAAAAACTTTTTTCTGCGTATTTTGTTCCTATTTAATGACTTTCACTCGTAGAAAGACACCAAAATGTTTCTTTAAAGTATAATAAAATGGGCTTACCTGCCATTATGGAATGTATGTTATTGTTGCAGTGATGTGTAAATGCCAACTGATGTTTCGCCCTCTAGAACTGCAATCACTCCTGCGGCCGGTGTACCCTTTTATAGGTTAGAATGCTTTCCCCCCACCACACCTGTGCAGCTGCGTAGTAGAAACAGCTACCCCCCACCCGCCGAACTTTGTTTCTATTGGCTAAACTATGAAGTTAGCTTTCTTTCCAATATTTGGATACTGTGAAATGATATACATAATAGCTTGTTTTATAATGAAAGTGACAAAGCCAACCTTTAATGTAATTTAAAATGAATGTATGAACATCTGAAAGATGTCTTTATTCTCTTTTCTTATTCAATGAACTGAATGCTGAAGGTTCAGTAAGAAATGACAAGAAATGTTATGCTTCAATAAAAAAAATAAAGATGAATAACACCGAACAAAATGTTTAAAATATAGGCTGGCGGGATTCCTATTCATTATCATTGTTATTGTTCCCATCTCCATGCTACCATCAGTCATTCCCAGGGATTAAGTCACATAAGGAGTTTTGCGCCTTTAATTTCCTTTAACACCATAGAGCTTGTTTTGTATTCTGTCTACAAGCCCCACTTATCCGTTTTGGTTTGTATTTGTAATGAATATTGGTACGCAGTTTTCACTCATTCTTTGAGTTGTTTCCAAACATATTCTCCCCTTAAAAGCCTCTGGATTGTAAGATTTAATAGTACAATTGTTTTATACAAACCTGCTATAAACCGGCAAACTTATTAAATAAACTTACATCTAGTGACAAAAAGTTCCTGTTGAGATTTTATTAACCCCTTATCTATTACTACTTGAGAAAAAATAAATAATTTCAGAGCATCAGGTCTCATTCACTAACTTTATTCAATAGCAAGGGTAAGATGAATGAAATTTTCATTATTCTGTCTCTTCAATTTTTAATCATTTGATAACAAAGAATAATATCAGGAGTTTCATATATTGAAATGAAATTAGCGTTGTGTATTTTTTATGCTCAGTTGTCGCAACCTCTATTTTTACTTTCTCTACTGGTCAATAGGGGAAGTAACGTACTCCACCCAAAAATTCGAAGTCAAGATTTCACCGGAAATATATGTTCGAGGCCCCCTGAATCCAAAAAAGCAGGTTTACAAAAGGTGCGTGTATGTGTGTGCTTGGGGTGCATGTGTGTGAGTGTATGTGTGTAAGTGTGGGTGTCTGCGCGTGTGTGAGTGTGTGTATGTGTGTGTATGCTCGTGTGTGCATGTCTAAATGTGTGTGTGAGTGTAGGTGTGTTTGCTAAAATGTGTGTGTGTGTATGTGTAGGCATGTGTGTGTGTGTGTGTGTGTGTCAGTCTGTGCTCAGCATAACTCAAAACGAAAAGTCGGTTAAACCAAAGTTAGTATTTAAGTTTAATGTCTTTCAAGGATGCGCCACGAAGAATTTGAAAAGAAAATATCCCCCTTAACTACCCTTTACATGGAACATTTTTCGAAAATTTTGACTTTCTTGGAAATTGCTCTAACGATTTGATTACAATGTCATACGTTTATTAATTTCTTGAATTTTCTGGGTGAAGCCCCTGTAGTCGTATTTATTCTGGGCAACTTTTGCATAACTGGTAAACCGTTAGAGATGGACCAAATCATACTATAGAGAATATAGATCTTGCTAAAATACCCAATTTTTGACTGAATAAATTTTCTTGTAGTGTGAATCATTTCGGAGATATTCCTTGTTATGTGTGTGAGTTTCGGAAAAACTTAGAACTTTCGTGAAATGGATCATTGTTGTTCATTTTTTATATCTTAAGTGTGCAAAGACAACAGAATCTCAAAGCTTTTAAACATTAGACTATGGCAGAAAAGCCTGCAGTATTCTAACATTCTCCTTGCACCTGCAAGGAAATAAGCAATAAGATAATTTGTACAAATGTTTATCTCAACTAACACGAAGAAGATATAGGAATAAGATTTTGTAAGAATGGGAAGTACAAGAGGGTAGAAGTCACGTGAGTGTAACACATCAGATTTTTAATATTTGTGTTTATGTAGAAATGAAGTCAAAAGAATTTTCTGTATGATTGAAAGGGGTTATTATATATGTTAACATATGTTATTGCAGTAATTACTTTGACCAGAACTCTCGAATTTGTCAATAAAGAAACTAATAATAAGGCGAGATATTACTTAGTGTTTGAAATTTGCCCATTACTTTGAAACCTGTATTGCTGATGGTTCAATGATTCAGATACGTTCCTCGGGTGCTTACTGTTCCTGCATTGTGGTATCGTTATTCTTTGGTGCGATTTAGAAAATATTACTTGCTAGGATTAAACAAGCATAGTAATCTTGTAAGATACTATAAATAAGAAAATAAATGTATAAATAAGTGTCCTCTTAAACACCCCGGATATTTCACAAAGAAAAACTGAGTAGAGTATCCTTGTGAAAAGTGATGCATTGGCTAACATAAAGTCCTTAATTTAAGGAAATTATAAATGAAGCTTATGCGGTTTTGTGCGTGTGTTTGCGCGTATGTATGTCTGTTTGTGTGTGTGTGTGTGTGTGTGTGTGTGTGTGTGTATGTGTGTGGTTGTGCATTCATGTGTGTAGGTGTGCATGTGTATTTGTGTGCATGTGTGCGGGGTGTATGTGTGTGTGTGTGTGTGTTTACGTGTGAGTATGTGTGTGTGCCTGTATGATTTTTTGGAGATATTTCCATGATTTTAGTTGAGTTTTGGGAACATAAACAAATGCGAAGTCAAGAGATGTGGATGGACCCAAAAAAATTCCCTTGTGAATGCTTTTTCAGTAGAATTGCATGTAGCTTTTGATCAGTACACAAATCCTTCCTTACTCTAATATACCTCCTTGCACATAAAAGGAAATAAGCAGAGAGATAATTTGTGAAAACGTTTATCTCAGCTAACACGAAGATGTTAGTGCAAATAACATTTTGTATTAATTGTTAGGGCAAGAGTAGAGAAAGTTGCGTGAGGGTAACAGACGAGACAATATTTTCAGCTTAAGTAACATGTTGTCAAAGCTTAAATTTGCTTGAAAGAAACGAGAAACAGCCTCTCTGATCGTCGAACATGATACTATACACAAAATGAATGTTGCAAGTATAAAATAACGTTATTGGGCGATGCTCCCTAAGAAGCAAACAACACTGTCCTTTCTCAATACAATACTGTTGCTGTCTTTGCCTCTATGTGTAAGAGAAACCCCTTAACTTTTTGTCGTCATTGTCAATGCTTAAATAATGCTTGAAGCAGCCACCTGCAAGTACAATAGGGAGAAGACCTAATCTTTTTTGGGCGATGCTCCCTAAGAAGCAAACAACACTGTCCTTTCTCTTTTTGTCGTCATTGTCAATGCTTAAATAATGCTTGAAGCAGCCACCTGCAAGTACAATAGGGAGAATGAGTTACCCTTCCGCTTAATGGCTAGTGCAAAGTCAAAGATGTGTGCGGTCCGAAAATTTCAGTGAGAATAGGTTTTTCTTCGGAAGAATGCGTGTGTGGGGGGTAGATTTTGATCAGTAAAAGTTTCGTTATGTCGAACTGCAAGTTTGTTTTCTGCTAAGAGTTATGTTACAGGTTTCCTTTTGTCCCCACTGTGTGGGAACCATTGAAGTGTTGGAGGGGTTGGACGGTCATTGTGAGGGAAGGCAGGGAAACCCTCTCAGTGGGGGACCACATGGGTGGTCCACGCGTCAATACAGAAGTATCCTTTCGCTATTGAAAAGGTTTCTTCCTGCAGGTGGGCGATCTTTGGCTGCTTTGTTAAGAGAAAAACACTAAGCCTGTTCAGACAGGAAAATGGGGATGTCTATGCTCGCCCCCCCTTGCAAGATGAAGCCTTGTTCTTTTCAAAACTGTCAGAGGGAAACATTTCCAACTGTCACATAAATATATCAAGATCTGAAAGGGGCCATTCATTGTAGGGTTTCTTACCCTCACGTTCTTCTTTCGAAAACACATGCAGACACTAGAATAGGAGGGTCAGGGGAACGGGGGTCATTAATTATCCTTCCTTTGTCATCCTGATCGCGACAGATCATCCGACCTCTCTTTTCGGAATTCCCACGTGTCCAAAGAAATACCCATGTCACTTAAGGGGGAGGGAGAGGAGTGTGAGGGGGTGGATTTGATTAATGGGGAATTTATGCTAAGTGGGGCAGAACATACAGATGACTTTTTGGAAATTCCCACATGTGGGGGTGGAGGGGCAGGGGGAGGGGGAGGGGGGAGGGGGGGGTCTATTGTTATGCTAAGTGGGGCAGAACATACAGATGACTTTTTGGAAATTCCCACATGTGGGGGTGGAGGGGCAGGGGGAGGGGGAGGGAGGAGGGGGGGGGGTCTATTGTTATGCAAAGTGGAATAGAACATACAGTATATCACTACTAATGTTAATATCTAAACTAAATGGAGTAGTATGGGACAAATATACTTTCAAAGAAATAAAACAAAACAAAAAATAAATAAATAAATAATGTTCGGCTTTGAAATCACAACTGGATCGATTACAGTTAATTAAACGAAGGACTCTTCAATACATCAAGTTTTGAATTAAATGAATATCAGGATGCGTTGAGGAAATGGGACGACTAAGAATTTCCTTTTAGCTATGCCGAAATCTGGCTTGTTTTGATCCTTTCGGAGAGCCCCATCTTGGTCGACTGGATTCTCTCCCGAACTCGTGCTCCAGCTTCTCACCTCAACCTAACGACCACCCACCGGAATACTTGAACTTCAGGAAGCACTCTGAGGTGTTTTCGCGCCTTCTGAAGCCTACCATAAGTCTCCGCAAGGACGGCGTGTCAGCGGAACACCTTGTTATTGACTTTTCCAAGAATTCCTTTCCACCTTGCTGTAACGTTACAAAGATACAAAATTGGAATTTATGTACAAGTGCAGGATCCAATTTTTAATTGATCTATAATGTATGGAACGACAGGCTACTTTAACGGCAGAGAACAACCCCATGAGTGCCAAATAACTTGCAGTTGTCAGCAAGTAGGTATGTCTGTCCTGTATGTGTGTGGCCACGTGTGCATGTATACATGAGTCCTTTTGTCCATGGATAGACACAGTAGGTATGCCACCCAAAAATTTGATGTCGAGGTTTCACTGGAAGTATACGGTTTTCATTATTAAAGACCTAAAACTTAGTTATATTCTAGTTACATTTTTACTATTTCAGCCTCTCCTTTTTTTCCCTGGCATAATGGCCCTTCGCGGGCCAAGACTTACCGCAGGGCCACTGCGTCTCCACCTCTTCCTACAACAGGCATCATGAGTGGGATGCAAAACTGGAGCGTCGGACGTGGTTAGCACCCTGAGCCCTAACGGCTGGTCACGCGGCCTTCTTTGTCAAGCAGCTCCTCAAATGGTCCCTTAGGGATCTAACGAGCCTGAGTGAACCCGTGCTGGACCTCCCAGTAGGAAAATATCCCCACGCCAGCACCAGGGATCGAATCCGGGTCCTCAGCGCCACAGTGATATAAAGGACAAGTTGTACTTATTAGATATGGAAGGTATTGTGAATCTTACCAATAATTGAAAATGTTCTCTAGCACCATTACAAATCCTGCGTAGAGTAATGCCAATTGGTAGGGCCAAAAAGAAATTGAAAGACACTAAGCAAATAGGAAGTGACATTTTAATCTACAGCGTAGTTTTCCGAAACTGACACAAACAACAAGGAATGTCTCCGAAATGATTCACTCTAAAAAAAAATTACTTGGACATAAATTGTGTGTTTTAGCAAGATCTATATTTTTTGTATAGTAAGAGATTATGTACGTTTTACGAGTTATTCAAAAGTCATCCAGATTAAACAGACTACATAGGCTATAGCCAGAAAATTCAACGTATATATTTCATTTATCATAAAAATGTCTTAACATGTCATTTTAATCAAAATCCTTAAGGCCATTCTCAAGAAAAAAAGACTTTCGAAACCTTACCTTACCTAACCTAACCTTACATTACCTTACCTAACCTAACCTTACCTAACCTAACCTTACCTAACCCAGCTACCTTACCTACCTACGTATCTATCTTCAGGTACCCAAAAGTCACTCTTTTCTCTTGTCCCACACATTTTCTTCCAAATTTCTGGATTTCATTGCTGTTAGAGGTCCCCTCTTTCTTCTTTCTGGTGGTACGCATTCCATTATTAATTTAGGTAGTTATGTGTCAATGCCAACATAATATTTTTGTTCAAAAATATCCAAAATATCAAAATCTTCTTTAGTTCTCATAATATCTTCCACAGTTTCATTTCGAACGTTTTCTAATCTTGATTTTCTAACTGATCTACTCAAAACATCCATTTAAATGCCTAAAATTTTGCTGATTTCCTAGTGTGATATCACCAAACTCGTCATCCATATACGAGGATACTTTGTACAATAATTCTGCAAATATGTAATTTTCTAGTTTTTTTATATGTACTTTTGCTCCACGAAATCGAATTTACGGAGTTTATAGCTTGCATTATTGCCAAATTTATCAATTTTCACAGTGTATTCCAAAGAGGGTGAAATTTGTTGACCGTCTTCAGGATTCTCCAATGCATAGGTTCAATTGATATTTATTTGTAAACCACGTTGCATTAAGCTCTAATAAAATAAAAGAAGGAAAGAAAGAGAAAGAAAATTATAACACGTATCTTATACATGCGCTTCTTTTGACACCAAATTTTAAGTCAACCCTTTTCTCTCTCTCTCTCTTCCCTCTGTCCCATCCTTCAGCCCTTCCTCTCCCTATCCTCTCGCTTTCATTTACATACATTGCTTTCTTGCTTCACGTAATCTATGCGAACACGTGACATAAATCAACTCGGGCAGTTCAACAAGGAAAGCCTAGTTGCTGCTCCAGTGTGACGTAATAAGTTTGAGAGCATTGATTGGGTAACACTTGTGATGGTCACAGAACAAAGCCGTAGTACAGGGACCAACATGTAGTTACATGGGCCAGCAATCTCTGCCCAAGAAATCAGGTCAATTGTCTTGAAAATGAGCTGCCAACCCTCTCTCGAATACCAATATACCACCCGCGTACACGCTGCATGACATCATTTCATGTCGTGTCGTCCATACAATGATGGCACCTAATTACATGTCCAAATTTCCAAAACCATTCGCAGCAAATGAATAGCTGCGGTGCAACATCAAATACGCACCTAAACGTTTTCATCAACCTCAGTGCATGCTTTTTTCTTTCGTTTCAATGTTCTCTATGTGTTGTTTACAGTGCAGTGAAACTTTCCACATTCCAAAAATAATTGTAATGCTAATGGCAATATTTATTCTAACATTCTAATTGTAGACATACCTTTAGCCTAATACAATAATAAAATAAAACAAATATAATTAATTATAACAATATTTCCCACAATATGCAATTTATTCCTCCGTTTGGAGTTGCTTATTTCTATAACTTCCCTTATATTTTGTTTTACATATAATGGGAAAGTTTACAACAGCCAATAATTAGTTTCACCTCTCGTTAACCTTTTCTGTTTTCTCAATTTAATGGTACTTCTTTTAATCGTTTTAAATTCATTTTTACTTCCTCTACTATGTATAGTAAAGCAGAGGAAGTACTGTCTTCCACCCAAAAATTCGATGTCGAGATTTCACCGGAAATATGTTTTGAAATCACGTTTAGAAAAATTTCCGCGTGCGCGCGTGCGTGCGTGTGTGTGTGTCTGTGTGTCCGTCGGTCTATCAGTCTGTGGACAGCATAACTCAAAAACGAAAAGTCGTATTTAAGTTTAATGCCTTTCAAGGATGCGACACGGAGAATTTGAAGAAAATTCCTTCACCCTAAACTGCGCTTTACATGGAAAATTTTTCGAAAATTTTGATTTTCTTGAAAATGGCTTTAACAATTTTGATTGAAGTGACAAATTAACCGTATATTTTGAATTTTCTCGCTATAACCTATGTAGTCCTGTTTGTTCTGGATGACTTTTGCATAACTGGTAAAACATAAGAGACAGATCAAATCTTACTATACAAAAAATGTAGATCTTGCTAGAACACAATTTATGTCTAAATAAAGTTGTTGGTAGACTGAACCATTTTGTAGATATGTCTTTTTATTTGTGTAAGTTTTGGAGCACATACTTCTGTCAAATGGAACAACGTTATTCATTTCTTTATTTGTTCACAGTGCAAAGAGAACGGAATTTGAAAGCTTTAAAAGATATGACTATCGCTCAAAGTCTACTGTATTCTCATATTCTCCTTGCACCTACAAGAAAATAAACAATAAGATAATTTGTACAAATGTTTATCTTAACTAACAAGAAGATATAGGAATAAGGGTTTGTTAGAAGGGTTAGTACAAGAGTAGAGAAAGTCATGTGAGTGCAACACATCAGATTTTTTCCGTACCAATACATTCCAAATTATACTGTCCATTTTCTCACAATCTAACGCATTTCGTGCATCTCTTCCCCCTTTTTCATCCCTATCATACCACATAGGTTCATTACACCCATCCCAGCCAATGCATACCCCATTCTGGTCTCTTTATTGCATACTTTGATATATTTCTCTCTCCCACATTCCATTTTTAAGGATCTACAATCTCTTAATGACATTTTTTCATTAACGCTACTTACAATTACCTCCAGAAACCCTTACTTTTATTGTTTCTTTCTGCCCATGTACTCCCCCATTTCTATTTCCTCCAATATTATCTGCAATTTGTACATCCAAGCTTCTTTGGCCCCCTCAATTTCTCCTGTACAACCATGCATTGTTTTAATATAATTTTCATCCAGTAAATTTATTCTAAACCAGTATTTAATTGCTTTTTCTACCAGTTTACCTATTACTCCCACTCTCCCTAGTTCTGTCTGGGCTACTCCATCTGGTGAGCTCTTTGGCAACCCCAAAATTATTTTACACAACTTTCTGTGTCTTATGTCCACATTTTTTCAACCTTTTTCCAGGCCCCAAATTTCTCCTGCACATGGCATCCTTGCTTCTACCAGTGCACTATTTATCCTTTCTAGCCACGTAATTTTCATTTCTGGTCCAAGAAGTAGGTATTAGTTTGCCATTTAACTATGTTAATCGGGGCAGAACAGTACACTAAAAGCGAGTAACATGGTAAAAGGTAGAAGTAAAGGCTGAAAATGCGCAAGTGCATTATTTTATACCATCCTATTGTTATAGTTTCTCCTTCTTTCTTCACAGTTTAGGCATTTCCCAATTCTGACCTCATATTTGTTGACGCCATATTTTTAGGGGTCGTCCCATTAATATTCGTTCTTCTTGATTTGCAGCAAAACAATTTTTTGGGTATTTTTTTTCTTCTGGTATGCGATGGAGATGTTTAACCCCTTTGTTTCTGTCTTTCCATTTCTTCAACTAGTGTCCCCCTCCGTAGAACCTATGGATAACTTAAAAAAAAATATTTCAGCTGCTTTTATCTTCTATATTTTCTTCATAGCGCATGCCTCAGTTCCATCACTTAACACTGGCACTGTTCAGGGAAATCGCGGAAGAACTATTTTAACTCAAGAAATAATTGAGACATTCGTGAATGCGAACATAAATTTCCTCCGGACGCCATGTTTAAATTCCATACTGCCTGTCCTAATATTACATGAATGTTAATATGAACTATGTGTTAACATACTTTATTGCTGTTTTCTGGGTCTTTATATATTCAGAATTTTTCTTCCTGTAAAATGCTTCTTGCGGAACAATTTTTCTATTACACTAAGGAGATTTGCAACCGAAGTTCACAACGACATAACAAATAAAACTTTCGATAGACATGTCTGCCAAGAAAAGCTAAGCATAGAATTTTAATAATCAAATGAAAGAAATTATAATTCTTAAGCAGAAACACATATTTGTATACTTAACAATTTTGGAGCCAAACTGAAGAAGACACAAAGAAACTTAAGTGAAATTTTAAAAATTAGACGTATTTGAATCTAGAGTAAAAATACTATACCCAAAGTTTAAACATTTTTTTTTTTTTCGCGAGGGACGCAAGTAACGCAAGTTAATTCTAAGCTATTGGAGTAAAGTGGATGAAATTTAGCTGTGATGTTGCTTTACACTGTGGCATACATTTACAAAAAGCTAGCATTATTAATTCAGAATTTCAAAATGTCATCTATACATATCACACTCTCTGACACTGTCAGACCCTCACTCTCTCAAATACCAACACTCTTTCTAAACCTTTTTAATTCATGGGACCAGAAAACGTGTATTTCCAATGGAATCGCAGTATCGTGTATGGAAGAGAAAGTAATACAATTTCGTAGTGTTTAGTTTGAAAGGAGCCCAGCAGCTTTTTCTGCTATAGGTAAGGTGTTGAGAATGGAAATGTTTCTGTAAATTGCGATTTTTTCAGGGAAATTGTTTACATTGTGTCGATATAACTAGAAAATATGGACTGACTGTAAGGATATTTGAATTTTACCTACAAAATCAAATTCGCTCAGTTAAGGTGTTTGCAGAATATTTTAGTGTGTTCCTCCACAGGCGTGGATAGGCTGGCCGGCATCGAGCTCTCTCGCGAAACGAGGTTAACATCCCAATAAACGGGGAAGGACTATAAAATAGGAAGCAAACTGTTGCGTCGCGACAGAGCACTAAATCTGACGGCAGGGGGAGGGGGGGGGGGGGTGCATACGCATCGATTAGCCGAGACCTCGCAATCGGAATGAACATTACCTGAAATCTCCTGCATTTTTCAGGTCACTTAAAAGCAGGAACAGGTATTCTTTGCTATTTTGAATGGTTTTTGAAGAATGCGATTTCTATCTACTTGCCAAGTACGTATTTCCGGTGGGGGGTTATGACATTTTGTTTTCAATACATGTCTTTTTTAATTGAATGTCGTTTGAAAACTACGGTACCCATATTTAAAACAAAAACGTACGCGTTCAAGGTGCAGATATTTAGATAAATGCTACCTTACTATGGATCCATTTAAACGTATCATTGTTTTCCCACAAATCAATCACATGCTTTGCTACTGATATTATTACACGTTCGTAACCATGCCGAAAAGTACAACGCCTGTGAGATAGAATATCCATTTTACTTCACACTTCAATACGCGACCCACCGGGCTAGATAATGTGAAGTGATTTTGCGTCATGTTTTCTGCACTGCGCCTAATTAGAGATACTAACAAATCTGTAAACATACTACTTTTAATAAGTAAAATTAACAGTGATCGTAAGAAACGCACTTGGGCTACTTCAAGTTTGTGAATTTCTGTTATTTAAAATCCAAACTTCACTTCCGTGTCTGAGGGCAGCTTTTGATGTGATATTGCGCAGTCTTAATTTTGTATCGGTCGTCTGCTTACTATCCCGTTCAATTTATTATATTTTTGTAATTTTGTATCAATATCACTCTTGTGATCTGCAAATACACTTCCTAAGTATGAGAAATCAGATACTTGTTCTAGGATTTTTCTATCAATCTCGATTTTTGTACGTTGTATATTTTTTCCACACATTGCTGTTGTTTTAGATTTTGAAGTAGAAATGTTCATATCATATTTGCTGGCGATTTTGAATAGTTGGTACGCTGCCATTTGTAATCTGTCTTCAGAATTTGAGAGTAAAACATGATCATCTGCATAAAATATTGTTTAGATTATTTTATTTCTTGTTAACCGAATTCCACTACTTACTGTTTGTTTCTATTCTTGAACTACTCTATTAAAATAAATATTGCAGCCTTGTATGCGATTTCATAATCTATGAATAATATGTATGATGGAAGGTTGATTTCTTTACTTTTTTCCATAATTTGTTGTAGTATAAATATAGCATCTGTTGTGCTGCTTCCGTGTCCAAAACCCCATTGTTTCTCTTACAAAAATGGTTCCTAATTACTAATAGTTTGTTTTTAATTATGTTGGCACATAATTTGGCCGCGCTTGAGAGTGAGTTATCGATAGTTCACTTTTATTTGTATGTCCTTTCTTCTGTATGTTAATTACTGAATCTGTTTTCCACTCTGTTTGGATAACAAAACAATGCCAAATATTAAACATTTCTAATCATTTCTCTTTCAGTTCAAAGCCCCCTATTTAAAAAGTTCTATATTCAGATCATCTAGGCCTAGGCTTTTCCCATTGTTACGCTTCTTCAAAACTTCTTCATCCATTGTTATGTCTGGCTCTTTCATTTCTTCTTGAAAGCTGACAAACTGTTTTTGTGGGCTTGGGTGTTGGAATCATATCATAAATTTCTGTAATGATTAATAGTCTTTTTTTGGTATAATATTAACATTAATTTGTCCTTTGTCGCGATCTGTAATTTTATCATATACATAAAATTTACATAAACGCGTGAATTAACTGTTGTATCGTAAAACAAAGGACCGACAATTCTACGTGCACTCACTGCGCACCAAACCACAACTTTTATAGCGTGGTGAAGAACTTGTTTTCGCGTTTCAGGCCATCAAAGTCAACATCTGTTGTGGTGCAGGTAAGCCTAATGTAAATTACTAAAGCAGTTAGCGCTCCACAACAATGACTTGCCGGTCGTTTGTGTGTAACTCTGGCGGAGGGCGCGCCGATTCCCACGCGGTCCGGCGGCACCGTTTATTTTTGTCATTCTTATTTTCAATATTTTTTATACTTTAAATACACTTGCTGCAATTGTTAATACCACCCGTATATTGTTGTGACGTCGCCAGTTAGCAGAAATCAAATATAAAATGCTTTTGCGTCATTAGATGAAACAGTGGAATGTCACCAATACTTGGTTTCTTATATTTATGCACAGTATTTCCTTAAAATCAAACAAACTATTCTGACAACCTTCCATTTGTTTGATTTGCTTCGGTTTGATTGTTCAATTCTATTTAATGTCAACTTTAATAAGTACTCCCCTGTCTTGTTTCGCGTTTAATTAAAGCTACCTTACTATCTCATTTAAACCATTTTCCATTTATGCACCCTTTTCTCCAGAGCTCTGTCCCTTTTCACTCAAATACTATGCTCCGTATCTTCCCTTTCTCCACATTATGCTTCTGTGGGAAATCTTTTCTCATTCCTTTTAATCTCCGCGCACCTGCTTTTACCCTAACGATGCTCTCTATTTGTTCTTAATTAATTTATAAGTATACGTTTCTCTTTCCCATGTATTTTTGTGGTATATATAAAGATGGTTTTCCAGCTAAGTAACTTAGTTTTTTATATATCTTATACATCCTTCGTGCCCTTCCTCGTTTGTTCCAACCAGAAGCCGACCAGCTGATAATCTTTAGTAACCATTCCTCCTTCATTCTCTGAGCGTGTCCAACAGCTCCTGTTTCTAACAGCAGTTTCTTCTGCAGTCATTTCTGCCCTTATATAGGCATTCTTTATATGTTCATTCTTGAAACTCTCATACTTCTCAATCGTCCATTTCCAGTCGCCAACAATGTTCTCCTCGATGTTTCACTCAGCGTCCAACTATCACTTCCATATAAACTCATTTAAGGAATTTATTGCCTTTCTAGCATTATTTATTATTTTAATGTCTCTTTCGCTTCTACCTGTTTGGTCTGTAATAGACCCTAGGTATTTGAATTGTTCGACTCCAACTACATTATATTCTGTCTTGTCACAATTAATTTTTAATCCTCCTGCCTCAAATCGTCTATAAGCTTACGTCCTCTCTGTCCTGCCCTATAATTATTTGGTCATCAGCGAATAATAGACTCTAGATGGGTTCATCATTCACTTCTATTCCCAGTTTGTGACAGGCACTGCTCCATTATCTCAAGACATTCAAATAAATTTTAAATAATGTTGGCGACATTGCACATCCTTGTCTGAGATCTTTGGTTACTCGAAATTCTTTCGGGATTTTATTCCCAACCTTCACACACGCACTAGAATCATTAATTTTTTATAACATCAATAATAGGCTCTCATATGAGTTTTAGGAGTCCCATACCTTATTTATGGGTACTAAATCATGCGCCTTTTCAGGATCCACAAATAAAACTCAATTCTTTGCCTTTCGCTATCAATTTTTCAATGATCTGTATAGTGACGTCATCGCTAAGTTGTAGCGCTTTTCGTAGCTAGTGTACTAGTCTTGCCTGATAATAATAGTAAAATATTATCTAATAGCACAGTTCAATTTGTGAAAAATATTCCTTCTCATAAGTTTATAGTTTTTTCTTCTCAAGAAAACAAATATTCATTGGTAAAAAATTAAATATATATTATTAAAAACTCAACTTGTTCAGGGTATGAAATATTTTTGTTTACCATTAAAATAATTAAACAGCGTAAGTTGAAAACTATGCATTATGTAATGAGAATTTATGTAGGGGAGGCCTGGGCAAGTTAACGAGCGTGACAAGATGACGAATGACTTAGTTTTAAGTTCATAAACTAAAAGCTCGTACAGTGAAATCACTGCCTCTATTTCGTCTTAGGTAACGTTCGTGTATTTTGTCTGACGTGTTATAATTTTCAAGACCTTCGAAATAACATCTCATGGTCTAAGCGGTAACACATTTGCTTATTATTTTCTATATACGACTACTTTAAATGATACTTTTTCACATTCACTATTTCTTTATATATAATTCTTCATAATTCTACCACAATAATCAGACTTCAAACGTTCTTTTTGTGTTTTAATACATTTTTACTTTCTCTATTACGTATAGTAAAGCAGATGAAGTATTGTATTCCACCCTAAAATTCAGTGTCGAGATTTTACTGGAAATATAAGTTTTAAGCCCCCTGAATACAAAAAAGAATATTTAGTATTTGTCTGTGTGTGAAAAAGTCGGTTAAAAACCAAAGTTGGTATTTAAGGTTAATGTCTTTTAAGGATGCGACACGAAGATTTTGAAAAAAAGATCCTCCACCCTAAACTACCCTTTACATGGAAACGTTTTCTAAAATTTTGACTTTCATGTTTGGGATATTTTTATGGCAAATGAAATTTGTATCTTGAATTTTCAGACTGTAGCCCATGTGGTCGTATTTACTCTGGACGACTTTTGCATAACTGGTACACCATTGGAGACAGACCAAGTCTTACTATACAAAGAATGAAGATCTTGCTAAAATACATAATTTATGTCTAAATAAGGTTTTTTTTTTTTTTTTTTTTAGTAGAGTGAACCATTTCGGAAGTATGCCTTGTTATTTGTATGAGTTTTGCAGAACTTTTACTTCTTTCAAATGGAACATGGTTATTCATTTTTTATATGTCAACCGTGCAAAAAGAACGGAATTTGAAAGCTTTAAACGATTTGACCATCTCTCAAAGCCTACTGTATTCCCATGTTCCCGTTGTACCTACAAGGAAATAAGTAATAAGATAATTTCTGCGAATGTTTATCTCAACTAACACGAAGCTAGAGGAACAGAGATTGTAAGAATGGTTGGTATAAGAGTAGAGAAGGTCATGCTAGTGCAACACATCAGATTTTTTTATTTTAAACAGTTGCCGTGCAGCCGTGAAAAAACAGAGGACTCAAAGGCAATGTGCAAGTGTTTTAACGAGCTTACCTATGAAACAAATGTTGCTTCAGAAAGAAGCACAGAAGGAGCTAGAAGAACATTTAAAGTAACAAAAATGAGAGGCTCGGAATGCAGAAAAAGGAGTTGTTACTAAGAAATGCAAGTTTAATTCCTCTAAAAAAGGTAAGAAGTCCAAACTTCTGAAACCTGTCGTCAGTTTAGACTTCCAATGAAAGTATAGTGCACTGCCCTGCTTGTGACGAGATATATGTTAATCCTCTATCATTAGACTGGATACACGGTGGCACGGGGATTTTGAATTATATTCATTTACTATGAACTACAATATTTAATAAAATAATAATTTAATTACCTATCATTCAATATAAGATAGCAACAATGTGTTAAATTTATAAGATACTTTATAAGAATAAACATGCATGAACTTTTACCAGAATTGTCCCATCTTGCCCCACCTTGCAAATATAATTTCGATTATATGAAAATATAAATGTATCCAACTATGTACAACTCAAGGAACTCTGATGTGTTGCGCTCACATGGCTTTCTCTACTACTGTACTAACCATTCTTACAAACTCTTATTTCTATATCTTCTTCGTATTAGTTGAGATAAACATTTACAGAAATTATCTTATTGCTGATTTCCTTGTAGATGCAAGGGGAATATTAGAATACAATAGGCCTTGAGCGATAGTCAAATATTTTAAAGCTTACAAATTCTGTTCTCTTTGCACGGTTAACATATAAAAAATGAACAGCGATGTTGCATTTGACGAAAGTTTAAGTTTTCCAAAACTGACAGAAATAACAAGGAATGACACCGAAATTGTTCACTGTACAAACGATTTATTTGGACATAGATGGTGTATTTTAGCAAGATCTACATTTTTGTTTAGTAAGATTTGGGCTATCTCTTACAGTTTACGAGTTATCAAAATTCATCCAGAGTAAATATGACTATATGGGCTACAGCCAGAATATTCAAGATATGCATTTCATTTGCCATAAGAATATCTTAAACAATGGCATTTTAATCAAAATCATTGGAGCCATTTTCAATAAACTCAAAGTTTTCTATGTAAAGGGTAGTTTAGGGTGGAGGAATTTTCTCTAAAATCTTCGTGTCGCATCCTTGAATGACATTAAACTTAAATACCAACTTTTATTTCTAACCGACCTGTGGTTTTGAGTTATGCTGTCCACAGATTGACAGACACACATACGGATCTTTTTCTAACAAATGCTTTTGTTTTCTGGTTTCAGGGGGCCCAAAACATAATTTCCGGTGAAAATGGTTAACTGTCGATATCGTAAAGTTGCCCCGGTCTCTTATTTGTGGTATACATTTCTGAAACATATGTTCATAGATTTAGACTTGAAGAATATCACATATGTGGAATCCTAATACTGCTGGTCAGTGCTGTGAATTAGAAGATAATGTTAGAATTAAAATTTTGATATATTTAGTAATGCAATTCTAAAATATAGGTGTCTTGAAAGAGAGAAAAGCGCAGGTACACAGGACAAAGTTCAACTAGCTGACATAGGATATGGTTGCCATATATTCATTGTTTTGGGTTGACTAAACACAGTATGGTTGACCTGTAGGAAGATTCTTGTAGGTACTGTAGTAAGTAAAGCTATATGGACGGTGTACAGAGATGCAAAATGCTCCTATATATAGGCTCCGGGGTATTGATCGTCCGATACTGCCCCGGCTCGATTTGCTTGCCTTGCTTGGGTTCTCCTCAACCTGTGCTTGTACTACATAACCCTCGGCTTAATAACACAATCTCCTTGTTTATATTAATAACATCTTTACAAATTCCCTCATGCAAAGACTCCTCAACTTAGCATAATTTCCTGGTAGAAACTGGGAATTTAAATAGTTAGGCTTCACTTTCTTCCGTTTCCTCCGAACTAGATGCAGGGTAGCCAATTAATTTTTATTTGAATTCCAAAGTTTTAAACTTCGCAAACGTGCAAAAATTCCTAAGGGAAATTTCAGTTCATATTTAGGTTAAAACTGAAATCTATTAATGCATTACAGCTACCAACACCATTGCAATGCAGAAGAGAGGGAACTGCGACTGTCAAATCTACCTGTTCTTTAAACGGGGTTCATCCCGCCACATATTTGTAACAATCTACTGTATGTGACAGAAGATGGTGATGCTATTTAGGGTATTTTCACGAAAAGGCTATATTCTGAATGTCACGCGAATAGCCTGTGAAGACCTCTTTATATGAATGACTTTTGTGTAATTGTAAACTATAACAGACGGGCAATATATTACTATATAAAAACGCAGATCTCTATAATGCACACAATTTATGCAGAGTAACACTTTTAATCGTTTCCGAGATATTCTTTTTAAGATATTTATACTTCTCTCAACAGGAAAGTCGTAAGTCACGTTTTCTCGTTCTCTCGGCTATGCCAAGAGAATAGAATTCAAAGCCATCAAATAACGACCTGCTTTTAAAACATTGACTATCGCTTAAAGCTTATTGTACTCCCCTATTCCTATTGTGCCTAAGGAAAATGTGCAATAAAACTATTTTTGCAGATGTTTAACTCGATTAACAGGAAATAGGTAAACGCTTAAAAGAATAATTTGTGCAAGAGTTCTTTTTTTGTAGTGTTTAACGCCCGCTTTTACTACTATACGGCACCACAGGCGGTGGACTGATGATACATGAAATGAAGATGCAGCACCGGTGGAATGAGATGGCGGGACAAACAGGAGAACCCGGAAGAAACCCGCCCCAGCGCCGCTTCGTCCACCACCAATCCCATATGCGGTTGCCTGGGATCGAAGCTGAGCCGCTTTGATGAGAAGCGAATGTTCTAACCTCTCGGCTACGGCGCGGCCTGTGGAACAGTGTACAATTTTTAATCATATGAACATAGTCTTCTTTATTAAAACATAAAAACACAACGATGCAATTTGGAAAGAGTAGCAGTTCTTTATTTATTTTTAAAAAATTTATGTAGTTTAGTGAAATATACATTTTTTATTTAGCAAGACATTGTCTATCTGTTAGTCTGCCAATCATGTAGAAGCCATTTAGAATGAAGAAGACTTCAGTGGCTAAATATTCCCTAAAATTTATGAAGTATATTTCATTTGTCATGAAAATATCTTGCATATAAAGCATTTTCATGAATACTCATCCTTTCTGAAAAAAAAAAAAATCATTTTGGAAATGTGCTAATTAAAGAAAACTTTGGGGTAGGTAGATTTTCTTCAATTTTCCTATTGTATCTTTGGAAGCTACTAAACTTAAATAGCACGTTTGGTATTTATTCAACTTTTCTTTGTGAATTATGCCGTACACAAGCACATGCGCGCGCACACGCACTCGCGCATACGCGCGCACACATACACACATGGATCTTTTTCTAAAAATGTTTTTTTTTTTATTCAGGGGTCTCCAAACATATATTTTTGGTGAAATCTCGACATCGAATTTTTGGGTGTAATACAATACTTCCCCTACTTACCAGTAGAGAAAGTAATAAAAATATAACTAATAAAAATATACCAAATAACTTATTTTGGGGTTTAACCTAACTTATTATATTGTCACCCATCGCATTATTGTCGGCACTACCGCAAAGGAGCCGAAGGAAAGAGACAGAGAATGGCCGCATTGTTGGGGCGCTTGCCGAAGGAGAGAAAAGGATAGAGGCTTCTGGAATCTTCTGCTTTGTATTTCACCGCGATAAGTGAACTTTCCAGAATAGTGCCTGGGAGATATAAATAGCGGTAAAGTGCGACAGACAGTGGACAGACGTATGTGAAGCGTTGAGTAGTCGTGCCGACGGAAAGGATAGACGTATGTGAAGCGTTGAGTAGTCGTGCCGACGGAAAGGATAGACGTATGTGAAGCGTTGAGTAGTCGTGCCGACGGAAAGAAGAGACGTATGCGAAGCGTTGAGGAGTCGTGCCGATGGAGAAGGGACAGTTTTGTGACGAATTTGGAGCCGTGCTGTGAGTGAATTGGAAAAGACTTTCTTGCTGTTGGAACGAGTGTAAAAAGTTACTGTTTACGGAAATAAAAGTGTATCTTTATCCCGACTACATCTGTCTTCTTTACTTCACACCCACCAAAAGTCACAATATTTATCTTGCATCAGTTTAAACTGTGTTCTCAATTTAATTTAATATTGCTAGTGGTGAAAACTTGGCTACCGCGTTTTGCCTGTCATATTTTTCTGTGCTAACATATGGAGCTGTTGTATCCACTTGAGGCTGTATTCATTGTTTTGTGTCACAGAGACGGTTTCAACTGTCACTTATTCGCAGCTTCAGATGATGGATGGTTTTTCGCTTAGTGATATGCCATCTGCTCGGATCGAACAATCCATACAGTTTGAATGGAGATTGCAAGGAGACTACCATGTTTCTGATAAGCCTAGTTTCGATGTGTATCACTCGTGTAACATTGTTTGCCTTCACAGGGGAACAACACCTGGATCAACAGAATTAAAGAGGTTCTAAAGAAATGAGAAGGTATGATATAGAGGGATAGAGAATTGAAAAAATAAAATTACATTGATGATACCGAAATTAAGATTTTTTGACCGAGCTGGATGGCCCAGACGGTAAGGTCTGCAACCCGCATTCGGGAAGTCGCGGGTTCGATCTTTGTGGCTGACCTTTCCGACCCATGCGTTTTCTCGAAAGCTTCCCCGGGTCAACGGTGTCAGGTGACGTCACACGACATTACCTGTCCTCTCTGGGTTATCTCCTTTTTCTACATATAACATATTTAAGCTATTTACAGTATACATCATATATAATCTGATGTGTTGCACTCGCACGAGTTTCTCTACTCTTGTACAAAATATTCTTACAAACGCTTGCTCCTCTAATACTTCATGTTGATCGAGATAAGCATTTGCTGAAATTAGTTTATTGCTAACGGTAAAATTATATTACAGTAGGCTTTAAGCATTAATCAAATCTTTTAAGAGCTGCTTGCTATGTGACGGCTTTCAAATTCTGTGCATTTTATGCCCAAGAGAGAAAAACACGAATTAATTATTCCTATTTGAGGAAAACTAAAGTATTGGAAAATTCAAACAATCTTGGAAATGTGTTGGATATAAATTGTGCGTTTTAGAGAGATATACATATTTTTGTGTAGTAAAATGTTGTCTATCCTGTATGGTTTACTAATTATGCAAAAGTTTAGAACAAAGAGGACTTCTGAGGACATTTCCAGAAAATTCAAGGTAACATGGTATGTTAATCAAAAGCGTTATTTATTTTGAGAAAATCAGCAGTTTGGAGAAATATTCCATGCAAAGGGTACTGTGGGGTGTGGGACGTCCTTGAAAATCTTTATTTTGCATCCTTGGAGATGCTGGAGTCTATGGCTGCGGCTTTATTCAAGGCATACGTTATTGGTTTGAATTTTTGTGCACTTTATTTTTAAGTGCTTCTGCTATTCAGTTATTTCTCGCTATGTCATGGAAAGAGTATAGAACAAGAACGAATCAAATCTGACCATTGATTCAATTTTTGTATGCTTCTTGTAGGCACAACGGGATGTGTAATGAAGATGTTTCTGCGAAGGTTTAACTCGATTAAAATGATATGACTGGAGAAATTACCTTTCATAGGAATAGTCTGCAGCAGGTATATAAAAGTAAACGTTAGTGAATAAGGAAAGTCATACGAATATAACACTTCAGTTTTTAGCATTACCCTACATACCGCATGTGCTCGTCTTTTATGTGAAAAGAGCACCATGAACATCCGGAATAGATCCCTCTTCCTTTAACTTCGCACTTTCCCTTGCAGATCGTTCTACCTATGAAGCTAAGCTCAGAGATAAAGACAGCTGCCAACACTCTCTCACAGCTCAGAAAAAAGCATTCTGATGTTCAATTGCTGTTCTTTCTGGTCAAACAGGGAACAGTTTCCAATCCTCTACATAAAATAGCCATTGTATCAATACAGTATGTACAGAAAATGTGTACACGAGGGAAGAAAATATATAACTCTAAAAAGGGGTGGCTCGTTAACATGGCAACTTTATATTTTGTTAGAGATTTTCAGAGAGCGGAACAGCATGTCTAGACCTGTATTTAGAAATGTATTCAGTATTTCTGTTGCTGTAGACACCATAAACATTTAAGTCAAGGCCTTTATGTATTAAACCCACGTAAGGGCGTCTGTTTAAAGTCACATACAGATGAAGTATTATTACTTTCTCTATTACGTATAGTAAGTAGCGGAACTATTGTATTTCACCCAAAAACTCATACCGGAAATATGTTTTGAGGCCCCCTCAATAACAGCAGCATGCCTGTGTGTCTTGTTCTACTAAAAATGAACATTCGGTTAAAAACCAAAGCTGGTATTTAAGTTACATTTCTTTCAAAAATGGGACTGAAGATTTTGAAGAAAATTTCTCCCCCAAACTACCCTTTACATAGAAAATTTTACGAAAATGGTTGTAAATTATGGTTAAAATACCATATGTTTAAGATATTTTTATGACAAATTAAATATATATTTTGAATTTTCTGGCTATAGCCCATGTAGTCCTATTTACTCTGGATGACTTTTGCATAACTGGTAAACCGTAAGGGATGTCAACATTTTAGTATACAAAAATGCAGGTCTTGTTAAAACATACAATTTATGTATATCCCAATGATTTTCTTTTAAGTGAACCATTTCGGAGATATGTTATTTGTGTAAGTTTTACAATAATTACGCTAATTTAACGCTAAACTTACGCTTAGTTTTCTTCGCAAATGTCCATTATTTCAGAGCAAGTGTTTTATAAGTTTCTAGCTGCGATGTAAGATCATGCTTCTCAGCCTTGAGGTATACCAACATCATTGCACTGCATTTTGACGTAAGCACAGATAGTAAAAATGGGTTTAAACTTAAGGTTTACCTAAACCTCAAGTCAAATTCTGTTTATAATTACATTAGAAATAGTAATAATTAGGGCTCGGATTTGCAGGAAAATACATATTTAGTTTGCGTCCTAATATAAACTTCAAACTGTGTTTGATATTCTGATTATTTATGTAAATTACACAAAAATGACATAAAGGAAACATTTTTAAAATTTGTTTCATATATTTACATAAACTCAGGTAAAAGCAGTAGCACAATTATTTTCATCAGGTCAGCATCCACCTTCCTTAATGCTGAATTACATGGGGCAAATGTTGCAGTGTTATTCATTATTGTAAGAACTAATATTTTAGCTATAATATCCCTTAAATTTGAAGAAAACTAACATTCTGCTTTGTCAAGCTGCATTCGCCCATAATTTAAGAACGGGAAGTCCTCCACTGCCATGTGCTTGATTAAGCGTCTATTAGCCCTTAACAGCACGTTAGTCTATACACTGATAAAACTGTATGGTTAGTGATTTGTAAATCTGCAAAGTTATGCGATCTTCTACTTGTATTTTGGAGTTAGTAATTTATCGACATTTTGAGTTCACAGTGGATTAAACAAGTCCATAGTTAAAAGTAGTCAAGTTATCCTATGCAAAAATATGCTGCGGAATTCAAGGGTGTTTTCAGTTGCGATGGTAAAATCTTGTATTGTCAGCCATGTGGTAAAGCTATAACAGCAGAGCAACGTTTACAAGTAACATAACATTTAAGTGGTAAGTAACATTTGAAATTCAATGTCAATTTTTCACGACAATTTTCAATCTTTTGGGATGGAAAATGTAAGGAAGCATGTGCTCGTATAGTGTAATTCAGTGTCTACTTGGTGATCCCTTCCACGAATAACGTCTGTTGAATACCACATATCTCTATATTAGCTACCATTTTTAGATGTTAAATGAATATTTTATTTGTTTTGGAACATATTTTTTTATATTGCCCAAGATTTTACCACCTTAAAATCCGAGCCCTAGTAATAATAATATCTAATAATAATTCAAAACATTTCGTAAACACTTCATCAACAAATTTGTGTCCATAAGTTTTATTAATTTCGTAGTTAGAAACCAAGGGATTTATGTTCTTTACAAAACAAGTCGATTACGTCACTAAGGCTGTAAAATTTGAACAAATTCAATCTAAGTTCGGTGGGAGGGGGGACTTTATCAATGTACTGGTATGATAAGTGGATATATTTTGAAATGTGTTAAATTAATTGGTTTTGCTGTGTTGGAATTAGGTGGGAAGTAAAATAATTGTGCAGCTCACACGCTTGAGGAATATTTGAAAACTCTCTGCTCCCACAAAGGTTGAAAATGATAATGAAATGAGATTCTAGTGAAATGCTCTTGGACTGGCGAGAATTTCGCCACCAAGTTCTCAGAGCATCACCAGCTTGAACAAGAACACCGCAAACGAACCAAAACAAGCAGAGCATGCTTCCCTCTTTGTTTTTGGTTTCTTAAAATTGTCTTGAGTGCTGGGGCACGCACTTTGCTTACCAGGGAAGCTTGTGTATGTGACAATACTCTCCGCTACAACATCCAATCTACTTTGCTGAGCGCAATGACGTCGAGCCCAAGGCGGTGTGCTGGCTTGTTAGACCGAGGGTCCTTAAACCCCAACACAAGCACCCTGCACAGCTTTCACGCACTTCTTTCTTTCCTCGTCTCTCCAGGGGCTGCCCTTCTTTATTTATGCAAATAAAGGTCATAATAAGGAACAGAGCGTTCTAAAGAATTACTGATCTACCTTCTGAAATATAATATTGTGGTATGTATATGGAAATGGAGCTCCAGATAATAACTCAAAAGTTTTGAAAAACAAGATATTCGTGTTTTGTAATTCTCTAACTCTTGGATGCTCTAACCACATGTGTTGCCTCCCATTTTTTGAGGGGTCATACTTATATTAAGTAGAGGAAGTACTGTATTCTAAACAAAAATTCAACACCGAGATTTCACCGAATTTTAAAATTCCTGAATTAAAAGAAAAAGGATATACTTGTCCATTAACAGCATGGCTAAAAAACGAAGTGGTTAAATACCCAAACTGCCATTAAGTTCGGCATCTTAAATGCTGACACGAATATTTTCAAGGAAATCCTTTAGGCTCTGAACTGTCGTTAACATTTTCTAATAAATTGGCTCTACAGATTTTGAATTTGCTTAGTGTTTGCATTATTGCCATCTGTGTATATTGCTTAGAATCAATTGTAAACGGCTTTCTTCTTACATGCATTCTTAGCAGAGTAACATTGTTTGCCCTACAGTTTATCTATCAGATATGTTTATCCTTCATCATTCGTATTTAAAATCGTATTTTTCTACAAATTTATTATCAGGCTGTCTCTTAATGACAACCCCAAAGTACGACAGTTATCCAACTAGTGGTTTTTCTCTCCTATGACAGGCTATTCCAGCGAGCAGCAGAATACTGTCTGCAGCATTTAATACAACTTGGTACAGGGGGCAAGCTGTTGATAAAGCTGAATGAAGTGTTGTATAGTAACGCTGCACCTTCCATTCAGTACCTTTTATATACAAGACTTTAAGGGAGTCCTTTGTACCAAATTTCATTCTAACATCTAATCACATTCTTAATATATTAATTAATTTATATCAATTTCATTAGGTATAACCTAAATCTATCTCCTCCAACAGATGTTGAACAATAGAGTTAATTTGGTAAACAATTGTATCCTTTATTATCTTTGTAACAACTTAAAGTATTGAAATTTGGATATAGTGAATAGTTTGTCTTAGAAAACGTCTTAATACCGCAAAGTGTAAAAATGCCATAAAACAGCGCATTATTACAATATGTTTTTTAAACTATTCAATTCAAAATTCCAATACTAAATTTTACTACCCATATTCTGAGCTATGTTGGGAAAAAATTTAGATCTCTAGCATTTAGATTTTTGTGCATTTTGTACATTCTTTTGCAATAAAAATCCAAAGATAGATTTTTCTGACCAAGCAGGCTAAAATATCACTTCGGTGTTCCCTTAAGTGTAAAAAGGTAATAATACATATTATTTTGTTTCATTTATACCCTGACTTTTAATTGGTCAAATCCGCGGCTTCCCCTTTGAATATATTGTCATATCGGCAACGTTGTCCATTGTCTACAGTTCTCATTGAATATACGTACAAAGAGCGTTAAAGAAAATCCCACTACAATTCGCGTCTATTTGACATTTCTTATCATTGTAGGAAACATTGACCATTTCATTGGTTACTTTAGGCCACGGTGGAACAGTGTGCCACTTCTTTTGCTAAATAACTTTAACCAATAACCAAAACAAGGGTTACAGAATGGCGTAGAAACGGAATACATGATTACGATCTCAACGTAATTACTAAAAGAGAAAGAGGTAGAGTGAGTACAATCAATTTGTCATGCAGACTTCTTATGACCGGTATTGGCTAGAGCAGGGTACGCCTTTGAAGTGGTTAAAATCTAAGGAAAAAACATGATGAACGCTCAGGGTGGCGGTGAAGCTCGCGCCTCAAGAGGCCACAGAAAGTCATAGAAAATCCGCCGAAGACTTTCTTTGACATTCTTTGTACATCAAAGCTCAGTTATTAACACACAAACACACACACACACACACACACACACACACACACACACACACACACAGAAACTCATATGCTGGGGGATTGGTAATAATCTTGACTAGAAAATTTCCACCTCCCAGCCAAGAATCGAATCTGGATCCCTGGCATAGCAGGCAGGTGGTCTACCAACTGAGCTACGGGGCGAGTCCAAT
This sequence comes from Tenodera sinensis, assembly GCA_030765045.1. NCBI lineage: Eukaryota > Metazoa > Arthropoda > Insecta > Mantodea > Mantidae > Tenodera > Tenodera sinensis. The sequence goes on along the minus strand of CM060968.1, from coordinate 114,341,148 downwards.
AATAGTATATTATGCAAGGACACTATAATAGTAGGAATTAAGATGCGAATATATACTAAGGAAAGCCAGTCGCGAGTTTCATAATTTTCATACGAGCGTCTTAATTGCTATTATAGTTAAGTTTCATACGACAATTTATTCTCGACCACATACCTAATTTTATAGTTGAAATATTGTAAAATGTGCACTCACCAGGGACAATGACCTACGCATTGTACCAGGTGATATTTGGAGTTCTGCGCAGGTGCTAAACGATCGATTCGTTTTCAGCACGTCACAGCTGCATGATGAAAATTATAACCTTGGAATGCTACGTAATATTGAAAAATACAAGGCAAATTGAATATATTGGTTTTCAGACGAAACTTTAGTTCATGTATACGTTATTTATTGTACAATTAGAGAAATTAATTTGCGGGACTGTGCTTAGTGCAATATTCTTGGACGTTGATGCTGTATTGAGGTTATTTTGTGTGTTCTATGTAAATTGCATCTTACTTTCAGTAGTGTCCGATGTAATGATTTAGCAACTCTGGGAACAGTAAAACCGCATTAACTAAGAAGGGAACGTCAAAGGCATTGCCAAGAAAAACCCAAACCGACCAAAAATAATAAATATATCTTTAGGTGTAGAGGTTAAGGGGAAATTTATGTGAACCAACACTAAGCTCTCGACCCTGTTGCTTTACGAGATAAAAAGAGAAGTCTAACACAGAAAGGACCATTACGTGCCACTCCTTCGCTATCGATTGTATGAGGCATGATATTACGTCGATACCAGCCTTTAACGACGCACACATTATTGCACCATAAAGCAAGATGCTAGCTAGGTTAGGCTCAATGAGCTGGGCGACACTAAACCTGTTTAGTATCTATTACTGTAACGTGGTTAATCTCCGTTGCTATGGGAACACCGCCTTCGGTTATAACCACCGGAAAGCTACGACAAAATGATGCCAGATATCTCAAAAGCATTTTTAATACTCATAAAGGGCTCGTTCCGACATTTTCCAACGGAATTGAATGCATTTTATGTCATGATTTATGCTTCCACTTGTAAAGCCTTTTCATTACTGTTCAGATCATAATGTGGCATCCTTGTGGCGAGTAACCATAAGAGATCCACTTGAAACCCAACATGATAACGTATGAGGCTGGCATTCGCGAGGTTCAAGGTTCTATTCACGTTGGGGAATCACTTTTTGGCTTTTTCCTGGTTTTCTTGGTGTAAGGAAGGATTATGCAATACCGCGAGTTTTCTTGTATAATATTAACTGTAATGACTGATCATCTACTAGAGAGAGTAGGCAGTTTTAAGTAGAGAAAAACCCAGGTAACCCGAATTAATTGGGGTGTGGTCTGTTCGGATTCGAAATGTTCGGATTATCCAAAAAAAAAAAAAAAAAAAACGGGGAAAAAAGTTGTGTAAGAAACAACTGTGGCCAGCTCTAGTGTTTGAAAAATCCCATCCTATCCGGCATTCAACAATGTTGATATCTTTAACTGTGTTCAAAAAATCCCAAATATGCATGTGAAAATTGCGTTCTTAAATGCAAATCATCTGGCTATAATGGTCATCAGGACACCAGTGATGAAGTCATTGTCTCTATGGTCCAAGAATCAACCCAATAACAACTCTGGGAATGGAGATGGTTGAGGAAAAGGATATTATCACATTCTGATGCTGCAGATGCCCTTGAACAGCATACTGTTGCCACAACAAACGACGCGATGTTCAAGCGACGCTGGCATAACATCTTCAAGCAAGTTTAGTGAAAATTATCGCTTCGTAAACATGTGACAGTTTTGGGTGTCTTGAAAATCTTCGTGTCAGATTCTTAGAAGATAACAAATCTTGATTCCACATAGTTGGCATGAGTTCTCAGTGTGACACTCCTGGAAAATCAATTGACTGGTACAATCGATGTGACATGAACGGGTGGTTCGAATACCGCCTGCATAAAAAAGTTTCACTACGATTGGTGTTCAGGAAAACCTAAACCAATATAATGTAGAGGAACGGGGAAGAATTGTTTATATATGTATGTTGCAGCATTTTATAAAACATTTTACTTTAACAGTACTCCGCTAGAACATGAACAGATAGCTTGTAATGTTACGCTCCGGTAGTTTCGGAATAAAGTACCTTGTAAATTCAATGGCTAAAATTATGCTCGAAGTATAGAGGTCACCTGACAACGGTGGGGCTAGACTTGTTTGTACCAGCATAAATGGATGTGGTGCATTATGGGTCACTTTCGGTGCGGGTCAATACCAATCAATCCTCCATCGCATGAGTCTACCAGAACTTAGGTATTTTTATACAACACAGGATAATAAGGCAAAACCAAACTTTGCTGTCCGGAAATGCACGGTTTGGACGCTGGAGAGAGTAGCAGTTTGAGAAAATTGTGACAATTTGTGAAGATTCCTTTTGGTATCTTAATACGGGAGGTAAGTAATCCTTTAGCTATGTGTGAAATGGAATTAACGATTGGGCATAGTAACATTCCTGTGCATGCGCTAAATTTCACCATAGAGGAATCACCTCAACGTCACATATTCAATTAAATGGATTGATAGAGGTGGACCAGTTCCATGGCCAGATCAGACACCTCTCAACTATTTGAGTTGTATGACATGTATGGTGGACGGAGGACGTTATGGCTCGAGTCCAAGAAGTGATGGAAAATCTTCAAAGACAACCACACGGGCTCAGCACCGCCGATATTGTAGACAGCTCGATGTGTGACGTACACCAACCTCACACTCCGGTGCCCTCAGCGTCCAAATGGTGCATTTCCGGACAGGTGTTCCTATTTGAAAACCGATCAGTTTGCCGTCCCACGCAACATACTAAGCGTTCACGGTGTTTTTTGGGACACCCTGTATATCATTTACTTAATCTTTCCATTCTGACCTACAAAACGTTCTTGAAGTACAAGTGCACTGTATGTATTACAATTTACTTTCCTCTGGACGTTTCTGTTACATTATATTCTTTTTCCATATTTCAAAGCATTTTTCGTTAATAGGAGTCCATCGGTTTTCCAAAGCTACTATATTTTACATTTTGTTATGAATTCTTAGAAAGGAAAACTGTCTCTACCTGAAGAATTACGATCTAGTAGAAGGGCAATTCATGCATGTTAGTGTATGTATACCTTAATGTAAATAAATACACACATTCATTGATTCATTCACACTAAGTTGTACATTTCTCTAGGATAGAGGATACTGGCCGTTTAATTAAAGAAATGAAACCTTGGCACGTGTTGTTTTTCCTTGTACATGAAGGGAACGTGGCTTCTAGAAGATACAGATGAATGTTGTCTCTCTCTCTCTCTCTGAGCCGTTCTGCTAGAGAGAGTAAGGAGATGAGGAAGTTAGTGCAGAGCCGCTATCAGGCCTTTCTGTTTGCTTGTTCACCCGAAATATATTTTAGGTTTCTGCATGCTCGGATGCATCTGAACAATGTTTCTCAGTGGAGTATATACATTACTATGCGGCATAAAGAGATACCTCTATCTCTGTCTATGTCTTTTCTCAGCACAATACAAGGATAAACGCCCCTTTGCGTTGAAACAACAGCGCCTCATGCACTGACTCCGAATTTCTTTCTTTAGGATCAATAACGTTGTTCAGCTTGATGGCAGAGCGCAAGATACTTTTTTGCTTGTCAAGACTTGCAGCCCTTTGTGGCGATGTAATGATTATGAAGAACTCTCTGAGTTATACAACCTGTAGGATGTAATTATAGCCTATAAACAATTCTACGTTTCCACATTTCTTCATCTTTTGTGACTACTTCATATAGTGTTAGTTGCAGAGCTGCCTCTTTCCAGTGTTATCATTCTGCTCGTACGTAAAAAGAAAACTTATGTAACTTTAGCATGATCGCCTCTACTTAGTGTCTTTTATTTTTGGACAGCTTATATAGACTATTGTTATGAACGTTTATTTTTCATCGAAAAAAGTTCTTGAAGAAATAATTTCATTGGACATGTCGTTTTAGGTGCAAGAGGAATATGAGGAGAAATTTTGAATAACTTCATGTTGCATCCTTGGAAGACGCTGAACCTAAAAGAATTTTGGTATTTAACATGCTTTTCAATTTAATCCTAGCAATACAAATTATAATCTTAGAACTTATAACACTACCACTAGTAACAAAATGTGTCAGCAGTTTTTAAAACAAATTTATTTTAAAATTAGGTATTGCATCTCGTCATGTTTATAAAGATAATATTTAAGATTGTTTAACTATTCCTTTTTTCCTTTTTTACACGAATCAGATTATACCGACAGGGCAGTACTTTATGACCACCCGGACATTTCATTATTTCTCAAAAAGACCAACAAGGAAAATTTTAAAACAATTACGCAATTCAGAAGTAGAAACAGTGAATGACAAGAACTATTTATCTGCATGCCTTTAATAAACTTAAAATACAGAATTTAAAAATCTGATGTGTTGCACTCACATGACTTTCTCTGCTCTTGTTCTAACCATTCTTACAATCTCTTACTCCTATTTCTTCTTTGTGTTAGTTGATATAAATATTTGTACAAATTATCTTATTGTTTATTTCCTTGTAGGTGTAAGATGAATATTAGAATACAGTAGGCTTTGAGAGATACATATTTTTAAGCCTTGAGATCCCATTCTTTTTGCACGCTTAACATATAAAAAATGAACAACGATTTTCCATTTCACGAAAGTTTTAAGTTTTCCAAAACTGACCCAAATAAAACGGAATATCTTCACTCTAAAAACAAAATTTATTAAGACATCAATTGTGTTTTTACGAGACCTACATTTTTGTCTATCTTTATGGTTTACGAGTTATCCAAAAGTCATCCAGAGTAAAGAGGACTACATAGGCTATAGCCAGAAAATTCAAAATGTACATTTCATTTGTCATACAAATATCTTAAACATATGGCATTTTAATCAAAATCGTTAGAGCCATTTTCAAGAAAATCAAAATGTTCGAACATTTTTCCATGTAAAGGGTAGTTTAGGGTGGGGCTATTTTCTTCAAAATCTTCGTGTAATATGCTTGAGAAACATTAAACTTAAATACCAACTTTGGTTTTTAACCGACTTTTCGTTTTTGAGTTATGCTGTGAACAGAAACATAGACATACAGACACAAACACACAGACACAGACACAAGGACTTTTTTATAAAAATGCTTTTTTAGGATTCAGGGGGTCTCAAAACATATTTCCGGTGAAATCTCGATATGGAATTTTTGGGTGGAATACAATACTTCCCCTACTTACCAGTAGAGAAAGTAATAGGATTTAGGGTAAAGGAGGTCATAGCAATACTCAAGTGCAACCATTAATTTTATCATCATCATCATCTATTTTTTAGCAAAAATTACATCAATTGCATAAGGTGAGGTCACCTGATGATGACACGCACTGGATGTCGAAACGTACGTTGTGGAAAATATTGAGTGTAACTCAATTTATTATAATGAAGTGTGAGTTTCTAATTACTTGTGTTATTTGTGGATCAATTTACTTCAATGTTAATAGCTTCAGGTGTGTTTATTCATGCAATGATCAGATTTAAATTTTTAAATTGGTTTTATTCATTCTTAAAACTTTTGGACTGGACCTTATATATCATTATGTTAACATTATTCTCTGTTCTATTATTATGAAGTATACTTATTAACCAGTATTGTTACATCCTCCAAATCACCAGCATACATATTGTCACCGCGGCCGCCGCATCTAATTGCCGACATCAGTGTCACCCATCGCATTATTGTCGGCACTACCGCAAAGGAGCCGAAGGAAAGAGACAGACCATGGCCGCATTGTTGGGGCGCTTGCCGAAAGAGAGAAAAGGATAAAGACTTCGAGAATCTTCTCTGCTTTGTATTTCACCGCAATAACTGAACTTTCCAGAATAGTGCCTGGGAGGTATAAATAGCGGTACAGTGCGACAGAAGAGTCAGTCAGACGTATGTGAAGCGTTGAGTAGTCGTGCCGACGGAAAGAAGAGACGTATGTGAAGCGTTGAGTAGTCGTGCCGACGGAAAGAAGAGACGTATGTGAAGCGATGAGGAGTCGTGCCGACGGAAAGAAGAGACGTATGTGAAGCGATGAGGAGTCGTGCCGACGGAGAAGGGACAGTTCTTTGTGTTACGAATTCGGAGCCGTGCTGTTGGAGAATCGGAGAAGACTTTCTTGCTGTTGCAACGAGTGTACAAAGTTACTGTTTACGGAAATAAAAGTGTTTCTTTATCTCGACTACATCCGTCTTCTTACTTTACACACAACCAAAAAGTCACAATATTTACTTCATTTATTCTTCTACCTTTCACATTTTAGGCCTCTCGATCTTTTCTGGCCTCCATTCCATCCTTTATTACATCTTTTATTTAATACTAATTACTAGTGAAGTCTACTTGTACTGTCTCAAGTTTCTTCATGGCACAAGTTTCAAATTCGGTTATAAGAAAGAAGAAATAAACATGTTGGAGATGGCCGTATTTTTGGCCCAGTTTAAGTTGGAACATGTACCTTCTTGGGTCCAGAATGATGGCGCCGAGGAGATGGGAAAAAATATCTGAAGGAGCTTGGGAAGCGCAGAAAAGTTATCAAGCACAGTATGGTTTATGCTTCTTTGAGTCACCTCTCTAGAGGCTCTGAGGTGAAGCAAGGAAGTTCCTGAGCAAACAGACTTTCATGAGAGAAATGGCCGCTCTTATTGGTTTATCCCGGAGTTTTCTTCAAACCAGTCACGAACTGACAGAAACAAAACAGAAAAACATCTACAGTTGGGGCGCCGTGGGTCGCCAAGTAATTAATAACACAGAGTTATGGCGAATGGTGAACATTTATCAAGACCACCACTACTTCTCCACTTTGCAATAAATTTCCTCTATAAGCCTTTTTGTCCTTTCGTTTTCATCTTAATTATCACTTTGCCCTGACTTTCCTTCCACCCACTGCTCAAAATATGAGTCAAAGAACTCTTTAATATAAGGGTATGAGAATATAATTAATTCACCATGAGGTTAGACAAAATTTAATTTATCATTCAAGCTTTTAGCACCTATCAGATTCATGGATTATTCTGTTTTCAAGATTTATTGATTAATTTTTAAATCTTGTGCCATTTTTATGCTATATACCTAACATTTTAACTACTATTTGTGGTTAATAATATTAATTAGCAAACAAACTTTGAATTAAATTTAACAGCAGTTTCTGGAACAAGGCTTTTAAATTTAGGTATATTAAAATGTTCCATTCACATTGCTTTTTAAGTGCAGGACATTATTTTTAGTGTAAACTAGCCAAACAGTTCTTCGGAGATTGTCTCTTACCATCTCTCATTTTCTCTCTTCCCCTCCTTTTCCTCCGTCACTCTTCCTACTTCTTCCATCTTCTTGTTTTTTCCTCTTTAACAAAACAATTCGGAAGAACATAAACCACAACACTTATTTTAAAAAGTTACGTATATAAAACCATCAAACACTCTCTATTTTCAAACTTATGCTTGCATTTTTGTAATATTTGATTTCATTCCTTCATTTGATTTCTTCTCCTTCACTCATTTATAACTCAATCTATCTCATCGTGGCATGTTATATCTTGGAAACCAGTAATACAACTTTTATTGGAGTGTTAACGTTAAAGCAAAAGCAGCAACTATCTGCACACAGCAGTTTTCTTAATCGGTTATTCGTGATAATTTTTTATTAAATTCGTGTTATTTAAAATGCATTTTCTGTTTAGTGACAACAGCTATTCTCTACTGCATCTAATTCTCAAAGAAAAAGTTAGGACATTCTTCGCGAGTATGTTCATTTAATAACCCCAATGTACTCATTTTAGTATATAGAGTGTGTAAATCATTTTTAATCTTTTAGTCATTTATGAATTGGAATTAGGTTTTTCATAACCTATCTCCGCCATAAAGAACAGGTTTTTCAATGGTGAAATTATCATCAAAATAGATAGTGCTATTTTTTAATATTGGTCTACATACACACGCATACCCTGGTTGAGTGGTCACTGTTCTAGCCTCTGACAGAGAGCTCCCAGGTTTGATTCCCGGCAGGGCAATTTTTCTATAACCAGAACCATTCCCTAATACCCGCAGTCTGGAAGTATGAATATCAGTGATGCAGTGAGTGTGTTTAATAGTATTGTAAGAAACTCTCACAATCAGTTATCTTTTATCCTATCTTTATTTACTTTTCTTACAACGGTAAAGTCTGACCTCAAATAACCTCAAATAACACAAGATCAGTTTCAATTAACTCTTTTCGCAAAAACTATTTGACGTAGAACAGTCATAGAACGTCAAACGTGCCAACAACGGTCCCTTCGAGCTTCTAGCATTTCCAATGCATAGTTTTTCTATGCCAACACGACAATATTAAAAACCAAGTTAACAAAACCTACAGCTTGGGTTATAATACCATGGCCGTTTCTTATTTTTATAGTAGTTAAGCCGCGTATAGTTTATACAGCGAAGAGGAACACAGATCTACTTCGCTACCACTCCCCAGGAGTTGAAATACTGCCCAGCGTAAAATTAGCATTTGGTGATGGAACAATCGTTGGTCGGACTGGTAAAGTCATTCCTAATCGTACTAAGTGACATTTTAATCAAACCTTCGTGCCTTTTCCTTAGTCCCTAGTTATTTAACCCTAGATTTCCTATTTGCTCTCTACTGGAAAAATGACAAATTCTATAGTCACCTAATTGTCCCTACCTTTCAGCACAAAGTTTAGCTTCATTTTAATCGCGTTAGAGCGATTATAGTATAAATAGAGCAACGACATCGATAACTTTTTCATGTAATTCATAATCAGAGTATGGTTTACATCGTCTGCCCATTTTTTGAAAGTTTTGTTTCAATTGTCAGCTTATTTATTGTGCTCTTACCGAAATAATATGGTCAAAAAGAAAGTTTCGAAAAGTCTGTTGCAGTTTATTATTACCTATTTCCAATAGTTCGTGTTTATAATGTTAGGAGCAAAACTATTTGACAGAGGAGGGGATATTGATGATTTCTTTTCTGACAGAGGTGGAAGTAATATCAGTGACTCCGAAATTGAAAGTGGGGAAAAATTATTTTCCTTTGACACACGTAATTTTTTATTGCTAGGGATAAACAAACAAAACATGAAAACTGATAGGCATAAACTCATTCTTTATGCCATATCGCGGATATATTTTCAGGCCCAGAAAGAGGTATATGGTGCTAAGTTTACCAGCTGATGTCAAGATATGCACATACAAGAGTAGTACTTCTTATAATCATATAATGTAATTATGTGCAATATATGATAAAGCTGTAACAATATTTCCATTTATCTGCACTGTGTAAAGAATACACCGCGTCTATACTCCCACCACTGGAGCCACCTAGAAAAGGCGATGAACGACCCGTCGACCAAACAGCCCTGTAGCGTTCACGGAGAGCAAGCATCCGCGCCATCTGTCAGGCACCTCCATACACCACGAAACTTAGATGTACACGCATGAAAGATGAGAAGGCAAGGAAAATGATGAAAATGACATCGTGGTATGTGAAAAAATATCTGAAATTCGCCTACTAACCACGGAAAATCCAGACCAAAGGGCGGTCAACGGCAATCGAACCAGAAAACTCCCGAATGTGAGCCTCACACGTTACTGTAGAACCACGTTCCTTGGGTTGAAACGTTGGAAAATATTTATATTGATTCACGTAAAAGCTGCTTCATGAGTAATAATGCGACGATGCGAAACTCGCGGAAAGGAAGGCAGTGAAGGGTTTAAGAAGGGTGTTATGAAGTTCTGAAAAGCAGATCGACCGGTTTCCGCCCGCCCAGAGCATGTGGTATTCTCCTAGCAGAGGTAAATGGATTCTAGCTGTGGGAAACATTAACTTGAGCATGGTTTGTTGCGGAAAGCACCGTGGTAATTAATTATGAGTACCACGAGAGCCAGCCGGGTATTTCCAGCTCCTAGAGCTGAGCAGGATCACGACATTTTGGACATTAAACTTTCACAGTAATCCTCTTCACTATTTTTGAACGTTCTAGTTATGTAGTGTGACTAGCAGTTTCATCCGTCTTAGTGCAAGCGAAGACATGCACTCGATTAAAACATTCAGCTACACAAATTTACATAAGGGGAAATTTATATAAATTCAGATGACAATAAACCAATTTAACTGTAGCATAATAAATATAGGATAAGATCTCTGTCTATGAACATGAGAGTTAATATTTGTTCATGGAAGACTTGAGTATAACCATGACTTTTACAGTAGAACGAACTTATAAGAATACTGTATAACAACTGAAGGAATTGCCAGCAGAGTATTAGTTGAATTTAATTCGGGTAAACCTATATATTCTTTACTTGTTATATTTCTGTAACAATATTAAATAATAATTTACACTAGGCATTTTAAATGTCAAACATATACAATCATATTTAATGAAATTGCATTTTAGCCATTATATTATTATTATTAATTATTAATTATTATTAATTATTAATTATTATTAATTATTATTATTATTATTATTATTATTATTATTATTATTATTATTATTATTATTATTATTATTATTATTATTATTATTATTATTATTATTATTATTATTAGTAGTAGTAGTAGTAGTAGTAGTAGTAGTAGTAGTAGTAGTAGTAGTATAATTATTTTTACTATTTGTTATTATTTTTGCTATAGTCATTGTTGTCTCTTCAGGTGTAAGTTTCTAAGTTTTGAAATAATTGTTAAACTTCTTTTTTGTTTTTTTTTTTAAAAATAAACTTTTTATTACCTACTGTCTTTCTGTTCAATTATTCTGAATCCACGGTTATATATAATAAATAAATATGTATATATAATACGTATTAAGGGTGTCCTACTGAGTTTTTAAAAGTGTATTTTTTATCCAATTTGCACCATATTTTCCGAGTTTATGAGAATGGCTAAGATTAAAATGTGCACCAAATTTGAATTCATAGTAATGTTATTTTATTTGTTTCATTAATTTTACTAAAACAAATTCAGTTGCATTTAAAAAATTCCTTGTCAAAGTATTTAAATAATTTTTCTGAAACACACACACACACACACACACACACACACACACACACACACACACACACCCACACCCACACACACACACGACAATATTCTGTGGATAATTTTAAAGCTAGCAAAGGAAATAGTACTACATCTCAGCGTTAAAAAATCAATATTTTTCTGCTTTTAGGCCTTGGCATGCACCTTTTAAGTAATGCACAGGCCTTTATGAAGGCCATACCAGCTTTTGTGCACAATAGGTGCCACTATACAAAGAAAGAAATGACTTCCCATTTTACAAAATTAAAGGTGTGTAAAATTCTCGAAAATGATTAACTACACAAAAATAGTGTAAATTGTGAGCATTAACGAGATACACATTTTTTGTGCGTGTTAAGATTTGGTATTCCTCTTATGGGTTGTCTGTTATGGAAAAGTCGTTAACGAGTTCATGAGCTGTTCTCAGAAAAATCAAGATAAACGTTTCATTTGTCGCAAAAATGTATTAAACATTTTGTGGCGCCGGACGCACAACAAAGGAGGCTCAAAGTCAGCTACCTCACAACACTACGTTGTTAGACAACCACGACAAGGGCGGGTAAGAACAAGCACAATTTCCAGGCAGTTTGAGAAGCTCCTGAACCTTCCATTTCCAGAGAAATCTCGAATACTTGATTCCTAGCTGTATAAGGGAGTCCGAGACATAAGGTAGTTTTAGTGAGTTTGTCGACGGTCAATTTTAGAGTGAGTAAGCAGTATTGCCAGAGAAAACTGTGGACAGTTAAGTAGTGTTTTGTGTCAAGGTTAGAATGGAACAGAGCAGCTCTGAGTTGCCAGGTTACCAGTTGTGAATTCTGATTCAGTTTTTACGGAAACAAAGTTACGTAAAAGATAACTGGGCTTATTTGCCAAAATTTAGTAATTTAATAAAATCGTTAGTCACTTTTGAGGAAATCAAAATTTTCGGAAACTTTTCCATGTAAACGAGTTTGGGATGGGGGACGTTTTTGAAAATCTTCGTGTCGCATTCTTGGAAGATGCTGAATTTAAATACCAAGTTGATACTATTTATACCACCAAATTGAGTTGTCCTGTCGACAGACACACCACACCTAAAGACCTTTTTCAAAAAATGACTTGCTTTGGGTGCAATACAATAGTTCTACTTGTATAAGTACGTAGAAAAAACATTAAGATTACCATTACCGCCCGCACCACCGCCGCCACCGCCACCGCCACCACCACCACCGCCGCCGCCGCCGCCGCCACCACCACCACCGCCGCCACCGCCACCGCCGCCACCACCACCGCCGCCACTACCACCACCGCCGTCACCGCCACCGCCGCCACCACCACCACCACCACCGCCGCCGCCGCCACCACCACCGCCACCACCACCACCGCCACCACCACCACCGCCACCACCACCGCCACCACCACCACCGCCACCACCAGCATGGATGCGTTTTAAATCTTCTGGATTTTAAAGAGTAGCGAGAAGAATCTTTCTTGTTTTGCAAGAACTTACGAATAGGCTTGAATGTCTAGAATATCTTGTTAGAATCTGTAGTACTCGAGCGATATCTACAAACGTCGAATCTGCTTTATATTTTCCAATAGAATGAACCTATAAGCACTTGGAAACCTTCTACGAGCGCTTCAGAAGCGTTATACAAAGAGAAGAACGAAAGAAGGTACGTTATGAGTAGCAAGAGATTGGCCTTGCTGTAAGGAAATTGCTTAGGTTTTCTAGAAGCATAACACTTTGAAGAGGGTACTCGATAAACCAAGGTAAATGCGTTAAAAGGAATAAAAAAAATCACAAATGTTTCTGTTTATAGTAGGCAAATACACTGAATAATAGAACTGGATGCTAAGAGGTTAAAAGCAACGGAAATGGATTATCGATTGTGAGCTTGTTGGTGCTGGATTCGACAGGGGAAACAAAAAAGAAGTTGAAGTAAGAACACCATTGCTGTCGATAACATCACGTTTCAGCGACTGAATCTGGGAAAATCTAGAACGCATTTGGTTGCGTGAGGAAAGACATTACAGATTCGAAGTTGACTTTTTCATTATGCTTGAGGCTCTGTTTGGTTAAACAAACACAGCTCATGAATTAATTTCGGGCCTAGGCTGTACGCAGAATAAGAGTACTTAAAATTAAACTAGATCTGAACTTTTCTTTAATTGCTGCATTTACGTATATGCCACCTGTAACATGTAAGTCATAATCGGCGGCTTTTCACCTTTGGAATTGCAATAGTGTTCACTCGCTTTACGGTGGATTTGATCTTAGGTTTCCACTACTTTGGACTATTACATTAAATTCACAAACACATTCACACTCTCATTCATGTTTTCAAACTCTAGGGAGGATGGAGAATAATGCTAGCTATAGAAACATTTGAATCATCCAGGTGGGAATTGAACCCGGGACCTCTGGGTTTGAAGTTTATCATGCTAACCAGATACAGAGACAGTCTAAATATACATTTTCACCACCTTTTGGGCCAAAATACACTATTTAGGCACAAGACATAACAAGCTCCTTTGTTGGAAGTGTGGAATGGAATATAAAACCTTTGACTGTACCAATGCAAAGTTCTTACCATGCATAGATAGCGACGCAGGTCTATGCCGAAGGTTACCAGGAGGTCGGCGCCGGGCAGTAGGAACCGTAAACTAGATAAGCGCGCCTAGTATGATAAGGATAAGCGTTATCGCCTGAGAACCAGAACATTCTGGATGTTTCCACTCCTCGAACGTTCAGAAAAGTTCCTATGAATATATAAGCAAACTCACTCTTTCGGTGTGTGAGAATGAGGAATATTTTTCCCAAGGATCTTTTTTATTGGACCCTGAAAATATAAAGATGTAAAATAACAAGGACGTGGTCCGTTTTATCAGAACTTCTGAATTTAATTGATTAAGAGGCAGGCTCCAATAAAGGGCACTCAGTTCACTTCCGATCCTCATCCCACTTCCATCACCACCATCATCGTTGCCATCATCTGGTCTGTTAATGTGAGATAGTTAATTTAGCGATTTGATATTGCATTGAGTACCAAACCGATGCTCTTACCACTTGAGCTATAATGGTGACATAAATATAGTGTATTACATCCTTCATGTGATTAAAACGATGTCGGTAAACCCTCAAGGCGACCTCAAATATAAGACGTATCGTAACTCAAAGGGACTGTACTATTTTAAGAACTTTTAAAACATTTTCAGCTTTTTATTGCACCATTATTGATGCTAATTGTTCGAGCTAGCTCACACCACTGGGTGGCCATGTGCCGCTTGTTGTTAGCTAGCTCATACCACTGCTTGAAAATACACAGCCCGACGACAATGGGACAGACAGAGCAAAGACACCAGAGACAGAACAAAGCGATTCCAGATATTTCTACAAGTTGTTCACGTGTCACCCTTGGTTAGAAAATGTGAACGTTTAGAAAATACACACACACATACACACACATGGATATTTTGCAAAAAATATGTTTTTATTAAGGTGGCTTAAGCAAAAGAAAAGGAAAAAAGAAAGAGGGAAATCTGTACACATAAACTTTGCAGTCCATCATTCTCAGTAAATCCCTTGTACCCTTAAAAATGACTAATTATGGAATAGATTCTGCACGTCATTTATGAAATCTAAAAATCGACCATCCTAATCTTCCCAATTTTCAATACACTTTGAAAATCGTTGAGTGAAGTATTCTAAGCACAGCATTAACTTTATCAATCTGGCTGATATAAACGCGTCCCCTTGCGTGATAACAGTTGCCTCCTATATGCCAGCGAGACAAAATACCACAAAGGCTTGTTTATTGATATTTTATCTCCCTGCTGACTGAATGCCCAATCAGCCGCATGCATTGCACATATGGCCGCTGTTTCGATAAGCGACATAGGGTGCAGCTGGGTCTGTTTCTGAACATTCTCCCCATGATTGTTCACCCTACAGTCATTTAGCACTACCAGAATGAAGTAATAACCATATCAAGAACAGTCTCATAGCAGAAGTTGGCATTCTATTTGAGAAAAATATCTACCAGAAAAATTATCTTTTAGCCAACTTCAGACAATTACAGACCCCAAACTTCAGTAAGCTTTTGGTGCATCTTGTGGTGATCAATGATGGATATGCATAGAACCAGCTGTTATAGCAAAAGCAACCATAGTGTGCGAGGTGCAAGGCTCCGAAATTTGGAAAAAAAAACAATATTTTCCATACTATTTTCTGCAGTATCACCACGAGAGGGTTTCATATGACGATAATTTGCCGAGCACGAACTGCGATAAAAACTATCCCAAATACCTCGAGTGGTATTTGTTTAGAGTATTCCGCAAAATAATTAATAATTCACTTATTTAATACTCTTTAATATTACCAGTGATATAACGGTAAACTACTTACAACATTCATATGTTTTAATTAAGATTTATTTTCACAGTTGGCACTACGCTAATCTAGTAAGCTGCGAGGAGAATAATAATAATAATAATAATAATAATAATAATAATAATAATAATAATAATAATAATAATAATAATAATAATAATAATAATAATAATAATAATAATAATAATAATAATAATAATAATAATAATAATAATAATAATAATAATAATAATAATAATAATAATAATAATAATAATAATAATAATAATAATAATAATAATAATAATAATTTTACTGTTTAAACCAGGGAAATGAGGAATTAAACGTATGATGAATATAACAGCGAATTTGCGTTACACGTGAGCTGCTCTTTTCTGTATATTTTGAGTTCGCCTCCTCAACTAAAATTTCAATATCCTCAGTAAAATATTCCCCCAAATCTTTAGTCTGACACTTTTTATGTCGCGCTTGTGCCAAATTTATCTTTTGCTAATACAGATATTGATATGAAATATATATAAACATTAACACTGGTGTGTGTGACTTGCAATACTTCATAAATTAGAAATTTATGCTAACACTGATACCTGATTACAATTACAATTAAACACATTGTAAGTTACCATAAAACTTTGTTTCCAATTTTACATTATACTTCCCGCTTTACATGCAACAATATTTATGGATTTTCCACAATTAGTTTAGAAGCTTATTTTCTTCTTGTCACACATCACTGTTTGCCTTGAGTTCAATGTCAAGAACAGACACACACCCGCACACAGACCGACACA
Organism: Tenodera sinensis; assembly: GCA_030765045.1. Lineage (NCBI taxonomy): Eukaryota > Metazoa > Arthropoda > Insecta > Mantodea > Mantidae > Tenodera > Tenodera sinensis. Next base: position 114,324,877 of record CM060968.1, on the reverse strand, counting down.
CACACCCACCCACACACACAGAAGGACCGCAAACCCAACATGTAGTATTACATATTGTAATGGAACATGTAGAACAATAAAGAATCTTAAAAAAAAAAAAAAAAAAAAAAAAAAAAAACACAGAAGGACCTTTTTGTGAAACTTCTTTTTTGGATTCAGGGGGCCTCTCAACATATATATCCGGTGAAATCTCGACATCGAAATTTTGGATTGATTACAATACTTCGCCTACTTACTACACGCAGAAGGGAAAGTAATATACATAATGAAAATCCCTATAATCACTTGGATACACCTTTATAATTAGACTCCGGCCTGGATTGCAAACAACGTTACGTTGAGAGCTACTTATTGCATTTTTTTTTGCACTTCATGTTTTTTGACATAGAGGAGAAAAGGGATCCTCCAAGAGGTTTGTAAGACGCCGCTACTTTACCCGTCTTACCCAACGTGTGCTACGTCACAAAAACTCGCTGCAAACAAAACTGAAATCACAACCTCATGCCACCAAGACCAAAAGCTACTTGGAATATATAGATAATATCTTATGTCATCTTCTGCAGCAGGTTTACTACAAAACTTGGCCAGCAGGTGCACAGCTAATCTGCCGGTCACAAACGCTTACACGTTAAAATAAATTTCAAATCACATCAGAGTTAACACAAAGCATGCCTTTTCATAGGAGATGTTGTAAATTCCGTCCAATTGCATCAATAGATCTATCACACTCATTAGGTCAGCTTCCGTTACTGCGTTAATTTCTCTCCTGATATTTTGTTTTAATTTTGTCTTGTGTAAGGCACCTAAGAAGTTTTCGAGGTGACCGTTCTAACCTTTCTCCGATTTCGTCTAATTTCTGTTCCGTAAGCACACGCCGTTATACCTTTCTTTTCCTATCAGAATTTGAAGCCATCTCCCTGAATTAATTTACAAGCAAATGAACGGTGTGTCTACTCGGAATACTTAGGTCAGGAAATTTGGTTTCAAGTTTAGTTTCAGCGCAGAACATCTACCTAACAGAAGTAAGACTGACACACGTGTGGCGATTAGAACGCCCGTGCAGGTTAAAATTAAAATTATTTTGTTGTTTAACGACGCTGTCAATTGCCAGGATCAACATCAGCGTCGCCGGTGTGCCGGAATTTTGTCCCGCAGGAGTTCTTTTACATGCCAGTAAATCTACTGACATGGAGCTGTCGTTTTTAAGCACACTTAAAAACCATCGGCCTGGGCCGGGTTTGAACCCGTGACCTTGTGATCCGTAGGCCAGCGTCTAACCAGCTGAGCCACCCAGACCGACCGCCCAAGGAAATCTAGTGATGGTCACATGGACTTCGCACCTGCCGGCCAAGTTCTGAAGTAAACGTACGGCATCTTGGATCAGTTACGTTCCTTTTAGTTATTTCAGTTGACGCAGGAGTTCGGGAAACTTATTAAACGAATCATTAGCGAAATTAACAGTAACGTTTGCAGACTGAGAAGCGGAATTCTTATAATGAACATGTTTTATGGGAAAGATAAACAGAAGACATGCCTTTGTTGAACTTGCACATTGATTACGTTTTCTTTTTACCTCTTCTGTGGAGGATACTGAGATATCACTGAGATTTAAACAACTCAAAAGAAATAGCCACTCGCGTATGAAAACTTGAATCCTTCTATATGCCAATGTATGGTGCCATTAATCCCTTATTGACGTTTCAGAATCAAACTTAATCGATAGTTTTAAGTAATAGTAGTCAAAAATTGACAAATTTATTTTCCACTGCATTATTTTATTCCTGTGATCTTTGCTTCGATTAATGCCCTAGTTGTCGATTGATCCTTAAACCACACTCACTCACGCAATGGTTGACTCACTGACTGACTTACTGTCACACTAACTGACTGACTCTAAACTGACTCATTAACTGACTCACTGACTGGCTAACTTACTCTCTAACTGACTGACTGACCGACCCACTGAGTGGCTGACCGACCCACTGGCTGGCTGGATGACTGACTCGCTGGTTGACTGATCACTCACTCGTTGGTTGATTCACAGGCTGACTCATTCACTGACTCACTAACCCACTCACTGCCTCACTCACTGACTGACTCACTCACTGCCTCACTCACTGACTGACTCACTCACTCATTGACTAACTCGGTGATTCATGACCCACTGGCTACTTGACTCACTGGCTGTATGACCCAAGGACTGTCTGCGTTATTCACTGACTGGCTGACAGATTGACCACTCGCTCACTGACTGACTCACAGGCTTATTCATTCACTGCCTTACTGGCTGCCGGACTCACCAGCTGCGTTATTCAGGGACTCACTGACTCATTGGCTTACAGACTCACTGATTGACTCACTCACTCACTGACTCACTCATAATAGGAAGTCTGTTGTGCATTTTCCGATGTATGTTCACTATTTGCCGTTGGTACAAACTGCAAAACTGATGGGTTGTGATGATTCGCGAATTCAAAATATAACAGAACCAGTACAAGATCTAACGCTGCATAATATTAAAGTATTGTATGCAAGGAGACAACTACTTCAGTGATATACTAAAAGTACAAAATATAGCACCGTACTCGCATTGTGGTTATCTTGCCGAATCTCCCTCTTGCTTGCACTTTTTTTAGATTTAATTGAGCTTTCAAACAAATGCTTGTTAGCTATAACAATTATTTTGAGACCAAAGATCGAGATCAGTGAAAAAAGCATTTCTTAATCTTAATTTAAGAACAAAGTGATATTACTGCAGAAAGCTTCTGGGCAAACTGAAGCCAATAAATTAATTAATACTACAGGCACATGTTGCACCTTATACCACTCTTGTCCTTAACTGTGAGTTTGTGTAATTTTGCAGTAACGAGTTCAAACAGCGAGCTTGTGCGTCAGAAACATGGATCCCTGCCCATAGCATTCTCCCTGGTGTGATTAATAGATGGCCATACAAACATTTTGGTCATTTATCGTTATTTTGCGCCAACGCAGAACAGGCAAGAGACAGAGATAACATTAGGGCAATGAAACAACAGCACAGAAAGCAATGCATAACACAAAAATAATTATACAAGAATGGAAAATAGAATATCAGGAAACAAAGTCATGGTTTATTTACTAGTATGGTATTGCTGTTTGGTAACAAAGATGCATTAGAGTATTTTAAGCACAGTTTATCATGTTATATTATTTGAAATTTAAAAATAATCATTTTGTATCGTATTATATTAATTTATTCGTGTATTATTGTAGTTTTTTTCGTACCACTTAACAAACAGCAAAATTCATGCAGCTGCTACGCCATTATTATTCCTAATGACATCACACTGTTTATTTTGCGTGGGCCCTTCCCCTCCTTTACCACATGCTGATTTTACTGCAGTCACTGTGATTTGAACTCACGATCTTTAGCTGTGGATTGATGGCCACTCTATTTCGTCTCACTTTAACGATCATGGTAATTCGAATAGCTTGTAGCTGCCAATGGGAAAAGAATCTATTGTTAAGGAAATACCTAAGTGAGAGTACATGCTTACAATTAGGTACAACTTCCAAAAGTTTTAACGAAATTGTGACGCCGGGCTCGCCGCATAACAAAGAGCAGACGGGGCTAAGCTGCCTCGCGGCACATGCCAGACCGGCGAGCAAAGAAAGACACTAGGTCAGGCTTCCTTACACCACTCACGCGAGCGAACATGTGACTAACAATCGAAGCGGCTAACAAAAGTGGTTTTCTCTGGTGCCTTCGATAAAGATCTGGTTGCGCCCGGAGTTCGCAAACGGTTCGCGCGACGTCACTGTATAAGAAGGCGAGCAAATCGAGTGCGTGACAGTTAAATACGTGGGCCGATCAGTGCGAGAGAGCTGTGCGTGTATGCGTCGTCGTGAAAGATACATCGGTCGTCGGGGACAAGTTTTCATGAGCGTCGAATGATTGCATCTTCGTAGTTAGTGTATGAGACAGAGAGAGTGTGAAAGAAATTCACCAGGGCTACGAGAAAAAAGTTGTGAATTGTGACTGCAGACTGTTTTAACGATGAGAAGAAAACTGCATATTTATGATGAAATGTTAGAAGACAAAGTGATAAAGAGGTAACCGGACTGAGGTCATTTGTCACAATATGATGTTGACGATGTGATGTGTTCATCAGCTTTTTGACGCCATATCCAAACTATTTTCCGGTGTATCCACTATCAGCTGTTCTCCTGAGGAACTAAGATATTTTACCTCCGGTTATGTGTGGTTGTATGTGAGGATAAACAACAGTTAAGTTGACGATAAATTTAGTGGAGACTATTTAAGTGAGTTGGCGACTGTTGAGAAATTTAAGAGTTTCTGATCCCAGTCACTCGAAATGGTAACTGTTGCATCATATCCATTAACTTCTGATTTTATACTTTTCGCTTTACGATAGCTTTCCGTAGTGATAAGTCAAAGTTCATTCTGCCGTTATGCGTAGAAACGTTATGCTAAAGTTATAGCTAAATCTACATAATTCGAGCGCGGTCTTTAAGCGTTAGGGTGGTTCAATAATCGATCGTAGTAGACACTTCTATAACACTTGACGGGAAGGTGCAAATTTCAGAACTATACACTCCTTTACTAACTTAAGTTCCATGTTTACCCTCGAACGCTTCTACATAATGTTGTAAATCCTACAGTTGCTAAAATGAAGGTTCCCATCTGCCTGCTAAACACTACTGTTACTAGGCGACTTTTTAGATTTCCTAGAATTTACTTACACCTATAATTTTCAGAATTACACCTCCGGCCTAGTAAATTTACCTACTCACGTACGGACGGACATCAGGTATACTTTGAGCTAATGGCATTATGTTGACGGTAGACCGCAGCCTAATTAATTGCCCTTACCCGACTATGAACATGCTAATGATAAAATCTCTCTGAATTGCTGCTACTTGCAGATAATCGTGGGCATGCTATTCTCAAATATTCCATATGAATACTCCCATAATGTACTTAACGTTCGAAAGAAATGCGAGAAATTAAAAATGGATTTACTCCAAATTATTTCATTCTTTTGTTTGAAGCAAAGTGTTAAAACCCTTGTAGTTACGGGATGCGAACGTAGCTGAGCTAGATCGCTACAAATTTGACAAAACAAGGAAAAGGAACACACTAATAACAATATTACTAGCTATTAGACGAAAATTTAAGGTTCAGTTTAACAATTTAAAGGCAGCAAATGGTGACAGTATTAATAATATTATGGTTTTATGTAAGTCAAGCTTTTGTTTATTGCAGTTTTAAGGTACAAATAAGTGACATCTAAGTGTTTACAGAGCCACATATTAACCATTTTCCATATGTTAGTAGTTGGAGGTTAAAATATTTTCCAAAAGTTTACAAAAAGGCACCTACTTTGAGACCAATAATTTCGATGTCATCCAGCTGGTACTTATTTTTGTAAAAGAGTATGGAAGGTGCGTAAGTTACTTTGTTTTTCGAGATGAACTTCTGTAGCTTGACTAAGATGGTGTTCAAACATCTGTTATTAACAATACATATGATAATACTCCAGTGAAAGTTGAGGTATTATCGAAAAATAGAAACTTAATTTTGAAAATACAAATACGACTGTGGGAGAGAAATTGACTATTATAGAGTGTAAAATGGCACCACATTTCTATTATGTCTATTTATTTTCATTTACCAGTGCGTTTATTCAGATGAAACATTAGTACATAACTTCAAAGTTTGTCATAGAACTAGATGTTACTATACCATCTCTCTGCAACCCCTAAAGCTTTGCAAGAATTCTGTAACACCAATATATTCACATGTCACTCCTATCAGTTAATCATTTCTACCTAGTTGGTTTCATAAGATAAAACTACTTCATGCAAAGTATACCCTAGGGTACCATAACTCAGGGTCTGATAATATGCTTCTTTTATGAGTTTTATGTCCTGATTTAGTCACATAGCGATACAGGACGAAGGTAAGATTACACTGTTCTGCATTTTAAAATCAAATGTTTCATGTTTTAGCTTTGAATGCAGATTCCTTTTAATTTTAGTGTGCTGATTTCAAATATATTATCAATTTTCGTCCATCATGTCCCGATTAAAATAAATAAATAGACACAAAATTTACATGTTAACTCTTCATCGATGAAGGAATATATTTTTATACCTCTGCAAGATAATTATTATACTAAAGAACTGGTGTATATTAGAATATGTAAATGTTATAAACGTGCATTTTACAAGAACTATCGGAAATTCATATAACTGATGCCATTTTAAAGGAAGAAACTTTCTTGTTTTGGCACTTCTTCCATGAGCATGAAAAATATTTCTCTTTTCAGTTAAAAACAGTAGCCTGCATTTATATTAACAGTCCAACAACCACGGTGTCTTCTTTTATTGTCTATCAAATCTTAATCAAAGCGTTAAAGTGTTCCTCGATGTGATGCAGGAAGTGCAAGTTCAAACTCAGGTCACAACCTTGTTTTCTCAAATTTTCCAAAATGTGTTCACAATGATTTTGTAATACGTACTACTTCCCTTTCCTACGAAGTTTTTACATCTTTGTAGCTATGCTAGGCTTGCTTTTCTGTTTGACTCGTATCCTCAAAATTTCACAATTTTTCTGATTTTTGGTTCAGTGAAAGCACCCTCTTTCAGCTTATTTAGGCATTCGTGACGATACCCTGGCCACTGGCTTTTCTTGTGTAAGGAAAACTGAATCATGATACCCAATTTTATGAAACAAATTCTTGATTTTTCAAAAACTCGACGTGCTAGAAACAACAAACCTACTGTTAGTGTTTTTAAACACGCAAGCCGTGTGTGGGCAATGTTTGAAAGGTAGAACCGAAACTGAAAAATTCAATGCCACAGATGTGATTTGAATCACAGACCCTCCGCTTACCAGGCGGGTGCTCTAACCATTAAGTTTAAATACACCAACAGTAAGTTCGCTGGCATAAATATATAATAATTACCATATGAAGGTTATTTAAACCCGGGACATAAAGTACTTACGAAAGTAAGTCGCAATTGAGGTAATTTTCTCTGACATGAGGTTGTCTTTGTGGTTTACCGGGAGAAGTACGAATTGTTTGGAGAATTCAATGTCATTCTGGCAGACTGTAACAGTAGCTTAATGGTTAGAGCACCCGCCTGGTAAACGGAGGTTTTGTGGTTCAAATCCCAGCTGTAGCATTGCAGTTTCCGGTTCCGAAAGATTACACAGTTCAACTCATCGTAAAACAAAATCTGTGCATGCATTCGAAAACATTTTTGATGCAGAGTAGTGTTATAAATAAATGAAATGACCATAGAGAAGGGCAAATAATACCTCGTTAGATGTCTTCAGTACTTAAAACGCTAAAATAAGCCCACACATGTAACATAAGAGCTTGAAGTTTTGAAACCGTCTTATCTATGTGAAAGGGTTGAGAAATTGTAGTAGTAAAAGTGGTACTGCAATTTGACAGAAGAGGATGGAGAAAAGTTATCTGAATGCCTGTTCTTTATGCATGATGAAGTTCAGTGAATAGAAATGTAAAATAATGCACTTGTCAAAATGTCTCCTTCGTTAACATCAGCAATGTAAATAAAAATAAGAGTAAGAAAGCTATTATTAAGGCCTGAATGTCAGGTTAATAGTAATATTTGTACCTACCAAACACAAAAGTGAGCTAGTTAATAAAAGCCTGGTTATTAAAAAGTAATACAGCAACGTAATTTACTGGAAAATAACAACTATGTGCAGCAATTTAAGTCAATGAGCAGGACACATAGAAGTGGAAATAATGGGTAAAGGAATTCTTATTTCTGGGTGCTTTAAGGACTATAAATCAATCTGAGAAGATCAGATCCACGAGTTACAAACCTTAGGAAGGGGAACAGACTCCAGGTGGTTCTTCTTCAGAGTTTAGGAGCAGCATCTCGCCTCGGAATTGACTGTGGAGAACGGATTGATTCCCAGGGGAAAAGAATTCCTTCTGATGCTTCCCCAGATAACGCTTCAGGTTGGAATTGGATTTGTAACAGGACGGGAGAATGACTAGCTTGACCAGGAGATTGGTGGGGGAACTACACTGTATTAGACAAAAGGCATAACCAAAGATACGACTTCTTCACTCAAAGAAATAAGAACAGCTTTAGAAGGTTTTGCTTCTTGAGACAACGTAAAGTTTTGGTACATTGAAAATGTCTTTGTATTAAAGATCCTATTTGCCACGTACAAAGGTAATAGCAAAGCCTGTTTTCATTACACTTTCTGACACCTCGTGTATTTTTACGCAACAATTACTTTTTCTTTTCTTTTTTACTTCATGTTCACCACAAGAAAGGGAGCTGGAATGTGTTACGCAGATTATCTTGTTTATGCACGCTACAGATTCACATATTAGTTACTACGTTTCCATGTGGAATAGAAATAGATTTGAGTCAACCCCGTTTTCAATATAACCTGCGTTTACATGCTGAATTAAATCCAGAATGAGATAGATTTTAATATGTAAGACTCAAGCACAAATGATTCAAGTTTTTATGTTGGTCACTTGATTTATGTTGGTGAACCTGTAAACACAGTAGAACTTCAATATAGGTGTATTAATTTTAATACGCAATTCCCTTTCATCCACATTGCAATCTAGGGCCAAGGCTAGCTGTCCGATCGCTGCGTTCCCAACTCCTGCCCAATACAGTCGTACTGAAGAGTCGGACGTGATAAGCACCCCGAGTCCTCCCGGTTAGTTATGCGGCCTTCACAACCTGGGACCGCTACTTCTTCATCGACTGTCTCCTCAATTGGCTTCACCAGAACCTAACCAGGCTGAGTGCGTCCCGTGCCAGACCTCCCAGCGGGGGAAAAATCGAACCCAGAAACAGACACGTTAGTTAACAATGTTCAACTGACTAAATAGCCTTTCTATTTCCGCATTGCAATCGCCAAATTTATCTGTTCTATAAACCGCCGTATCTTTGTAACGATCTACTTATACTATCCAGAACTCCACTGTACTGGAAAGTTTTGGCGGTTTGTAATATTTAAGTTATGCCACTGTTTCTTCGTCTCAGTTATTTGAAAAGGAACCAACTGCAATCCCTTTCAAGTAAAATAGTTTTTAGTATGTTTATTTTATTTGATATTTAAAACCCCAGTTATTCCTCAGCTAGCAAGTGCATTAAACCAAGATTTCAATCCTCTAGACTTAGCTCTAAAAGTTATCTGGAATAGACAGAAAAGTAACTACAGCTTAGTCGCTATCTTTGACATTCTGTTGCTATATGACTTCAAAGACTCCAGAATTGGTAACACTGACACATTTTTCAGTAAACAAATCGATTGCGTAGGCAGATTTACCAGTTCAAGCTCCCTCTCTTACTTCAGGCCCCAGTCGCTTGGTGGGTTGACAGGACTACAACCTTTGCACACGTGGCCGGTCTAACGGAAATTTTCTTGTCACCGGGAACCACGCTAATTTCCGGCGGAGTGGGAAATTCATAGTCCCTTAATCAATTTCCTTAATGGAAATTAAGACCCCAGGAACTACATACCTTCATTATAAAATACAGTGGACCTCGAACGTTTATACTTGGAAATTGTCGTTAATTCGAAGATTTTCCTTGGTCCTTTGAGTTTTGTACTAAAACAAGTAAAAATGTCAAATGTTTCAAAGCTTTGAAATTTCCTTCTCTTTGCACAGATAAACAGATGAAGTTTTAAGTACTATAAAGCTCACACAAATAACGAGGAATATCTCCGAAGTGGTTCATTCCACAAAAAATGCATACAGACATAAATTGTGTTTTAATGAGATCTACATTATTATAGTAAGATTTAATCCATCTCTTACGGTTTATCAGTTAGGGAAAAGTCATCAAGAGTAAACAGGACTATGTAGACTATAGCCAGAAAATGTAAAATATACAATTAATTTGCGATAAAAATATCTCAAAACATATGCCATTTTAATAAAAATCAATAGTCAGTTTTGAGAATATCGAAATTTTCTAAAAATGTCCCATGTAAAGGGTGGTTTAGGGTGGAGAAATTTTCTTCAAAATCTTCGTGTCGTATCCTTGAAAGATATCAAACTTAAATACCAACTTTGGTATTGAATCGACTTTGCGTTTTTGAGTTACACTGTTCACATACACATACGCACACGCGCGCGCGCACACACACACACACACATACAAGGACCTTTTCCTGACACTGCTGTTTTTTGGATTCAGGGGGGCCTCAAAACATATTGCCGATGAAATCTTGTACCGAATACAATATTTCCCCTACTTACGATACGTAGTAGAAAAAGTAAAACATCACATGGAATTCGAATTTTATGTTCCTTAATTCGACGATTTTGTTCAGTCAAAAATTAATCTGAACATGGAAATTTAACATGATAACTTCGTTCATGTGTTTCTCTGTGTGTTTCATAGCTTCGGGGTTGTTTGTTTAGTGGAAGTGCAGTTGAAATGTAGTTTAGGAGGTGTAATAGCTTTCCGAGCTGCCGGCCTTAAGAATATATACCTGCTCCCACATCCCCTTGTTGAAATCATCGGCGCCTTCGGTTGTCGCTTGAGCTTCCTACTGTTCAGTATGTTGTAAATAAAGGCCACTATGTCTCTTAGCAAACCCTGAGTCCAGTATAAGACTAATGTTTGCAGAAAAAGCCAACCCCATTCGAGAAGTTGAAAAGAGGAGAACAAATCCAAAATCGCGAAAGAATTCCAAGAACACTTGGTCAGCTTATCTGAAGAACAAGCACTACTTGGAGTGAAAATGGAAATAGAAAAAAATTGCGACAACCGGAAAATCCTGATGGATGTAGGTACGTGTATTGCTGAAACGTAAATTTTAGACTACTTATGTAATTCCAATTTTTAGATATTTCTGATCTCTTTGTTGTATCTCCAGCTTCGAATTATCAAAAGTCCACCTTTCAACAAAATTTAGAAATTAACACTTGGTTATAATTCTACCACTTTTTTTGTTTAACAGTACTGTCAACTGCCAAGATCATATCGGCTCACCGGTGTGCCGGAATTTCGTCCAGCAGGAGTTCTTTTACATGCCAGTAAATCTAGTGACATGGCGTTGTCATTTTCAAACACACTTAAAAACCATCGGTCTGGGCAGGATTTGAACTCGCGACCTTGGGATCAGTAGACCAGCGTCTAACCAACTGAGCCGCCCAGACCGACTCTACCATCTTTCGAAGTTGACCATCAGGAAGCTCTTCTGGCATTCCTATCTCTGTGTTGTGGGGGTAGCTGTCAAGAGATCCTGAGTTCGAATCTCGTTTTGGGTGAGTTACCCAGATAACTTTCCCCCTCTCCTCTTTCCCCCCAGAGCAATGTCGAGTAACTTTAAAATGACATTAAAACTTCAATAATTTGGTGCAGGTCTTGGAAAGGATCTTACTTAAAAAAAGCGATAGGAGTACAGGGAAGTAAAGCGAGGGCCAGGAACGGAAAATGAAGAGAACAGAGCACAAAACAAAACGCCTAGCACGGCAGTAGTTTCTATTTCTCTCTTTATTTCGTACAATCGAAACGGAGAAAGCAAATTAAATGCTGCCAAGTCTAAAAAACAAAACCAAAGATATACATATATTGGCTGACACGACATAGGAATCCAAGCCCCTTCTCGACTCCATGGGGAAATGCAATTTCGGAAGACGAAGACAAAATAGTTCGCTAACCCCCAGGTAGGCGGGGTATTGAATTACAAGAGCAAGACTATAGCGCTGACTTGTGACTAATGTTGCTGGCTGGAGACCTTCCCCTCGGGCCCCTACACTTGAGCACGATATTCACCGCAACCCGCACACTTCCACTTCAACCCCACTTCGCTCCTTCCTCCATCCTACACCGTCAAATGTTTCTTTCCACCGAGAAAGTTCCCAACATTCCCTTTTAATGTCGGCTATTTATTAGATCTGCAGTGAAATCGTTGTAAACTCAAACGAAAAATATAATTGTAACTTAGAGGCTGTACCATAAGTTTAAGGACACCCATTGATATTTTGAAATTTTCTCTTCGAAGAACACATACATTATTAGAAACTAATGGCATATTGTTTCACACATACATTGCCGATGATTTTATACTTTATTGGACCTCCTTTTCGGCCTAGGAGGCAAATATTCGTCTACCTTCCGATCTCATATAGATATACCTAACTGCCATAGTTCTATCCTCCCTATACAATGCAACTCTTGGCCTATCGCATTGCTTCAGCTCTGAAGATTTGCCACTTTTCCTATTTTTCATTGTCATTGTCAAACACGTTTTAGCTATCCCTAGTTGAATTGTAATATCTCTGTGTAACTTGAGACACTTAAGCAAAACAATCACTAGGCGTTTAATATTCTTGTTCACGTTTTTCACCATTTTTACTTACCTAACAATCTCTTTTCGCACCAGAGCAAAATGAATGCCATGAAATCACTACGTCTTCAACATAGCAGCATTGGTTTTTTTAATTAACGTCCTCCAACGTAATGTCATATGGACGGTGTAGCTTTTGGTGGTACGATTTTAGTATAAACATGCATTACAGGATTGAATCCATTGCCAAATAGTGATAATTTAAACCCTTTTCTTCCAATTTGTGGGACTTCACCACCTAGGACTTACAAACCAGCCTAGGGTCAGACGCTCACATTTCCAAAAAGATTTTAAAATGCGATTTTCTTACTAAAACTGAAGAAAAAATCCTAACTTCTTAAAAACTGACATCTACATACTTATTTTTTAAAATATGCCCTTTAATAAGATAATTCCTTTGACGAAACATAAGACCTCTGGGCAAAATATTTAGGGACAGAGCGTATTTCAGGAAATATTAAGGTGTCCTTAAATTTTGATAAGTACTGTAAGTGTAATTGGATGTGCTGCGACGATGCAGAACTATTTTTCAATAGGACATTTTGTACATTTTTGTACGCGAGATGAAAGTGAACACTGATCACAAAATTTGCATACTTAAACTCAAGCATGCAAGAGGGAGTCTACCGTTACACATTGGCCGTTGTGTAAATCTAACGTGGTACAAGTTAGTTGGGCACGGAGAATGAATAACGTAACTGGTACTGCGCAGCCGTCGTATATGCACGCGCACCAGCAGACGTCTGCAGCTGTGTACCTGCAGGACAGCAGCAGTGGAACACATAAACCAAACTGGTGGCTTTTTGCACATTTATCCGTCCTCTAATTGTCAGTATACATGCTGAGATTGCGAGCTAACAAGATGGACGCGAATGTAAATACTGGAAAGATACGATGCAAGTTCCATTTCACTAAGGTAACTTGGAAAGTGGTGACACCTACTTCCTCCACTCATCTCTCACTAGTCCTCCGCCAGACATTGGTGATAAACTCTCTTCAAAGTAGTGACGTCATGAACAGACGATTGACTGGCGGGAAAACAATGAATCAGAAGACCCTGCGCATATATTTAGTATTGACATAATCGTTTGTAGAAATGTGTCTTACGTATTTGCTGGTAGGAATAATGGAAATAAGAGAATACAGTAGGGTTAAGAGATAGTCAAATCTTCAAAGAGTTGATCCTCATATGATGGATTTGAAATTCCTACGTATTTGCAGAAAAATAGTAAGTATTGGATAGTTCAAACCAACAATAAGAAATATCGGAAATGCCTTTGACATTTTTTGTGTAGCAAGATTTTGTCTCGTACGGTTTGCGAGTTATACAAAAATTATTCAGAAAATGAAGGGCTTCAGAGCTATTACAACAAAATTCAACATATACATTTCAGTTGTCATGAAAAATATCTTATGTGTGCTACGTTGATTTAAAATCGTAAGAAACATATTTAAAACAAATTAAAAAATTACGGCGTTTGGGTATGCTTTTAAACCTTCGAGTCGCATGCTTGGAAGCTGCTGCATCAAGTTTGCCATTTAACCGATTTTTCACTCTTGAGTTACCGTGTTCACAGACATGAAGCGCCCATGGGTGCACACGCACGTATTTTCTAAGAGTGCTTATTTTGTTTTTCCAGGAAGACTCTAGATATCGAATTTTTGGGATAAATACATTATTTCCTCTACTTACCAGTACTAGGGAAAGCAAATTATTTCTACAAAAATAATCTGTATAAATGACAAATCTGATATTTTTAAAAAAAATGTGATATTCTGAAAACGCTTCAAGTGATTTTGGTTAAGTTACCGTGTGTAAGATACCTTCATAAGAAATGAAATTTTCTGAGGACACTGATAAAGCCCTGTTCTTTGTGAACAAAATTTGCATAACTAGTATACAGTAACATTCCGCCTCACCTTAAAAACCATGAGGCATGTAGATATTTAAATGCATGTACTGAATCATCTGAATGAAGTGAACGAACTGAGTGAACTGAATGAAGTGAATAAACTAAATAAAGTGAATAAACTGAATAAAGAGAATGAACCGAATAAAGTGAATGAACCGAATAAAGTGAAACAACTGAATGACCTACTTAAATTGAATGAACAGAATGAACTGATTGTACTGAATGAACTGATAGAACTGAACGAAATGAACGAACCGATTGAACAGAATAAACTGATTGAACAGAATAAACTGATTGAACAGAATAAACTGATTGAACAGATTGAACTGATTGAAATGAATGAACTGAATGAAACGAATGCACTGAATGAACTGTTTGAACTGAATGAACTGATTGAACTGAATGAACTGAATGCACTGAATGCACATAATGAACTATTTGAACTGAATTAACCTATTGATCTGAACGAACTGAATGAACTGAATGGACTGATTGAACTGATTGAACTGATTGAACTGATTGAACTGAATGAACTGAATCAACTGAATGAATTGAACTGACTGAACTGATTGAACCGATTGAACTTATTGAACCGATTGAACTTATTGAACTGATTGAGCTGAATGAACTGATTGAACTGTATGAACTGTTTCAACTGAATGAACTGATTGAAGTGAATGAACTGATAGCACTGAATGAACTGATTGAACCGAATGAACCGAATGAACTGAATGAACTGAACGAACATAACGAACTGAACGAACATAACGAACTGAACGAACTTAAAGAACTGAACGAACTGAACGAACTGAACGAACTGAATGAACTGAATGAACGGAATGAACGGAATGAACTGAATTAACTGACTGAACTAATGAACTGAATGAACTGACTGAACTAATGAACTGAATGAACTGAATAAGCTCAATGAACTGAATAAACTGATTGAACTGAATGAAGTGATTGAACAGAATGAACTGTTTGAACTGAATGAACTGATTGAAGTGAATGAAGAGATTGAACTGAATGACCTGGATGAACTGAATGAACTGATTGAAGTGAATGATCTGATTGAACAGAATGAACTGATTGAAGTGAATGAACTGATTGAACTGAATGAACTGAGAACTGAATGAACTGAATGAGCTGATAGAACTGAATGAACTGAATGAACAGAATGAACTGTATCAACTGAAAGAACTAATTGAACTGAATGAACTGTGAACAGAATGAACTGTGAACAGAACGAACTGATTGAGCTGAATGAACTGTTTGAGCTGAATGAACTGAATGATCTGTTTGAACTGTTTGAACTGAATGAACTGAATGAACCGAATGAACTGATGTCAAATTTTCCATGTCGTATTTTCGATATCGAAATTTAGAAATCAGATTTTCGATATCAATTTTTCGATATCGAAATTTCGATATCACATTTTCGATATCGAAATTTGGATATCAATTTTTCGATGTCGAAATTTCGATATCGAAATTTCGATATCAATTTTTCGATTTCGAAATTTCGATATCAATTTTTCGATATTGAAATTTCGATATCAGATTTTCGATATCGAAATTTCGATATCACATTTTCGATATCGAAATTTGGATATCAATTTTTCGATATCGAAATTTCGATATCAGATTTTCGATATCGAAATTTCGATATCAATTTTTCGATGTCGAAATTTCGATATCAGATTTTCGATATCGAAATTTCGATATCAGATTTTTGATATCGAAATTTCGATATCAATTTTTCGAATGTCCTATTTTCGATGTCGAATTTTCAATTATTGAACTGATTGAACTGAATGAACTGATTGAACTGAATGAACTGAAAGAACTGATTGAAGTGAATGAACTGATTGAACTGAATGTACTGAATGAACTGATTGAACTGAATGAACTGATTGATCTGAATGAACTGAATGAACTGAATGAACTGATTGTACTGAATGATCTGTTTGAACTGAATGAACTGTTTGAAGTGAATAAACTGATTGAACTGAATGAACTGAATGAACTGATTGAACTGATTGAAGTGAATGAGCAGATTAAACTGAATGAACCGATTGAAATGAATGAACTGATTGAAGTGAATAACTGATTGAATTGAATGAACTGAATGAAATTAATGAACTGAATGAAATGAATGAACTGAATGTTCTGAGTGAACTGAATAAACTGAATAAACTGAACGAACTGAACGAAATGAACTAACTGAACTAACTGAACGAACTGAAAGTACTGAATGACCTGAATGAACTGATTGAACTGAATGAACTGATAGAACCGAATGCACTGATTGAACTGAATGTACTGAATGAAATGAATGACCTGAGTGAACTGATTGCACTGTTTGAACTGATTGAGCGAATGAACTGAACGAACTGAATGAACCGATTGTACCTATTGAACTGAATGAACTGATTGAACGGAATGAACTGATTCAACTGGATGAACTGAATGAACTGATTGAACTGAATGGACTGAAAGATCTGAATGAACTTAATGAAACGAATGAACTACCCGAACTAAATGAACTAACGGAACTAACCGAACTAAACGATCTAAATAGCATGCATGAATGAATGAACAAATAAAAAGGAATCTTCATCGTTTATCAGTGTATTGCCTTAAATGTTCACCTCTATGTATCTAAGCTAATTCATTAAGTTTGAATAACTGAATCCTCTTCCGTTAGTGAAATGAACAAAATACAGTACAGCGAAACGAAGATATTGGGATCAAATATAATGTGCCATTAGAGAGGAGCAGAATATGTTAAATACCTTTGCGTGGGAAAATTTGAAGCGTGTTTGCGTGTAGTATAGGGAGAAAAAGGTTTGTTTAAAGGTCACATTATCTTATTACGTTTTAAGATGGATGTGCTGGTTTCTTTAGCTCAAAATCAAACAATTTCGAATCCCATGCTTAACCCTCATGAATTAGATAAGAAATTCTCCTTTTTACAGATTATTCATTGACTATTTTATGCTAAAAGCTTTAGTATATTATACACGAAATATTATCTGGTCATTCTTTTGTTTTGTGCCATTTATCACTGGGTCATTTGTTTGTTTATTCAGTGTTGAAACGGTATTCCATAATTTACTAAAACAATTTATTACGCCATTAAATGGAATAACAATCAAAATTCAAAATGGAGGGCAATTCAAAACGTTGAAATTGAAACATTAATTCAAAATTGTATACCACGTAATACAATTAAAATATGATTATGTATATGATAAACATATGATATACAATTTGTCATATTATTAAGCATTATTATCTTATATTATCATATACAAATATTTTAGATTATGAACTGATTTTATGCTATAACAAGAGAAAATCGAAACACTGTAATTCCTGGATTTTGTTTTACTCAGTTGGCAGTACTTATTAAGTCCAACTGCAATAATAGTAATGAATAAATTTTAGGTTATCGTTTATGGAATTTAACATTTTCTAGTCAAATCCTTGTGATGCAGTACTTAAATTCGTATTTTATTGATGAAATAGTCCAGATAAATATCATTCGACGGCCTGACCTTTCCATATAAATTCTCGAGCGGCGCGAGAGAATTTATCGTTTAGGTCAGTCAGACGTTTTATGACAGGACTTGATAATTTACCGAGATTGGTTCAAATTGATACGAGCTGTGAATTACGTGTTCTCTATTGAATGCTGATCTAAAAAGAAGAGTCGACGGAAGTATCTTGAACGTTTTATGATAGATAAGAATAAATAGATTACCAAAAAATGGAGTTTGCCAGGCTCAGGTGATAACAGACAAAAGCCCTGCACCATGTTACCTCAAATTTCTAGAAACATCAGAGGCTTGATTTCTCACCAAATCACATTTCCGACTAACATGTAGGTTTCCAGCCTATCAATTGTCTATCTGTGAAGAAACACACTTTCATATGACGAGTTTTCGTAATATTATTTTTATGTAGTGGTTTTGTATTGTTTTTCAATACCATAAGACATTGTAGCCATTTCAAGCCTGCTTTTGTTGTATCCCTTAAAATAACTTCTGTCCAATTTGCATGTATATTTCGTTAGAAATGACAAATTCTATAACAGAGGGGACATTGAATCTATTGTAGTTAGAAAAAGGCTTAATATACTTAAGGAAACCTAGAACTACAATTTGAATTTTCTATATTTTATGGGTACACATTTAAGGGTGTTTATGTTTCAAGGCTTCACGGGTGATCAGCCGTGTTAGAATTATAAAGGTCGAGCTTTCGGCTATTGTAGACTCCATGGCCATCTTCAGGATGATGTTATAAACCACCATAAAAGTTCTAGCGAAATTATTTTGAAACCAAAGGCGGAAGTTGAAGTCACATAAATGCAGCACATAGTGGAAAAATTCTAGGTGCATTGCCCAAAATTCAATGCCCATGCAGCAGATAGTGTTTTAAAATGTGTAAAGCCGAGAAAAATCTGTTTTGGAGTTTTGAGGGAAGTAATAATTCAATTTATTGAGCGTTTTCCTTGCGGAGAATGCCGCTTTACCACTCTTTTCGCTGAATTTCGTTGTTGTTGAGCCCTTTGATGCGGCAAACATTTATGCAGAAAAGAGGCGTTTAAATGTAGCGATGGGATTTAAAACCTGCGTTAGACCTTTAGAAATGGCGGAATCTAAAAACTTTCACCGTCAGCCAATGACTGAAGGTCAATTGATAATTGATAATTGATAATTTTCCGGTCATTTTTTAATCCCAGGGTTGCTTAAGCATTCTGGCACACCCATTATAGGGAGTGTCACTATTAAGGTTTAAGGCTAGTGTGTTGTTCTGGTCTCATGAATAAAATTATAACTGCATCATCAGTCTCTCCCACGATTGGCTATTACTCCTGCCACTCAGTAACATAATTAAATTAAAATTTTAAATCTATTAGCCCTTCACCGTTTAGATTCTATTAGCAGAATTATCCTGTGGATTTAAAAACAGCCAGTAGAATTTAAATATGTCCAGCAAAACTTAAGGACACATCTGATGGTTTGCATGCACATGCCTTTCTGTACTTACACTTTCATAAAGATATTTACTAGATAAACTTTGATTAAATATTTATGCATTCGTTATAGGTATAAGACGGCTAAACCATAGTCATCATTTTCAAAAGGGAATAGCTATCCACGTTTTATACATGACTACGAGAAGGAGAAAAAAAGCGAATGTTGACATCCCTTAAAATAAGTATGGTGCTCAAAAATTCAAATAAATATTAGAGGATATAATGGAAATTTTTTATAGCTAGAAAATTTGTATTTCGCATAATTTGTATTTTTTGTGAATGTTTGTATTCCTTTGGGGTATATAGTGTGCCTAAGATATAAATAGCCGAAATCTATTTTAGCAATGCGTTTAATTACTCACATTAAAATACACCATATTCACAGTACACCGTAGGGTCGTTATACTATCCTAGAAGCCAACAGCCTCCCTGGTGAATATGTTTTTATTCGCAATTTATAACAATACACTTCGAGACCACAAACGGCGTGGAGACATCTCGTGTGGGCTTTCAGGTGGCCTTCCACTCAGTTTGGCCAGGTTGACCACCTAAACTATGATAGCGTTTTGTTAATTTAGATCAGGCCTGGGGAACAGTACTTCCAAGATAGTAGGTCATTCTCCTACTGCCCTTTCTTTCGTAACCACCAAAGCAGAAAAGCAGATTGGAAAATCGGTTCTACCTAATGTGTGTGCATGTGAGTGTACGCTAGTAGCTACTGCAGGTAAGGAGGGGAGGGACTAATCTCTCACACCTTCGGAGTACTCTTGATTTAGACTCACTGTGTAGCCTAATTGCAATATCTTTTTCGCCTGTTACCTCACTCAGATATTTGTTGGTCTAATTTTGAGAAACCTATATAAGTATATAATATATATCTGCCTATGTTATAATTACTATCTGTTCCATTCTGTCTAGTCTAGTTGCTAGTGTGCTTCCACTGAAGCCTATCTCTGGCTATTCGAGTCCACTGTATACCTAACATTTCTTTGAACTCTTTCAACCATCTTGGTCTTGGGCGCCCTCTACTTCTCTTCCTTCTTCTTGTGTGCAACATTGTTGTGGCGTATGCCCATCTATCTTATGCATTCTTATCACATGTCCTCCCCATCTCCTTCTCATCATCTGTGCACTTGTGGTTACGTCCTCTAGCCCAATTCTGTTCCTCAGCACCTCGTTATTGATTGTATTTTTAGAGGCTGATATTCAGGATCTTCCGTTCCATCTTTCATTGGCATATTTGTAACATCAGGGTCTGCTTTTGTGCTAGCGTCCAAGTTTGGCAGCCATATATCAAGGTCAGAAAGATGCAAGCTTGTAGGGTTTCCAGCCTGATATTTTGTCTTATATGCTTGATTTGAAGAATGAATTTCAAGCTCAAAATTTACCCATGCTTAAGAGGTAGAACTGGAACTTAAAAATTCAATGCCACAACTGGGATTTGAACCACAGACCTTCCGCTTGCCGGAATATATATAAAGTACTTACAATAGTAAGTCACCATTGGGGTAATTGTTTCTGATGTGAGACTGCCTTTGTGGTTTACCAGGAGAAATACGAACTGGCTTGAGAATTTAATGCCATTCTGGCAGTTTGTCACAATAGCTCAGTGGTTAGAGCGTCCGCCCGGCAAGCGGAAGGTCTGTGGTTCAAATCCCAGTTGTGGCATTGAATTTTTAAGTTCCAGTTCTACCTCTTAAACTTTGCCCACACACGGCTTGTGTGTTTAAAAACACCAACAGTAAGTTTGTTGGCATAAATAAATAATAATTACCCATGCTATTTTTCGTTTTCTTCGTATTTCTTCGTCTCTTGTTCCTGACAGACTCACCATGTATCCTACATAAATATGGAGAAAAACACCTATCGCATATTAATTT
Source organism: Tenodera sinensis (assembly GCA_030765045.1). NCBI lineage: Eukaryota > Metazoa > Arthropoda > Insecta > Mantodea > Mantidae > Tenodera > Tenodera sinensis. The sequence goes on along the minus strand of CM060968.1, from coordinate 114,303,661 downwards.
GATTTAGTTTACACAGAAAAAAATCGGATATGTTGCACTCACATGGCTTTCTCTACTCTTGTACTAACCATACTCACAAGCTCTTATTCTTGTATCTTCTTCATGTTAGTTGAAATAAAAATTTGCAGAAATTATCTTATTCCTCATTTTCTTCCATGTTCAACGGGAATGTGGGAATACAGTAGGTTTTGAGCGATAGTCAAATCTTTTAAAAATTTCAAATTCGGTTCTCTTTTTCACGGTTAACATATTAAAAAAACGAATAGCGATGTTCGATTTGACAGAAGTTCTCGAAATCTTACACCAATAAAGAGGAATATCTCCGAAATGGTTCGCCCTATAAAGACGTAAATTGTGTATTTTAGCAAGATCTACATTTTTTTTGTATGGTAAGAGTTGGTCTATCTCTTACAATTTACCAGTTACGCAAAAGTCATCCAGAGTAAATAGGACTTTATGGGGTATAGCCAGAAAATTCAAGATATACATTTCGTTTGTTATAAAAATATCTCAAACATATGGTATATTAATCAAAATCGTCGAAGCCATTTTCAAGCAAATAATTTTCGAAAAATTTTCCATTTGAAGGATAGTTTAGGGTGAAGCAATTTTCTTCAAAATCTTCGTGTTGCATCCTTAAAAAACATTAAACTTAAATACCAACTTTGGTTTTTAAACGACGTTTCGTTATGCTGTCCACAGACTGTGACAGACACACGCACACACACACACACTCACGGACTCTTTTTCTAAAAATGCTTTGTTTTTGGATTCAAAGGGCCTCAAAACATATATTTCCGAGGAAATCTCTGCATCTAATTCTTGGATGGAATACAATACTTTCTTTACTTTGCTAAACGTAGTAGAGAAAGTAAAAATATAGTATGGCAATCGTTTTAAAGGGTTTCTAGACGTCTTTCTGACAGTCTGGATGCAGGTGTTGCGTTTTTTGAAACTTACAAAGTGTTCATTTTAGGGGTAAATGTGAAGTTTAACACAAATTTATTTTATGTGTGTGCTCTATACCATAATAATTAAATATTTTGAGTGAACAGGTAGGTGCATCAGACACCCGAGTGTGCTATTCCTCTGTATTTTTGCTTTGCTGAGCTCCACCGAATCTTGAAAAACATATTATAACAAAATTTGTGGCATTTCTGCTGTGGAATAATCAATGAGTTCAAAACGACGACCGCGAAACCGCACAATAATTAGCAGTCTATTCAAGGCAAACAGCGTGACAGATTTTTAATTTAATTAACAGGCACTGGGAAAAAACATAATTAGTATTACAATGAACACCCGTTTGTTAAATTACCCATAATACTGGTGACATACAATTGTTTCAATGAAACATCCAAAAAACGATGATTAACTTCATTAGCAAACTTTTATTTACGCTGAAAATCGACCCCCACAGCTGACAAAACGTTCAGGATATTAAAATAGAGGATGATATTTCAAAAGCGTCTGTAATATATTATTACTGGTTTCACAGGTGATTAAAATGTTAATTTTGCTCGTTTCATTATGTTTATTAGTTCAGTTATAATCAGAATAAAAGCCGAATGGAAAATACAAATCGACAGTAATAAAATACGATAATTGTTAAACCACGCTTTTGCTTCTGCAACTTTCAATGCTTTGATTTATCTTCATGTTCCTTTCATACACGTTAAGCAAATTTCCATAAGAGACACAAAATATCTCTATGGGAAATACCTTGTAATGATATCGGTATAAAAGTTAGGCTGGTGAAATTTGACATAGTAAAAATTGTATTACTGAATTTTGGGTTTATACACTTTGTATAACACATCGAGGTTATACGCAGTTCAGGGCACAAGTGAGCAGAGAAGCAAATAAATGGCCTTCAGAGTGAATGAAGTAACAGGGCAAAGTGGCGCACATGGATGGCAATGTCCATGGCATTCAACGCCTTCCCCATCATTCGCAACCTGTGTGGATGCTCTAGGGCAGTTATTTTGAAGGACAGACAGTGCGTTGAAACGGTGCCAGGGATGTTAATTCATTGAGGTTTGTTCCATTTGTACTCTTGCACAACACATTTACACAGAGTTTCTCTTCCAGATAGGAATCAAGACGCATTACCATATTTTAGGCAAGAAGCATCTCCCTGTCTTTTTGTGATGTGATAAGGTTGATGTCAAAACTAAACATTGTGTAAAATATTGAACATTGGTTATTCATAGATTATACAGCACTTGAAGGCTGTACTACTTCACACTGTCATCTGTTCCTGTGGCCCATCCAGTTAGTATGAAAGAAACATACCGAAGTATGTTACTGATTCTAGAAACCATTAAATACCAGGAATATGTATAAGAGGTGTATTTGGGTGATTTAAAAGTTATTGGGTTTCTCCTAGGATTACAGATGTCAAAAAATTACAAAAAGGTACTAATCTATGATCTTTTGTATAATTACAGAAACTTCGGATGTGTCATTAAAATGTCTTTTCTACATTCGTACTTAGACAACTTTCCTGAGAATTTGGGTGCAGTTAGCGATCAGGAAGGGCAACGTTTTCACCAAAATGTAAAATAAGTGGATTGTAGACATTAGGTAGTTAGGATCCCTTCACGATGCGCGACTATTGTCGATTTCTTCAACAGGAAGATCCATCTTCGTATAAAATAAAATCCCAAATCTCAAATGCTTTAGACTCCGGAGTCTAAAGGTATTGTACTAGTAAATTCTGTATGTAATGTTTATTTTTTGTCCGAATAAGAACTTCAGATTTTGGCATTTTTTCAGAACTCTGTCGACATTTTATTAGTTTTAAATTACATACTACAGAAAACTCAATAAAAAGGTTCCACACAATCACTGTATTATTTAAATTGTGTGATATACATTTTATGCATATAGGCCTGGTATTATCTGAGCTATTATAGGATTTGTGAGACACAGATTAACGACACCCCGTAATAAGAAAGGGTATCATAACAAAAGAACTGAGGGTGATGGAAAAAAACGGATGACATTCCAAATCAGCGTGGCCAACTCACTATAAATCAGATATTTTCAAGTCAGTTCCTCAAAATGTTCAAAAATGTGTAGAGTTGTGAAAGCTACCTGGCATACTAGATGTCCTAAGTTCATTAAGGTGGATACAGAACTGTTTGTTATGACTCATGTGGTATATAAAGGTCACTGTGAAGTGACAAGGGTTAGAATTGTGGTCTTACGTGAACAACATTGCAGCTTGTGCTAGTTGTGTAATAAAGAATCTTATAATTAAGAAATGGGCATGATTCTGTTATATAAAGGAATAATAAATGTCAAGCGAGGACCTCCTGACGTTCAGATTTCTTTGCCTGACAGCACCAGAACGCTAATCAATCTCCCGCTGTGCTGGAAAAAGTGTAGCCACGTAACTGCTTGTCTCTTGCTGCATGCAACAATATACTACCACATCATCTTAGTACCAACCAAAACTTAAAACTCAATTTACATATCACAATTACAAACATTTGTTATCGTAATAGCAGCATCAGTCACAAGTGTTTTGTTACCTCACTTCTGTTTGTTTACTGTCTTTCCATTCACGATAAATCTTGACATTAAATAATACGTTTTAAAACGTTATATTTTGGGAGAAAAACTGTGAAGAAATGCAAGTACTTAAATGCATCATTTGAGAACGAGGAAGGGTTTGAAAAAACGGTACTTTCTACCTCTGAGATTCCCCAGCGACTTAAGGCCTTTGTATTGCAAGTTATTTTTTCCGATGATGGTGAAAAACAGAAATTTAAAAACAATTTAATCCCAGTTTTCAAGAAGTAACACCAAGATGAAATACTGTCAATTTTACAATGGGACTATTATTTTCAAGTTTGTCAGTACATCAAATGCTGTTTTGAAACAACAAAGTTAATTACTCCCAGAAAATATGACACATTACCTCTCTCTTTCTTTCTATATGTCTGTTTCTTTCTCTTTCCCCCTTCTAACCGTATATTGGTTTATTACATCTATTGATGAAAATGAGACTAGTTTGAAGCTTGAGGATCACAAGAGGTTAAAGGTAGACTCGTTAAAAGATTAAGAGATAACGTCCCGAAAAATTAGGGTCGGTCTGGGTGGCTCTGATGTGATCCTGGCAATTGACAGCATCGTTAAACAATAAAACAACGTTTTTTTTTTATAAAAAACGAGAAATTAGACGCTAAAATATCATAAAGAGATGTTATGATAGCAAACTAGTGTTACATTGGCGAAATATCAAAATGAATGGTGGAATTGAAAACTGTTCCAAGTAAAGGATAGTTTTGGATTGGGGGATTTTCTTGAAAATATTCGTGTCGCATCCTCGAAACATGTTGAACATAAGCACCAACTTTGGTACTCAACTGGCTATTCGTTTTAGTGTTATGCTGTTCAGGCGCGCACAGACACATTGACCTTTTTCTAAAAATTCTTGGAATTCAGGAAGACTTAAAACAAGTATTTTCAATGAAATCTCTATACCGAACTTTTGGGGTGGGATGCAATGCCTTCTCTACCCACTATGTTAAAAACTACAGTTTGCATTAAAGTTGAATGTCTTCCAAGGATGCGACACGAAGATTTTGAAAAGCTTTTTCGAGCTTAAACTACGCTTTACTTGAAACTTTTTCGATTTTGATTAACATGACATATGTTGAAACTATTTTTATGACAGATTAAATGTATATCTTGAATTTTCTGGCTATAGCCAATGTAGACCTGTTTACAATGGATGACCTTTGAATAACTCGCAAACCGTAAGAGATAGACAAAATCTTACTGTACAACACATGTAGACCTCACTAAAACACACCATTTATGTCCACAAAAAGTTTTTGTTGAGCGAACCTCTTCGGAGATTTCCATGTTATTTGTGTCAGTTTCGGAAAAGAAACTTTTGTCAAATGCAACATCGATGTTCATTTTTTATAGGTTAAGTGTGCAAAGAGAACAGAATCCCAAAGCTTTAAAAGATTTGACTATCGCTCAAAGTCTACTGTATTCCCATATTCCCTTGCACCTACAAGGAAATAAGCACTAAGATAATTTCTGCAAATGTTTTCCTCAACTAACACGAAGAAGATATAGGAATAAGAGTTTGAAAGAATGGTAAGTACAAGAGTAGAAAAAGTTATGTGAGTGCAACACATAAGATTTTTTCGTTTTAAATCTTACAAGTATATTCATAGCTATTAAAAATTCACAGTCGCAAGGTTTCAGTACAATCTATATGGTATGGAAATAGGAGAAACGTGCTATATTCATTTTTTAATCAAATAATTTTCAGTGCCATTCTAGCTTTTCAACCTTGTTGTGCACACGGCTTGCATGAAAGAATAATTAATGATCTTTGAATATATTACTTCTTCATTACAGTTGTACTGTGACATCACCGAATAGTTAGTTGCGTAGATAGTTATCGATTCGTCCTCGCGCAACCCGCATGTGATCTGCTACAGGGTACTAAAAACCCAAATCACGTCTTGAGTCTGCAAAGTACCTGTGTTCTTGTGTCAGCTTCTAATTTTGCACCACCAGAATAGGCTGTAAATATTAAATCTTAACGAAACAACATGGCAATCGTGTCAGTGACATGGAAACTGCATGGAATCGATTTCGGCCAGAGAGTTAATTTCCGTCATTGTGTTGCCTGCAATCTCAAACAGGAAGTGCTAGCAACAATCTACATTCGGCAATTTCTCTGGAGCGAACCGCTATCACATGTACTATTTGGTCTGTTGAGAATGCCCACTGTGTGCAACAGGTAGATAGTCAAGGGAGAGTATATGGTGTTCTGAGTTCAGCATTTCCCCACATCTCTAGCGGAACACAATTCTATCGTCTGGAAATTGTACCATAAACCATGTGCTGTCCTAGGAGAATTGTGCTCCTAAATACACTTCGGGGCACAAAGTATAGTATTACATAATTTTGATGTCACTGTCTTCTATAGCTATTTTCACGTCATGAAGGCACAACGGGCTCTTATGGACCATGCTATTCTTATGGAAGAATGAGGTGCGCCGTTGCCAAATTTGCGTGTTTTCAAATGTGACTAAGATAAAGTATGAACATGCATTTCGGTGTGAAATGTGTCGACGAATACTGTGGTATGCACGATGAACCTTTTATGCAATTGTACATTTTTTAAAATAATAAAATGTAAAATTTTGTTGAAAGCAGATTTTTTAACATCTTTCTCGCTCCGCACGTTTAAACATGGCTTTAAACCGAAATAATTTCAATGAAAAAAATTTGGATTATTCGCTTGGTTTTACAGGCCACGTTAGCATTTAGATTATATCAATATGTCTAAACATATTTTTTTTAAAAAAATAAAGTTTAAAACAAAGTGTTAGGATTCTTCGTTTATACAGTGGAAAATGTCGTCGCTGGCTAATTCTCGTTCTGTAGGTCCACGTAAAAACTTCCAGCGACAAAGTTGTCAAGGAAATAACGAAATTGTTTTTTATATGAATATAGAACATCTCCAGTAACAAACCATCCATAAATCACTATTTAAAGGCAAATGTTTTTAGCGCGCCAAGCGCACGGTCAACAACACCCGGGTCTCCTGTCTTGCAGATGATGGAAACCAGACGTGTGGCAGTTGAAGGGCCGATAAGGGATTGTACTTCAGTGGAGGTTTTCAATAGGTTTCGGGAATTTGAGGTGTGAGCGTGTTTTAGAAGCTCTCTGGTAATCGTGTGCATTGCAGTTAAGTGATCAGTGCGCAATGGATAGCAGATGAAAAGGCGAAATTATTAAAAGTGGCGAGCGAAAAACATTTCTTAGGGTATATGATTATTTAAAGAAAAAGAACCCCGGACACAGTGACTCGTTTATTGTTAGTGAACTTCATAAGGCGACTGGTGTAAGTAGGCCTACATTTTTTTATTAAGAAAAGAATGTAAAAAGGGTAAGGGTTTATTCTAAGGGTTTATTATAAGGTATTATTAATATAATAATAATAATAATAATAATAATAACAATAATAATAACAATAATAATAACAATAATAATAACAATAATAATAACAATAACAATAACAATAACAATAACAATAACAATAACAATAATAATAATAATAATAATAATAATAATAATAATAATAATAATAATAATAATAATAATAATAATAATAATAATAATAATAATAATAATAATAATAATAATAATAACTAATAATAATAAACCCGGTTGTGAGCAAACGCGGTAATCACATCGGCGCAACATACAGCTCCTATAGATGAAGTCTACAAATATATAATGTATTGATGTAGGACACTGATGCTCATGGAGGGAGAACGAGATTCAACCCTCCCTGTCTTGTTTTACGGGAGTTTCTATTCTCTTAGCGCTGTGTCTGACCACAGCGGTGGGAGAGGGAAAGTGGAAAACTCACCCACGGGTCGCAATTGAGCATCCCGATGTAAGGGGTTCAAAAAATAAAATCTTCATTATTATTGTCCTGGTAGGTTTATAGAATCCATACCAGGACAGAGAATCCACTTATTTTTGTCCTACTTCCTATTTATGGATTAATAAATACAATAATAACTCAGAACAGTGTTTTACGGATCAATAAAGAAATAATTAAATGAACCAAAATAAAAAATATGATGTGTTGCACTCACATGCCTTTTTCTACTCTTGTACTAACAATTCTTTCAAATTCTTATTCCTATATGTTCTTTGTGTTAGTTGAGGTAAAAATTTGTACAAATTATCTTATTACTTATTTCCTTGTAGGTGCAAGGGGAATACGAAAATACAGAACGCTTTGAGCAATAGTCAAATCTTTTAAAACTGAGATTCCGTTCCCTTTGCACGGTTAACATAAAAAAATGAACAACGATGTTGCATTTAATGAAAGTTCAAGTTTTCCAAAACTGACGCGAATAACAAGGAATGTCTGCAAAATGGTTCACTCTGCAAAACATTTATTGGAGATAAATTGTGTGTTCTAGCGAGACCTGCGTTTTTATATAGTAAGATTTTGTCTATCTCTTAAGTTTTACGGGATATTCAAGTCATCCAGAGTAAACAGGACTACATAGGCTATAGCCAGAAAATTCAAAATATAAATTTAATTTGTCATACAAATGTCTTAAACATATGGCATTTTAACCAAAATCGTTAGAGCAATTTTCAAGAAAATAAAAATTTTCAAAAACTTTTCCATTTGAAGGTTAGTTTAGGGTGGAGCTATTGTCTTCAAAATCTTCGTGTCTCATCCTTGAAAGACATTAAAATTAAATACTAACTTTGGTTTTTGAGTTATGCTGTCCACAGATTGATACATACACACACACACCCATACACAGACCTTTTTTTAAAACTGCTTTTTGGATTCAGGGGTCTCAAAACATATACTTCCCGTGAAATCTCGATATCGAATTTTTGGGTGGAATACAATACTTCCTCTACTTAATAGTAGAGAAAGTGATTATTCGTCATGTCATCTCTTCGTTAGTCCTCTTTCCTCCTTGTCGCCTCCGGTCTTTCCATCAATGTCCTCTATTGTTTCTCCCATTGATTATATCGGCAAGGAAAGTGACTCCATACTGTCCTGCTTCCATTTCTTCTTGCACTTCCTCTGATATTCTCTTTTCTTGATACCTTTTCAATGTCCCTTGTAATTCTGGCGTATCCTCTTTGACCTTCTGGTTTGAATCCACTGGTTAAATGTATTATTTCCTTACGTTTAAAACGTGGTGATGTAGAAATTACTTCAGTCATTCGATCTAAATATACACAAACTGTTTTTGATCTCATGATATCGCAACTCCTCTTCCCGTTTAGCCTGAAGAATTTGCTAACAACATGCTCTGGAGTATCAGTTTCATAAATGTCACATTCATCGGTTTTACTTTTGCCAAATATTTTTAAATACGTGTTATATAACTATGGCCGGTTATGTACGTCTTTTTGCTTTAAAATCCTTCAAGGGCAAACGCTGTAATATATATGGAAAAACTTTATAAACTCGTCCTCCTTTATTAATTGTGTCCCATTCTTTTTTCTATACCATCAGACATTTTTGGCGCTTATCTAAAAGGGGACACCTCGCTCATTGTGACGGACATTACCTACGTTGCATAAACCGTATTTTTTAATTAAAATGCTGCAAGTATTTTCAACTTTAACTGATTTCCTAATACCACATTTACATATGTTCCAATACTCTTATCATTTTCATTTGGTTATTGCAGATAATGCCACCTTGTTTCCATTTGGTTAGTGCATTTCCATTTAACGTCAGGTATGTATTGACTTCTCTACAAAGTAAATTTTAAGTAGTATATAGAGGTCCTTAATATATGAAAAGCGCTGAATCATAACATTGCTTTGTTCTCGTCTATACAGAATTATGTTTGTTATTTTTACTTTCTATATCGGTTAGATATCTAACAAGTTGTAATACAAACAGAACGCAGGAAAAGTAAGTTTCTTTAAAGAAATAGACGTTTTCAAATTTTGAGTTTGCACATTTTTGTAGATTCAGTTATATTTTGCTACGTGGTGTTTTCAATGTGTTTGAAAATGCAGAATCCTTTTGTTTCACTTGATATTTTTGCTGAATATGATTTGAAATGGATGCGTTTATCCAATAGTTTCATATGAACAGAAGAGTTTGTAAAATTATATGAACACTGGACATCTTAAAATTGTGTTGTTCGCCAGATACCTAAACTTGATCTTCATATTTTCTCTAATATCCCGAAATAAAACAAAAGTTATGGCTTTTAGGGGCAGGAGCGGTTCCCAGCATAATATAATAATAATAATAATAATAATAATAATAATAATAATAATAATAATAATAATAATAATAATAATAATAATAATAATAATAATAATAATAATAATAATAATAATAATAATAATAATAATAATAATAATAATAATAATAATAATAATAATAATAATAATAATAATAATAATAATAGTAATAAGTAATGGCTTGTGTGTGCCACGCCTAGTTAGAGGTACTAACCAATCGGAAAATATAGCACTTTTAATAATTAAAATTATAGATCCCCAAATGAAGCAAGTATTGATATAATATTGTTTATTACACTGTCTTCAAATAGCTATACAGATATCTGCACTTATGCCTCTAACAGCCCGTATATGTAATCAATGGAAATTATTGTATATTATGCGACGTTAAACAATAATGTGTGTTTGAGGTTAATGTTTTCCAACATTGCGTTTCAAAATGCCATTTGCATGTTTTATCTATCGCCGAGAATATTTCAGTTGGTATATATACCTAACTGAAGTCATACTTATATTGATAGCAATACCACACTTTCCTACATCACGTGATGCTTATGTTTAGGTTTCCATACATCAGTACAAATTTTGTATATGTGCAGGAATACAGAAGCAAGTACAGATACATTTTGTGACTATAAACAAGTGTTAATCCAAGTGTTTCGTAGTTAGCGACATTTCTTTTAGATTATATTAAATAATGAATAAGTCTGTATCGACACCGTTCATTTTGATGTACAGTTATAGCTAATTGTTACTTCAACCATTAGCGCAATATAAATGCTACTAACGCGATAACCTGAAAACAAATAACTTGTTTCTGGTAACCGTTACGTGTAACCGTTAAGGTTCTGTAACTGCGATAGTTATAACTAGGGAGTGAATCATCGTACAGGGAATACAAAATTGCGGACTATGGACTATGGACTGTAGGAAGTGGGAGGGACGATTGCGTCACATGATAACAAAAGAAGAGAGCAGGTGCAGTCGATGCAAGAACGTTGTAGATAACGTTTTTGAATAACTTACATTCAATGCTGTCACCATTTGCAGTAGAGTATACACTACCAAATTCTCGTACAATTTCAGCAGTAGTGAATATTTTGATTTTTGTGCCCGAGGCATTTTATACATCCAAGACACTATGCACTGTAGGCAGTAAGCACACTTGTTTTGTACTGTTACTGTACTCGCGCAATGACGTCACGCTCTGGCCATGTGGTAGGTTACTTGCCATCGCCTCGTTTCGCGATAGCTGTATAAAGATTCGAACCCTAGTTATATCCGTTCACAAAATAAGTGATTGTCACATCCCTAATTTGAACAAATTAGGAGTGCACTAATAATTATCAAACTCTAGAAAGCGGTTTCTGAGAGAAAAGACTACTTATGGACTGGTTTTGGAAAGCACTTCCTAGCCCTCCCTCCCTCAAAAATGAAATCTCCATGTAATTTGCAAAGAAAATGGCATTTTCTGCTCTTAAAACATGATTTTCCTTCAGTAAACTAGAATTGTATACCGAGCCGAAATGTAATTGCTTATAATCTGCGACTGTTGTATAATTAAAAGTCGGCGTTAATACTACAACAATCAATACTTTAGTTGTGTTATTAACACCTGATATGTTTCCTGTCTTTTCTACATTACTGCATCACGCATACCTTAAAATATACTCTCTTCCCCTGCGGCAGCAGTACAGAGTGCGGTGACGTCACACGCTGAACTCGTCTCCAGTGCGAGCATGTTCAGCTGTGTGAGTTGATGTCCCACCGACACTACCTGTTTTTCCCTGTTCTATGGTCTTGCTAATTTCGCTTCCTTTGATAATTTTGTCTTCTGTTCCATTATTTCAGCTCTAGGTTGGGAACCAATTGTTGTTTTCTATTTGTGCTAATCAGTTTTAAGCAAATTGATTGTTTATAAAGTCTTTCCTTAACCGTATTATATCCACTTCTTCAGCGATATAATTCTTTAGCCTAAGACCCTCCCAAGTTATCTTAGGAAACTTTTTTGGAATTTTTAGTACTCACAAGTTAAAGTTTCTTTCGCAAGCAGTTGTTAGTTCCTCAAGTGGGTCGAGGCATATTTAAAATGCAGGAAGCTTTCATTAATCAATGTCACCAGCAAACCTTGTTTCCATTATGTATATCTTCTTCCGTCACCGCTTTTTGCATCTCTTAATCCAGAAACACGCGGACAAAGAAGAAATATCTTCTATATTCTTGACGCAGCAAATGTAAATTAATGATTTCTTTTCCAGACAGATTTTGTGGTTGAGTATGTCTGAAAAGTGGAAGCCAAGAGATTTTATACTAACACGCCGAGAAATAGGTTTGATCACTAACATCAATTAGCAATGCCCATTATATCTTATGGAGCCGAGACCTAGATCTTGAATAGAAACGACAAAAGAATAATTGAAATGTTTGAAGCAATATGTTACAAGTTTATAATGATGAATACGTTGGTAGAACCTGAATGCGTATGTATATGTACCTATATATAATCGTAAAATACATTTCTTGAACAATTAGTTACACCATATACATAAGTACTTACAGGAAATAAGTAGACGAATACTAAAGAAATTTTAAGAGGTGGAATCGGGACTGAAAAATTCAATGGCATAGCAGGGATTTGAACCACAGATCCAGTGCTTCACGCGCGGTTGCTCTAATCACTAGAGCTACCATGGCCAACTTGCCAGCATGACATTAAATTTCCCAACCGACTTTTTTCCCAGTAGACCATAAGGGAATCTCACATCAGAGCTAAATACCCCAAGGGCAACTTACGAAGGGTTTAAGTAACATTTAGATGGTAATTGTTATCTTTCAATGCCAACAAACTTACTGCTGGTGTTTTTAAACACACAAGCCATGCGTAGGAAATGTTTTAAGAGGTGAAATCAGAACTGAACAATCCAATGCAATAGCCAACCTCTTAAAACATTGCCCATGCACGACTTGTGTGTTTAAAAACACCAGTAGTAATTTTGCTGGCACTAAAAAAATAACTAAAGAAATTAATAACCTAAATAATTTGAATGAATAGAACGTACTTGTTTACAAATCAATGTACGAATTACATGCACATTCGCAATTTCGTGTTTTCGCTTAGCATAAGCCTAAATCTAGAGAAACTTCACTCTCCGTAATATATGACAGGTGCATTATGGAAGAATTGGATATTGGATGAATCATAGATTCTCATTCATAGTTACAATCGCTTAAAATGTCCTTTATGGGGCATATATGTACAAAGACAGATTTGTTTCTCCAGGACATGCTTTTGTTGAGTAATAACAGATTTTTAGTCTGATTCATCCAACTTTTACTTTCTCTACTGGTAAGTAGGGGAAGTATTGTATTCCACCCAAAAATTCTATGTTGAGATTTCACCGGAAATATATGTTTTGAGGACCCCTGGATCCAAAAAAAAATTTATAGAAGAAGGTCCGTGTGTGTATCTCTGTGTGTGTGTGTGTGTGTGTGTGTGTGTGTGTGTGTGTGTGTGTGTGTGTGTGTGTTTGTGTTTGTGGACAGCATAACTCAAAAAAGAAAAGTCGGTTAAAAACCAAAGTTGGTATTTAAGTTTAATGTCTTTCAAGGATGCGACACGAACATTTTGAAGAAAGTAGCCCCACCCTAAACTATACTTTTCATGGACAATTTTTCGAAAATTTTGATTTTCTTGAAAATGGCTCTAACGATTTTGATTAAAATGTCATATGTTTGAGATATTTTTATGACAGATGAAAAGCATATCTTAAATTTTCTGTCTATACCCCCTGTACTCGTATTTACTCTGGACTATTTTTGCATAACTGGTAAACCGTTAGAGATAGACAAAATCTTACTGTATAAAAAATATAGATCTTACTAAAATACACAATTTATGTCCAAATAAATTTCTTGTGGGATGAACCATTTGGAGATATTCCTTGTTATGTGTGCGAGTTTCGGAAAACTTAAAACTTTCGTGAAATGGAAAATCGTTGTTCATTTTTTTATATGTTTAGTGTGCAAAGAGAATGGAATCTCAAACCTTTAAAAAGATTTGTCTATCACACAAAGCCTACTGTATTCTAACATTCTCCTTGCACCTACAAGAAAATAAGCAATAAGATAACTGGTATAAATGTTTATCTTAACTAACACGAAGAAGATCTAGGAGTAAGAGTTTGTAAGAATGGTTAGTACAAGAGTAGAGAAAGTCATGTGAGTGCAACACATCGGATTTTTTTTCAATTACAAACAGAAGATCCTTAGCGCCTTTACCTTCTCTACGCCTGCAGGTGCGATATGGGTTTAGAGAAATCTTCAAAACGTACTTTAATGAATAGAAAGACTCCCTTAGTCGTTCTGAAATGACATATTTTACAATAGTCGCTGAATTATGTCCTGTGAATCAAATGTATTTATCACGTCTGACTTATCAACAACGCAACAAGCTGTGATTCTGAAGTGGTACCTCATCTTGCGGCTATCAACTCACTCCGCGTGCTCCTAAAATCAGCCTGCTGCCTCTGTGACCAAATACCCAGGCCTAAATGCCAGTACCCAACACCTGAAGTGTCATATGTAGTAACAACGTGCATTAAACACTATAAAATAAAACTGTGGTCTGAGATTCAAGATCCAAAACAGTGTCGCATTTGAAGATGACAAAGTAGTAGAGTTATTGTCTGGAGGACACTGCAGATGCACCGTTTTCCATTTGGAACAACTGCCTGTGTCATCAAATATGAAACATGGTGGTCGTGAGCACGTCTGCTTTAAGGATTTGTTGCAGTGTAGAGTTTCCTTTACTTTTTAACTTTTTCCCTCACTGCAGCCTTCCATTTTTCCCTCTCTTCGTGTCCAAGCCAGGCTTCGCTCTTGTGCTCATTGTTCGACTCAGACAAAGCACGGAGAAAGATAAAGAGAATAAAAGACAATGTGAAGAGCGAAGGAGGAAGGGGTGAGGAGGGGGTATTAAGTGGCCGGGAAAAAAGTGAGAGATCCTTTCGTAGGCGCTCTAGGTTTCTTTTGCATTTCTCTCCTCCTCTTCTTCTTGTGTCACTATTTTTCATTTCTTCTCCCCTGTTCCTACCTGATGTGCTCGCTATGCAGTGACATATAGCACGCCAGTATGTGGAGGGAAATTTCAGATGGTTGAAACAAGTTCTTGTTTGTTAGAGTTTACTGGAAACATCTGTCAGGGCTGTGGTAGATCCTGATCGTTATCTGCACACTTCAGCACGAAACCCATATGCACGTAATGCCTTTTCTGCTCTCTCAACCTACTAGAATGTACTATCGTTCTTGCTATTTTCAGGGAAACACAGCCACTAAGGCTTTGAAAAACAAGAATTTAATATAGCAGAGAAAAGAAATAGAAATAACTTTTTACAACATTATTATCATTTACATATTTCAGTACCTTGCTTTGGGAAGTCATTAAAACTAAATATAAATAAAAACTATTTTTTCATCCATTTTATTCCTCTTCTTCATCTTCACTCCAGCATTTGGCTGATAGCTTGTTATGGGTATTCTATCCTCGTTCATTCGTTCTATATGTTTCTTCCAACTGTTCTTATTTTCTTTAGTTTTGACATTGAAATAAAAATTGTTTACTTCTTTACGTATATCTACATTCTTTACTTGATCTCTTCTGTACAGCCTTTAACACTGCACAGAAATCTCATGTTTGCACTGTGTATCTTACTTCTGTCCTATTTTAAAAACCATAATACACTTCCATTTTCTTCTTCCACAAAATGTTCGTGAACAAGTTTTGATTTCCCTGGAATTAATAAGCTCTCAGAAATTTTGACTTCGTACAAAATGTCAAGCAAAATACAATCATATTTTCAATAGTTTCACCATTACCCTTCATTTTCCTGCATAAATGTTGAAACAAATGAAACACCTGCTTAGCAACCGTATTACGTCACACATCTGTGATCTCTGATACATTATAATCTTTATTTAGCAAATTTATTAATTATTTTTACATATTTTAATGCTGAAGTTGTATATTTATATAAGACAATAGCCATTTCGTTCGTATGAAACGGAATAGCAGCCATTCACTTTAGATTAACACCAATTAGGGTTTGCCTTAAATGGTTTTACATAAGGAAATATGAATGTCGCGAACACAAGTTGCGACTAGGAGCATAGCTCTAGGGAAATGGGTAGAGTTAAATGCTTGGCTGTGATTAACTATTTATTATACTGCATATGGAATACAAGTACGGCTGACATGGGTCTGGAAGAGACCTTACATATTCCTTAGGTCTTGATGAGGCCTAAGCGGTTATCAGACATAGACAATGTTAAAGTTTTTAGGCTCTTACCTCGAAGATGGTACGTGGACTGTGCAGAGGGTTGACGGACGTGGCCCTCCCGTGGCAGCGCTCTAATTACGTCGAAAGACTCCCCCGGCCTCAGATCTCTATTCCCTTATATAGGTTATTGCCACCCACGGGAGATCCCATCATTGTGACGTCCCTTATACCATATAAGGTCGGGCGACGCCCGACGCCTAATTTGAATTGGCCAATCAGGAATAAGAATTCCAATGTTCTAGAATTTCCTGTATTATGTATCCCGAGCAAAGTGCATTTCTGATACCGTGCAGAATCGCACGTACACCATCAGGAACTGATGTCAGGGTAAGTCCCCTGGGGTTTCACCGGAAGTGGTCACCCTCCATATTCCTGTCACACCATCCATCCTGTTATGAAACATTGGCCACGAACGAGAATTTATGTGATTCAGAAAATATATGAGTTAATCTGAACTAAGGGAATAGTTTCTCTACATAAGATTCCGAAGAATAATATGTTTCTATACATCCCTCAACAGTCCACGTGACATGAACTTGATTAAGCATAAGACAAGTAACAGTCAAGTCTTACTTCTCTATTTTCTTTTTGTTAGTCGAGATAAACACTTACAGAAATTGCCTTACTGCTGATTTTATTATAGCTGCAAGGGAAATATGGGAATACAGCAAACTTTTAAACCTTTGAAGTTTTGTTCTCTTTGCATGGCAAAAAGATAAAAAAGTGAATAAGAACCTTTCATTTGAGAACGGTCTGGAGTTTAGCAAAATGCTGACCAAAAATAAGGACATCTCCGAAGTGGTTCACTTCACAAAAAAGCCCATTTGGGGTAAATTGTGTGTTTTAACGAGATCTACATTTTTGTATAGTAGTAGTTGTCTGTCTCTTACCAGCTATGCAAAAGTCATCAAGAGTAAACAGGAGCACATGGCTTATACCCAGAATGTTCAAAATATGCATTTCATTTGCCATAAAAATATCTTAAACATATGGTATTTTAATTAAAATCGTTAGATAGATTAGGGTAGAGGAATTTTCTTCAAAACTCTTGTGTCGCTTTCTCGAAAAATATTAACCTTATATACCAACATTTGTTTTTAACCGACTTTTGGTTCTTGAGTTATGCTATTCACAGACAGATAAACATACGGACCTTTTTTATATTTTTTTGTTTGTTCAGAGGTCCTCAAAACACATATTTCCGGTGAAATATCGAGATAGAATTTTTGGGTGGAATACAATACTTCCCCTATTTACCAGTATAGAAAGTAAAAAACTAATAACATACTTGGAATCTGCACTCCAAAATTAGGGGAAATCAGCATTCAAAACTAGAACTTTTTTTTTCTTCAAAATGCAGAGTAGTGTAATCTAATATAATTTTTTAATTTGACCAACACAATTGCCAGTAATTAATGTAGTAAACTTGGTCTCTGTGCTGCTGATTGCACGTCGTGAGCTGTAATTTCAGAATGCTCCAGTAGCGTTTGAAAGTTCTTAAGACAGACGCCCGGCGTTTCATCACCAGAGGAAATAATCATACCTTCCCTTGTACCTCTCTAGCAGTGGCGACGGAAATGATTAAAGTTTCAGTTTCCGTGCTAAGGGTTGGAAGGGGGTTGCTGGAGCAGGACGAACTTCTTCTACATGTAGGGACACTGGATTCATCTTACAGCAATAAATATTGCTTGGAGGGTTTGATGAGGTCCCCAAGTCTCTTTGTGGGCTGCCCTTTTTATATAAGGCTTTGGCGTGAATATCGTTCAACTTGTGCACGAGTCCGAAAGCCGCTTGTGTTTATCAAAGGGAGTTGGTTGAAAAAGAAGCTGGCCATCAAACACAGAGGTGTGTTGTTATAGAATTACACGCAAAGGTAGACATCCTACAGGCACTCTTAATTAAAGGCGGAGACAAGCTGCCTTCTCTGGAGGAGAAGCTTCTAGATTTCCTTTGACACTTGGATGGCAACCCATAATCGCTTCTTTTCCTCAATCAGCATCTGCTTGAGTAGAACTGCTCGTAAGTGTAGACTTCCAACTTTCTTGTTCTACCACAAGCGATCAATTCTACAACAAATATTTTGTGGAATAAGAATACCTATATGCAAACGTAAAATTCGAAATACCTACTCATACATTAACAGAGCAGCAGATGTTTTTCGGATAAATTATGATTTTTGGAAAGTTATTTATTTTAAACCTATACAATAGTAGAGGACTGCCCCCGTCGCACATGCCTCTGGTGCGGTGTGTGTGTGTGTATGTTTGTGTGTGTGTGTGTGTGTGTGTGTGTGTGCGTGTGTGTGCGCGCACGTGTGTGAATGTGTGGGTATGGAATTATGGGTGTGTGTATGTGTGTGTATATATGTGTATGTGCATATGTATGTAGGACCATGAATGAATGAAATTAGTGAAATGGTACTCAAATGAGCTCGAGGTCCATAGAACTTAAAGCTAACTAACATTCGTCTTCTCAGAATAAGGGAAAACCTCGGAGAAAAAAACCTTATTTGGATAACTCAGCGTATCTGAGATTCGAACTATAGACCTCTTGTATATGAGGGAGACACGTTACCACCACAACACAGAGGTGGGCTGGAGATCTAGTTCGATCCTCGGTACCAGCATGGGGATTTTTCTCTGGCCTAGGGTACACTCAGCCTTGCGATGCCAATTGAGCAGCTATCCCCAAAAGGTAGAGTCTCTAAAATATCAAGTAGTCGTCTTATTGTCGTGGGAGTCTGCGCGCTGACCAACATCCTGCACCCCTCCGTGGCCTTGGCTGCGGCTGGAGAACGTAGCGACCGGGCTATAATGGTACGCTATGCATACGCTATGCTATTCATATGGAGACCGTTATAACAGTAGAGATAACCAAACCATGAAAAAAGATTTGCCAATGTATGAAATTATGAAGAAAAGCCCCAAATATTATGCGATATACGTGTAGTCAAACCCCAATATTGCTAGTCTGGGTAGCTCAGTTAGACGTTGGCTTAGGAATCTCAAGGTAGCGGGTTCAAATCCGGCCCAGACCGATGGTTTTTAAGTGTGCTTAAAAACGACAGCTCTAAGTCAGTAGAGCGGAACTGGCATGTAAAAGAACTCCTGCGGGACGAAATTCAGGGCATACCGTCAACGCTGATGTAATCGTGGCAATTGACAACGTCCTTAAACAACAAAAAACCCCTTACAAATAAATAAGTTGATCACGCTACTGTAGTATAAATTTCCACAGTTTAATTATATGACTATGTCCTCCTTGTCTTTGAGAACACAACTACTAGATTAAGACCGTTTTTCTAGCCTGAAACGACACTAATTCTTAACCAAATCCCACGCCTAAGAATTCGCAGGTCGTGATCAGGACTTCCGTCATGTTTACGTCCTGGCACCTCAGTCTCATTTGGCGAAGGCCACACGCCAGTCAACACACATTCTATGAATCCGCAGGTGCAATTAGCGGTACTGCTGGACTTGCTCTCCTGAATTCTCTCCGGTCGAGGTTTCTTAGTTGGTAGTGCCTTCGGGCGGAGTCTCAAGTCCATAAATGGATTTTCCTGCACTCGACATAAACATTAGCAGGCAGCTTCAACTGGCTACTCGCCTCGCACGGTCTACAGCACACTCTATGATGGCTCGAGTAATCTCAAACCACAAACTCATCTTTCTGGATGCAACAACCTTTCAAATCTCTCCTTCTACCATCCATCCGTCGAGGTCTAGCTTCGCTGGTGTGACAATCCCAGGTGGTGCTCGAGTTCAGCAGATCTCTCTGCCAGTGTGTCTCGCACCATCAAGCAGGAGCCTCACCAGTATTTGTTAGTTCTCTTGACACCCTTGCGGACTGGTGTGACGAACCCAGCTTGATCGCCCGCAGGGCAGCGCTAGGGAGACAGCACGAGGTGCCACACTCTGCCGAAGGGTACATATCCTCGTCTCACTCCTCCGTAGTATCGACACGCAACCATGCACGACAACTCCACAACAACACACACATTTTAAAGCAATCCAACCTATACTTTTAGGGAGTAAGAGTAGGTTCAATTCATTTTTTAGTTTCTCTACCTACGTTCTAAAATGTTCTTAGAAAAAATCTTTGTCTGTGTGTTTTAATCATTGTGAAATCTTTAAAATTAAGAAAGCAGAAGTTACTACTTGCTTTGTTCAAACTTAATACTAGTTACTAAAGCATTCATTTATAGTCCCCTTGCTTTTGTTGTATCCGTATGCAGTTGACATCACTATTTCTTGAGACCCTCATGGACGCACCGTGTTATGTGTCCACGATCTGCCGTCTAATCGCGACACTGTGTTTCTATGATCCATGTGTGCGCAAGATCAATATACGTCATCCATTACTCTCTCTCTCTCTCTCTTGTTAGGGAGATAAAAATGAATTTTTTAGCAACCACAGAATGCCACTAAAATACGGGCTCGCGAAAATAAACATTTTAAGACACAGACGACATAATTTCGCATATGATGTTACTTAGAAAATGTCACATTTTTCAACTGCATGTGACATAATTTGAGTCGAACTAATACGCCACGCTTTATTTGTTGCTGATATTTAGCTAGTATGCGGATGGTTAGAACCTTCCTTCCCAGCTCATATCAACTGTTGCATTTTGACTTAGCGTAAACAAAGTGCTAACGCAGAATCATTCAGAAGTTTCGACTTCTCGAGCGTTCTGACACTATGTAGAAATTTCTTACAACTATATAAGCGAGCGCTCTTGCGCAGTAAGTCAGTGAGTACATGTGTCAGTGAATAGGTTTCTGGTGCGACGAAAAGCGCCGTTCTTCGAACAAGTTTGCGGTACCGTATAGTGAGTGTTGCTGTCTTGGATTCCCCGGTGAGTGAACCGTCCAGAAGAAGAGGCTACGCCGGGCGTATTTTATTATGCCACTACGCTGAAGAAGAAGGCCAAGTGAATGTGATACAGAGTGAACTAAAGTGTCCGTGAATTGTGGAAGTTCATATTAGTGAAGTGACATTGAACAATGGAACCAGTTCACACCACTGAAGTGCCAGCGAACGGTGGAACTAGTTAACACTGTGAAGTGACAGTGTAGACTTCAGCGACATCTCGGGGAAAACTGGGTGAAGTCACAATTTCAGAAACTGGAAAAGTCAAAGTATCAATAAGGTAGGTCTCTTAGAAAACATAACGCTGTTGAAACAGCGATGTTAGGGTACTAACCCTGCGCAATGATTTAATGGAGATAGCTAATATATCTATTTATGATCTACAAACAACAAAACTTAGCTCCAATAAATAAACCTGTACCAAATTATACCGTAGTTATCGAAAGCTTCCTTTTGCCTTTTTTGTACTAAATGACATTGAAATTAAGAAGTTTGAAGTATTCCCTTTATGCACCCTTAAGTTCTGTTTATTTTGGTCTTCATTTTTGTCTCATTTTATTGAATATTTCGTCATAGTGGTGTCCCTCCAGCCAATGCACTTGCTTCCTAATGTGTAAACTTTGGTAAATGTTTCATAAAACGACTATCTTAAATTGTTTACACCATCATGAGCGGCCATATTATACTGTTCATCCTCGCTCAAATATTTTTAGGATAGGTAAAATTTAAATAATTAATTAACCCAAAAATTAATGGCCAAAAGGTGATTGTAAAAATAATTTTCTTTCAATAAAACAACATTTATTTGAGTTAAAAAAATTATATTGTTTTAACGAGGCTGTCAATTGCCGGGATCACATCAGCGTCGCCGGTGTTTGAGGCTAACCTAGTGCGATATGTAGGGTGTCCCCAAATTAGACCGACAAACGTTGGGAACTGATAGATAACATTATTTTAAACACTTTTTGTCAAGGAAAGCTTTTGGCTGCGGTGCTTCGTTTAGGCGCTATAGGAGTTAATGTCATATATTACAATCAACAATGCAAATTAGTATTGCATTTATCTTAGTAAGGCATACAATCTTAATCCAAGAAATAAACACACAACACATAAACAAAACACAGACATCTCATTGTTTACAGTTAATCACAGCGTTACCATTCAAAATTAGACCGACAAACTTTTAAACTAGAGAAATGGCTGATGTCTTTGCGAGAGTACGGCAGAATAGGGCACACCGATGCACTCTGTGTTAATCGCAATGGGCGTGCGTTCCAACATTTGCTTTGAATAGTAAAGCTATGATTAACTGTAAACAAAGACATGTTTGTGTTTTGTGTTTGTTTCTTGGATTAAGTTTGTGTGCCTTACAAAGATAAATGCTATACTAATTTGCATTGTTAGTATCTCTCTGGATATCTCAGCCAGCAGTTGTGCTATAACTTTAAATTCTCATTCTTTGGCTACTTTGTGAAAATACAAAGCGTTTTCCACTCTCTATAACTGGAGTATATTTGCCACTTGCTACTCACACAGATGGTTATAAAGCAAGGTATCAAGAGATAAGTGCATTAGCAGTGGCAATAATATGTCTTGCTTTAGCGTGCAAGGAACGTAGATGTAAAATAAAACACGTACATGCAACCCAGCTATCTTCTGAGCTAATTTGTGCACAAAACTAGTATATCTACAGTATGCACGTAATGTTTTACAGCTTGGAATACTTTGAAATAATGACACACTGTAAATGTGTACTATGCAAAGCCATGCAAACAGTTCACCAAATATGCTGCCAGCCACATAAACACACAAAACAGAAACAACGCTCAAAATTTATACACAGATTTGTTGGCTCAATTATTATACAGCTTTCCTAGTGTTTAGAATATGTTGTATGTTTTGGAACGGATTTATTTGTTAAATGCTAATATAATAGAAATATTTGCAGGGAATCTTATTTCTATGGAATAAACCACACAGTAGCCGCACCATAATATCTAAACAGTCAACTTGTATGCCTGTATTTCTTTCTAAATGCATGAAGTGATGTTCGTTTTACAAATACTGAAAAATAAAATACCTTGTTTTTGTTTTTTGTGGGTTATGTTTACGTCATTTCCGAGTATGACTGGATATCTGGTTTAGTATATGCATTTTAATAATCTGTACCACCCTTAATTTAATGCTGCTATGCACCACTAGTGTTTTCAGTAATAATGTTTTAGGAATTAAGTTAACTGTAATGGGCTAATTGTATAGGGTAAACCAGAACACTTATAACAGTCATTTATTTCCGAAAATACGGCAATACTATTTTCGAGACAGAAAAGCAAATGTTGTAGGATTCTTTCTGGAAACATCCGAGGGGAACTGAATCTGCCTTCGTAGTACAGACTAGCAGGGCGTATTTTTTGCTCTTTTATTTATCTTTTTTTTTTAATCCTAAGGGGTCAGCGTCGACACCAATTAGTTGGGACGGTGAAAAGGTTTCGTTTTGGTCCACTTTTTGAAAATTAACACACGTGTTACTTCTTTAACAAGGCCTGCGTCAATAAAATCTGCAAGTTCCAAATTTTAGAAACACTGGAATATCTTAAAAGATCCGAATAAATTTCAACTATGTTCATAGCGATATAAACTCGGGTAAATTAAGGGCACAATTTGAAACAAAACTAACTTAAATACACTGTGCGTTTGAGTGGTCAGCGTTCTGGCTTTTCAATCCAGATATTGTACGTTCGATTCCCGACTGAGTTTGGGAATTTTTATTTAACCAGAATAATTCCCCAATCCTCACAGAGTCTGGGTGTATAAATGTACCAGCAAATGTGTGTGTGTTTAATGTTGAAAATGATAAAAATAATATTAAGAAGCCTCACAGTTTAGTAAGTAATAACACCCTCGGTTGATTCTCAAGTCAAAACCCGGATATGACCAAAGACATTAAACGGGGCTTTACAAAAGAAACAAAAACAGAAAAAGCTACTAGTGAGGGCTTTCGGGTGTTTCTTCACGGTCTATGTTTTTTAACTTCATGTTTGTTCCTGGGCTTTAACACTATTATCTTGTTTGTATATCCAGGGGGTAAAACAAATGAAATAGTAAATAAATAAAATTTTAAAAAATGCAAATAAATAAAATAAAAAGAAAAACCGCTTCCCATTTGAGAAAAATGTAAGTATAGGGAAATTCAAATTCAACAAAGAATACCTGGGAAATGGCTCATTAAAGAAAAGTATTCATCATAAATTGTGTATCCCTTAAGGTTTACTAGAGATGCAAAAATCGCTCGGACTGAAGAAGACTTCTGAACACATTTCCAGAAAAGTCAAGATATAAATTTCATTTGTCGTAACACTTCTTACACATGTGATGAAAATATGTTCAACACCTTTAGAGTCAATTTTGAGGAAATAAACAATTTTGAAAAGTGTTCCATGTAAAGAGTAGTCTGGGGTGAGAGGATTTTCTTGAAAATCTTTATCGTATACATGAACGATGTTGAACTTAATGACCAAGTTTTGTATTTAACCTAGTTTCTGTTTTTGAGTTGTGCCATGTACATACACGGATACACGACAGACTTTTTTAAAATGCATTTTTTTATTCAGGGAGTATCACACCTGTACTTCCGGTGAAATCTCGATATCGAAATTTTGGGTCGAATACACTTCATAATTACTATATGCAGCAGAGAAAGTAAAAATAAATGCTATGAATCAGCAATAAGTAAACTTGAACTAATATATTTCGTTATTTATGGAGGCTTTGCTTAATTTTTACTTTGTCTATTACGTATTGTAATTAGCGGAAGTATTTATTCGATCCAAAATTTAGATTTTGAGATTTCACTGAAAACATGTTTTAGGCCCCCTGAATTAAAAAAAAAAAAAAAAAAAAAAAAAAAAAAGGCATTTTTAGGAAAAGATCGGTGCGTGTCTGTCTGTGAACAGAACAACTCAAAAAACGAAAATCGGTTAAGTTATATCTTTCAAGGACGCGACACGAGATTTTGAAGAAAATTCCTCTACCCTAAGTTACCATTTACGTATAAAATTTTGATTTTCTTAAAAATGGTGGATTTTGATTAAAATGCCAAAGTGTTTTTATGGCAAATGAAGTGTAAATTTTGAATTTTGTGGGCATAACCCAGGTAGTCCTTTTTACTCTTGATGACTTTTGCATAACCGGTAAACCGTAAGAGAGAAAATCTTAATACACAAAAAAGTGTAGATCTTGTTGACGCACACAATCTATGTCCAAATAAATTTTCTTGTAGGGTGAACAATTTCGGAGATATTCCTTGTTATGTGTGTGAGTTTCGGAAAACAACTTTCCTGAAATGGAACATCGTTGTTCATTTTTTTATATGTTAGATGTGCAAAGAGAACGGAATCTCAAAGCTTTAAAAGATTTGACTATTGCACAAAGCCTACTGTATTCTAATGTTTCCCTTGCACCTACAAGGAAATAAGCAATAAGATAATTTGTTCAAATGTTTATCTCTACTAACACGAAGATAAAGGAATAAGAGTTTGTAAGAATGGTTAGTAGAAGAGTAGAGAAAGTCATGTGAATGCAACACATGAGATTTTTACTTTCTCTACTGGTAAGTAGGGAAAGTATTGTATTCCACGTAGAGATTTCAGCGGAAATATATGTTTTGAGGCCCCCTAAATCCCAAAAAAGCATTTTTACTTTCTCTACTGGTAAGTAGGGGAAGTATTGTATTCCACCCAAACATTTGATATCGAGATTTCACCGGAAATATATATTTTGAGGCCCCCTAAATCCAAAAAAAGCATTTTTAGAAAAAGGTCCGTGTGTCTGTGTGTCAGTCTGTCAGTCCTTGGACAGCGTAACTCAAAAACGAAAATTAGGTTAAAAACCAAAGTTGGTATTTAAGTTTAATGTCTTTCAAGGATGCGACACAAAGATTTTGAAGAAAATAGCCCCACCCTAAACTACCCTTTACATGGAAAATTTTTCGAAAATTTTGATGTTCTTGAAAATGGCTCTAACGATTTTGATTAAAATGTCATACGTTTGAGATATTTTGATGACAAATGAAATGTATATCTTGAATTTTCTGGCTATAGCTCCTATAGTCGTATTTATTCTGGACGACTTTTGCATAACTCGTAAACCGTTAGAGATAGATCAAATCATACTATACAAAAAATGTAGATCTTGGTAAAGTACACAATTTATGTCTCAATAAATTTTCTTGTAGGGTGAACCATTTCGGAGATATTCCTTGTTATATGTGTGAGTTTCGGAAAACTTAGAACTTTAGCGAAATGCAACAACGTTGCTCATTTTTTATATGTTAATCGTGCAAAGAGAACGGAATCTCAAAAGTCAAAAAGATTTGACTGTCGCACAAAGCCTTCTGTATTCTAATATTCCCCTTGCACCTACAAGGAAATAAGCAATAAGATAATTTGTACGAATGTTTATCTTAACTAACACGAAGATAAAGGAATAAGAGTTTGTAAGAATAGTTAGTAGAAGAGTAGAGAAAGTCATGTGAGTGCAAACATGAGATTTTTTCTATAAAATTCGTCGAGTCCTGGGATGTTAGGCAATGAATAAGATAAACACAAAGATTGCCTCTGGATACCAAACTTGAGAGCTCCGCAGTCAGACAGTGACGCTGCCAATAGATGTGGACATTTGCAGCAAGTCTTCCTTGTGCAGTAACGCTTTGAGAAAATTTCTCTACTGGCCTGTCATCCCTTTTCACCGAAAGACTCATAAATGCAGCGACAGGAAATGAATTCAGAAGGGTAGGAATGGAAATTTTATGTTATTCTAAGAGAAAACCATGTGTGTCACTGCGGTACATACATAGCTACCAAATCAAAAGGGACAGAACCCTGAAGAAGATATCTACTTGAAGGACGGCTGGCTATCTTGAACCCCTGCTGCACCTGTGGCTAGCAGCTTTTGCTAACGTCACCCAGTTTGTTTGCTCTGCCTGCGCGGATAGCGACAGCAGAATCGATTTTGTATTTTACCGGAGGAGAAGGAAGTGGCGCAAAGATTGCCACATGCGATACTACATGGTAATATGGATATTCCCGCGAGGTCATGCTGACCCAACTACCCTCTGCTTACATACATCAGCCCTTTCCTTCTTATCACACCACAGCATACGAGGAGAACAAATTAGACCATGTCTTTAGCTATTTACAGGCAAACACATGTGAGGTAGGTGATTGTATTATCACCTGTATTTCCTGCAAAAGAGTTACAGTCTTATGATTTTCTCTACCCATGCTTCAACAATTCTTGGAAAAGAAGTAGTTTTATTACAAATTTCGTTGTAGATACAATAGTATTAGGGGTATAAAGAAGGCTTAAGATATATTCTTAATAAATTTGAAATTACTTTTTCTCGCTGAAAAATTTAAACCGATAACAAGGAATATCTCCGAAATGGTTGACTCTACAAAACATGTATTGAAACATAGATTGTGTGGTTTCATGAGATCTACATTTATTTCTTTATTTTACGAGCATTTATCTCTTAAGCCTTACCATTTACACAAAATTCATTTGGAATAAAGAGAGTTACAGAGGTTATTCCCAGAAATTTTCATTTGTCACAGATGTAGCATCTTCGTCAGAATCATCGTAAGAGCTATTTTTGAGACAATAAAACCACGTCCAACCATCAACCCTCCCCTCCTCCCAATTACCCCTACCTCCATCCCTTCCTGCATCACTTCTTCTACCCATCTTCCCTCCATCCCTCCTTCCCTCCATCTATCCTTCCATCCACCGATCCACCCATCCACATCTTTCCTCCCGCCCCTCCATCAATCCATCCCCACCCTTTTTTTTTACTTTCTCTGCTACGTTTAGTGAAATAAAGGAAGTATTGTATTGCACCCTTTATTCGATGTCGGGATTTAGTGGAAATACATGTTTTGAGGACCCTGAATTGAAAATTGCATTTTTAGAAAAAAGGTACGTGTGTGTGTGTATGGGTAGCATAACCAAAAAACGAAAAGTCGGTTAAAAACCAAAATTATTATTTCAGTTTAACTCTTTCAAGGATGAAATGAAGATTTTGAAGAAAATTGTTTCACCCTAGACTACTCTTTACATGGAAAAGTTTTCGAAAATTTTGATTTTCTTGAAAATGGCTCTAACGATTTTGATTAAAATGCCATATGTTTGAGATATTTTTATGACAAATGGAATGTACATCTTTAATTTTCTGGCTATAGCTCATGGAGTCCAATTTAGTGTAGATGACGTTTGCGTAACTGGTAAACCGTAAGAGATAGACCAAATCTTACTATACGAAAAATGTAGATCTTGATGGAACACGCAATTTATGTCTCAAAACATTTCGGAGATATTCCTCGCTATTTGTGTAAGTTTTGGAGAACTTATACTTCTGTCAAATGGAACATCCCTATTCATTTGTTTATATGTTATTCGTACAAAGAGAACGGAATTTGAAAGCTTTAAAAGATTTGACTATCACTCAATTTTCGGGTGGACTAATATATTTTCTGCCTACCAGGGACGGAGTAGAGAAAGAAAAAATAATTTAAGAATGGTCTTGGAATGTTCATTATACAAAAAATTCTCATTAAAATGCCTAACGAAGGCGCTGAATAGAGCAGAAGCAATTTATTTATTCTTTAGTAACGAATTTTCATACTCTATAACTTTTAAGACAATTATAAGATTAGTAATAATAGACCAATGATTTATGACTTAAATTAGTCTTTTGATGGTTAGAAGTGTTGTTGGCGTTTATTAATTAGCATCTCTTGATAGAATTGCTGAAGGGATAGGAAACCAGTGGTTATTACGTAATCCTAGAGTCGCCTAGAGGTGCTATTGAGGCACCAGTCGATATTTGAACTACCGTTCAATCACACATAAAAGTATTTTGCACTTCTGAATATGTAATAAAGGGGCTCCTTCACAATGAGGTAGAAATGCAAATTCCATCTCAGCGGTTCCTAGCTGACTCAGCGAGAAGTTTGATGAATGGATTTTTCAATCGACAAAGATAACTTTCCTTTGAGCCCTCGGAAAATGAAGTAATAATACTTACATTTCTATTCTTTGGTGATCATTAAGAAGAAAACTAATGGTGTGACTACTGAGCGAGGAGGTTCTGCAGTAACGTGTGAGTCTCGCATTCAAGAGGTCGTGGGATTGATTCCCGCGTCACCCTTCCTGACTCTTCGGGTAACCAAACAAAAGCTGGGAAGGATAATTACATTCCGTGAATTGTCGGTCTATACATGTCATTCCATGTTCATTTCAAGCTATCTTTCAGGGTCGCAAGTTTGGCGATGGACGAGTTTGGCTCTGCTGTGTGAGGACTTTGTAAACTATAACTGCTGTTCTCGGCTGATGGGTGACATTGTAGTCGCCTGATCGATGTAGAGATGAAAAATCTGCACACGTTAGGGACTCTCACGGTGCCTCGCGCTATTTGCCTGGGTTCCAACACGCCCGTAGAGCACTTTCACTTCATCCCTTCCTGCCCAGACCTGGTATACAATAGCCTCAACAGTTGGCTTAGTGTGGAATAGGCTTTCCATAATCTACTTCTATCTCTCTAATGGTGTGAATCTTGAAAACTAAGTGATACAGTAATACAGCTCGGGCGCATCAAAGACGTACACAAACAAAACTTTTTGAGCTTATCAATGTTAGATCGTCATGATTCTTAAAAGCATTTGTGGTTGGAGTAGTATGTTGTTCAGGTTTGAAAGAATTCTGTTTAGGTGGCACTGAAAGCAAAAAGCAGACAAAAATGTTTTGTTTTTCTATAATTAAATAGCTTACAGTTTGTTGCACATTTGGGTGCATAATTTAGTATTGTATAAACGCATTTATACAATAACATATGTTGTTTTTTGCTTCCTGTGCGCCCATTTACCAAATTTAAAGTAAGTCTAGAAATATTTTACCAGAAACCTCCCAGATACATGATTTTTAATATATTTGCTACTGTATGTTTTGGAATTACTATCGTTTGACTTCATTATTCGTTGTAGTGTTATTCTATGGATGGTGCGATCCAGGTCGTTAGATAGATACTGGCTTACTTCCCATTCTGTCATGAATTTCCTGTTCCCGTTACTTCATTTCATGTTTCAGACTTCTAGGATCACATGACGGCGGTTGGTGTGTTGTGGCAGGACGGTGGAATTTGTGCTCTGGAACATTTTCTGATGCTCTATTCCAAATTCAGCTTTTATTTAAGGACACTCTTTAACTACTGTGGTTCGCAGTGCCCCATTCTATATTGGACGTAATTTTCCTCAGAGACCTCCTTATCAGGCCTGAGATTTATTTACATAGCTTAAGTCTACTGCACGGGGGAGATGCTGCTAAGGGTATTAAGGCCCGAAAAAGTCCAGTGCCCTCTGCTAGGTTGATCCCACCTATACTTATGAAGTTATTGTATAACAATTAATAAAGTTCATCCTTTAGTTTTTTCACATAATGTAAAGAAGTATTCCTTGTTAACATCTAATGTATATAAAAAGTAAAACTCCGCGGTACAATTGCCCATGGAGGACCAAGCTCTACCGCGTGACCGCCCGACTGCTACAACCTTCACCTCGTTCCACCACGGGAACGTGAAGAAGCAGTGCCGTTGCTTCCCTCCCAACCTGAGAACGTGGTCCCCGGAACCCGGAAGGAAAGTGATGCGCAGAGATAAAGGAACGGATTGGCGGATGCGGAGAAAGATGATATGAAATGAAGACAAAGGTGACGATGTAACACTTTTTGGAATGAATGATCGGAAACTGTAAAACCCGAGAAAGACCCAGAGACGCCTATTGGTCCACCAAAAATCCCACATGCGGTCGCTTGGGATCGAACACGGACCGTCTTGGTGAAAGACAAGTGGTTCTAACTGCTGTCACAGCGCCACCTACGAGTATATTAATAGCCGACGTAAGGATTGCTATGATGTTGAAAGCGTTAGGGGTTGCTAACTTCGTCCGGATCTGGTCAGCTTTCCGGTCTCTTCCTCATCCGTTCCTCCCAGGGGGTCAGACTGCAAGCACAAAGAGCCCACGAAGGCTTATGTGTGACTCTATTCTCCAGTCCTATCTTCTCCGTTTTATTACTTCAAACTCTGGTCTTTAAGTTCATTCTTTCCTCATTCTATCTACTTCATGTTCCAATTTGATCTTTTTAAAACTTTCATTTCAATGGATATTGCCTGTGTTATGTCCATGTACGACTATTTTGTAGTAGTCCACCAGCAAATTCATTAATAGTTATAATAATTGTTTGCACTTCTAATTTAGATATCACATGCCCTGAAAACATATCAAAACAAATTCGCATCGTCTGATTTTTTCTCTGGAGTAATACATGGCGTTATTATTCGAGTATATACTACAATGGTTGCAGATTATATTGTACATGAAGGTTTCTGTGATACTTTTAGACTTGGAATGAAGAATTATTGGGAACTAGGTCTTTAGAAATTACATTTGTAATATTTTCATGTGGTTTGATACTGAGGATCTGAGGATCTGAGAATCTTCAGGGATGGAAAGCCATCGATTATGTTCACCTTTGACTGTGAATAACGCCATGTTGTTTTTCTTTTCTTTTCTTTTCTTTTCTTTTAGAATCGAACTCTTAACTATCACGCAATGGAGTGGATTTATTGCTCGGAATTATTTAATTTCACTGTTACACTGTAGGCAAGTACTCTCACACGCGCTACTATGCCTGATTGCCTAGAAAACACGTCACTCTGACGTCGTTGAACATTTGTCTTCTGCCCAACCGCCTTCATTCGTAACTTCGACTTTGATTGCTATGGGCGACGAAGAAGAAAATGGAATGTAGTAATAGA
Source organism: Tenodera sinensis (assembly GCA_030765045.1). Taxonomy (NCBI): domain Eukaryota; kingdom Metazoa; phylum Arthropoda; class Insecta; order Mantodea; family Mantidae; genus Tenodera; species Tenodera sinensis. The sequence goes on along the minus strand of CM060968.1, from coordinate 114,271,789 downwards.
AAAACTCACGGCTCAAAGTATTCAAACCAGCAGTCACCTGGAAATCTAGGAGGACCTTCCGATTGCCGCTCGCAGTTTACCGCAGCGCCAATTCGCCCGGTATTTATACAATTTAATATCTTAAAGTTGAAGGAAATCAGAAATACGGAAAACAGTTTGAAAATTATAATACCTCCAATACACTTTAATTTACAGAATTAATCAAGCTAAGTTCTCCACCCTTAAAAGCAATGGAATCGCCTTTTGTTCCCACCGCTTGAAGATGGTGGTGAAGGAAAAATAAATTACATTTTCAGTCAGTTATTTTTAGCATATTGTTGAATATTGGAGACAGACAACATAATCTTGTCTTTTACGAGAGGACGTTTAAAAAGAAAACCTATCAAAACATTCACAGTTTTCTGTTTATAAATCTGAAGTTTAGAATTGCATTATTTGAAGAATCGCATTATTTTTATGAAGCTTTTATTCCAATGGCACTCCCCAATATGGAGAAGTGATTCGTAAAATTCAAACTAGAAGACATAGTATATTTTGCAGGAAAAAAAAGTGTTGTAAACACTTAATGAAGATAACTTAAGCTGGTTGAAAGCCAAAGGATCACGTAAGCTTGTGCTATAGCAAGTACCTTAAGAAGATAAGTAGCTCTCGTTTGTAAGCCGCACCCTTAAAATTAGATGGGGAAAAAGTATATAAAAAATCATAAAGCATAATTTTCTCTACCCTTGTACTAACCGTTCTTAAAAACTCTTATTCCCATATCTTCTTTGTGTTAGTTAAGATAAACATTTGTACAAATTATCTTATCTTCTTAATAATATAATATGGGAATACAGTAGACTTTGAGCGACAGTTGAATCTTTTAAAGCTTTCAAATTTCGTTCTCTGTGCACGATTAACATATAAAAAATGTACAACGATGTTCCATTTGATAGAAGTATAAGTTCTCTAAAGCTTACACAAATAACAAACAATATCTTGAAATGGTTCACTCCACAAAAACATTTATTCGGACATAAGTTGTGTGTTTTAGCAAGATATACATTTTTGTATAGTAAAACTCGGTCTATTTCTTAAAGTTTACCAGCTATGCAAAAGTCATCCAGAGTAAATAGGAGTATATGGGCAATAGCCAGAAGATTTAAGATAAACATTTTATTTGCAATAAAAATATCTCAAACTTATGGTATTTTAATCAAAATCGTTAGAGATATTTCCAAGGAGATCAAAATTTCCAAAAAAGGTTTCTATGTAAATGGTAGTTTAAGGTGGAGAAATTTTCTTCAAAATCTTCGTGTCGCATTCTTGAAAACATTAAACTTAAATACCAACTTTTCGTTTTTGAGTTGTGCTGTCCACAGACTGACAGACACAGAGACACGCACACACATACGCGCGCGTGGACCTGTTTCTAAATTTTTTTTTTTATTCAGGAGGCCTCAAAACATTTCCAGTGAAATCTGGACATTAAATTTTTGGGGTGGAATACAATACTTCCTCTAATTTACTATACGCAGTAGAGAAAATAAAAGTGGTTTGGCACGAAAATAAGCCACATCTGAATTGACGCAAGAAAAATGAGTAGAAACGTTTATCTTCTTGTACAAACAGTTTTCCTAGTACATGGTACCTCACAACGGCATGTCATATTTTACATCATTCTCTGTCATCACTCACCCTTTTTCATTCTCTTTCCTCAATTTGTCATTCTCGCTGCCAAACAGCGCATCCGTTAGAAGCTAGCAAAGCGATATACATAATACAACAACATAAACTGACAAAAGTTTGCATTTTTGTATTAAAGTGCCGACAGTTTTTGCTCCAGACGCTGGCTTTAATGCTGCACATGAACTTAAATTTTAAAAGCAATATTAAAAAAAGCAAGGGGAATGTGAGAATACAGTAGGCTTTGAGCGGTAGTCAAATATTTTAAAGCTTTGAGATTTCGCTCTCTTTGCAGAATTAACATATAAAAATGAATAACGACGTTATATTTGGCAGAAGTATAGGTTCTCCAAAACTCACATCAATAACGAAGCATATGCCCGAAATGGTTTACTCTACAAAAAATTCATTAGGACATAAATTGTATATTTTAGTGACATCTACATTTTCTCTACTGTAAAAGTTTACACAAAAGTCATCCACAGTAAATACGACTACAGGGTCTATAGGCAGGAAATTCTAGATATACATTTTACTTGCCACAACAATATCTCAAACATATGGCATTTTAATCAAAATCGTCAGAGCCATTTTCAAGAAAATGAAAATTTTCTTAACATTTTTCATGTAAAGTGTAATTTAGGGTGAAGCAGTTTTTCCTCCAAATCTTCGTGTTGCATCCTTGAAGGACATTAAGCTTAAGGTAAAATCTTGACATTGAATTTTTGGGTGGATTACAATATTTCCTCTATTTAGCAGTAGAGAAAGTAAAAACTGGATTCTTAGGTGGAATTTCCGGAAATCCATCAGCGATACTAAGGAATAGAGTAACCAAAGATTCTAGACAGAGCGTAATTCAAATATCTCTGTCGCAAATCTTTTTCGTTATTTGTTATCATTCATGAGACTGACTGTAGCAGTATTTTTAAGACTTTATAAATGTGTTCAACAACATTTTACATAATCAACATATTTATGAATAATAAAATTGATGTCAAGGATTCCGTTGCTGCTTTGTTTCAACCATTAAGTTAATCTTCTCGCCACGAACAAGGAAAACTCATTCTTAACCAGAAACAACGCTGGAAGCTACGAGCGTCGAACGATCTGAGAAGGGATGGAGTAGAGGGCGTAAAAGCCTTTAAAATTCAAGAGTCTCTCTAAGGATTGGAGTGTGTTATGTATGGTAAGACGGGTGAGCAGAAAAGGTCACATCTGGCATTCAGCGCAGACACTTTCGTATGTCCAAGGCGCGATAAAAAGTTAGCTTCTGGAAGAGGCAATTCTCACTCTGCAAGTGCTAATAAAAAGGAAGGAATAATAACGCACTTCTTGCTCTTGCCCCCAAACAAACGTGCACTTTCAAAACAGATGCCCTTTGTTTTTTTTTCTTTAGTTTGGCACTACACGCATCCAGAATCGCTAACGCACCACTGTAGAATGTGCGTAAGATTCATCCAGTCCAAGGCAACTGTGTGTATTTGCAATCTGTTGATAAAATGTACCACACTCAAGGAATTTAGTCCAGCAGGTGACTTTTCTAGTTTTCTCAAACTGTAATTTCTCTCTATTTTCATTGTAAAATATCTCGTTCAATTTCCGCTGAGAGTTTGGCTCGCTTGGTCTGGCACTTCCAACCAAAAAATTCGCAAATGTTCTGAGGCCCCCTGAATCCATAAAAACCGCGCGTGTGTGTATGTGCGTGTGTGTGTGTGTGTGTGTGTGTGTGTGTGTGTGTGTGTGTGTGTGTGTGTCTGTGGACAGCGTAACTCAAAAACAAAAAGCCCGTTAAAAATCAAAGTTGGTATTTAAGTTTAATGTCTTTTAAGGATGCGACACGAAGATTTTGAAGAAAATAGTCCCAACCTAAACTACTCTTTACGTGGAAAATTTTCGAAAATTTTGATTTTCTTGAAAATAGCTCTGACGATTTTGATTAAAATGTCATATGTTTGAGATATTTTTATGACAAATGAAAGGTATACCTTGAATTTTCTGGCTATAGCCCCTGTAGTCGTATCTACTCTGGACGACTTTTGCATAAGTGGTAAACCGTTAGGATTAGGTAGATGTTGCAAAAATACACAATTTATGTCTGAATAAATTTTCTTGTAAGTTGAACCATTTCGGTGAAATGGAACATCGTTGTTCGTTTTTTGTAGGTTAAGTGTGCAAAGAGAACGGAATCTCAAAACTTGGAAAGATTTGACTATCCTTCAAAGCCTACTCTATTCTTACAAGGAAGTAGCAATAAGACAATTTGTACAAATGTTAATCTTAACATGAAGATATAGGAATAAGAGTTTGTAAGATATTGAACTTAAATACCAACCTCGGTTTTTAATCGACTTTTTTTTTTGCTCTTCACACACACACACACACACACACACACACACACACACACACACACACACACACACACACACACACACACACACACACACACACACACACACACACACACACACACACACACACACACACACACACACACACAAACACACACACACACACACACACGCGCGCGCGCGCGGACCTTTTTCTAAAGATGCTTTTTTTTGGATTCAGGGGGTCTCAAAACATATATTTCCGGTGAAATCTCGACATCGAATTTTTGTGTGGAATACAATACTTCCTCTACTTACCAGTAGAGAAAGTAATAAAAATCATAGTAAAATCACAAATATAGATAAATATACCAAACAAATGAGGAAAAAGCCAGAGTTAAAACCAATTTATGAAACGATCCAAAAGTTATGAAATATCGATATCTAAATTATTAGATTGATGTTTACTATTGTTAAAAACCTTAAAAATCGTTCAATCGCTCGTTTATTGTCAACCAGGGCCTCTGCAAGACTGATCAGCAGTTGCATAGATTCCCAAAGGTGCCCTCGAGAAACACACTAACAACAAACATGCATAAGAAATTAGATATGTAATATAGTTCATGCGTATACGTGCAGAAAAATAAGCAAAACAGACAGGTGCGTTAGGTTACTAGATTTCTCTGGAAACTGGAGGGATTGAACTTTGAACCTTATCGAAACCGAAAGGGGGTATATAAAGGCGCTTACCTACGAACATTAATGTCTTCAAAAACATTTGGTAGGTCCTCTAAGTAACTAACAGTTCACATCAAAGGCGGGTGATCACGAATATTATTTTGAACCGAAAAAGTATAATTACTATTTTGATTATAGTGATCAAATTCATGATCACAGTTTTTAGTGATTAGTATGTTTGAATCTCTCATTAAATTCCTTAATTCGTTGTATTTTGCTGAAGCCAGCTCATTTGAGCGCCAGTTTATCCATTTGGTTTATCTCCCTACATGATCTAACCAGTTAAAGGCGTTAAAGCTTAAAAATACATAAACAGGAAATGTATCCAATCACATTATCTGCGAAAAAGTACTTGTTAATAGCATATTACTTTATTACATTCCTATATCGTGAAATAAATGCTGTAGACGCAAAGTTAGTTCAAACACTGTGTCGAAATAACATTCCTGTTTGAACTGCATTCTGCTTCGGTGGGAGTTTCTGAGCGCTCATTTTCTGTATGAGTAAAGTCTAAGCCCCACGGTATGTTTCCAGAATATTGCATACCGGCACGCCACTTTAGGCACTGGTCCAAAATCATAAAGAACAAAATTAAACCACAGCAGTGGAAGTACGGTTTCCAAGATCAGCTAAAAGATGCAGTAAAACCTATGCATTTGAACCTCCTTACTTCCCTAGAACAGCCTAGAACACTATCCAATTTATATAATTTAAATATTTGAGGGTTTTCAGCCCACCAAGTTACTACTTAATTAAAACATGCTAAAGAGATGTCCTTTTTACTTTCTCTACTGGTAAGTAGGGGAAGTATTGTATTCCACCCAAAAATTCGATGTCGAGATTTCACCGGAAATACATGTTTTGAAGCCCCCTGAATACAAAAAAAGAAAGCATTTTTAGAACAAGGTCCGTGTGTGTGTCCGTGTGTCAGTTTGTCAGTCTGACAGTCTGTGGACAGCATAACTCAAAAACGAAAAGTCGGTTAAAAACCAAAGTTGGTATTTAAGTTTAATGTCTTTCAAGAATGCGACACGAAGATTTTGAACAAAATAGCCCCACCCTAAGCTACCCTTTACATGTAAAATTGTTCGAAAATTTTGATTTTCTTGAAAATGGCTCTAACGATTTTAATTAAAATGTCATATGTTTGAGATATTTTTATGACAAATGAAATGTATATCTTGAATTTTCTGGCTATAGCCCCTGTAGTCGTATTTACTTTGGACGACTTTTGCATAACTGGTAAACCGTTAGAGATAGACCAAATCATACTATACAAAAATGTAGATCTTGCTAAAATACACTATTTATGTCTCAATAAATGTTCTTGTAGGATGAACCATTTCGGAGATATTCCTTGTTATATGTGTGAGTTTCGGAAAATTTAGAACTTTAGCGAAATGCAACAACGTTGTTCATTTTTTTTTGTATGTTAATCGTGCAAAGAGAACGGAATCTGATAGGTCAAAAAGATTTGACTGTCGCACAAAGTCTTCTGTATTCTAATATCTCCCTTGCACCTACAAAGAAATAAGCAATAATATAATTAATTTGTACGAATGCTTATCTTAACTAACATGGAAATATAGGAAGAAGAGTTTGTAAGAATGGTTAGTGCAAGAGTAGAGAAAGTCATGTGAGTGCAACACATCAGATTTTTTGATGTTATGAATATGTGTGTACATTTTATTCTGTCGTTTTGATTGTTTTTAGAAATCCTATTACTTAACCTTAAAATTAATTTTTCCCTGCACACTCACTTGCGGTAACTTGTATGGTTCGCATTCAGCAGGTCCGAGTTTCGATTCCAATATCAGCCCACCCTTACCTTAGGTTTTTCCTGGTTTTCCCTGATCCAAGGCAAATGTTGCAGAGGTTTTTCGTTTTTCGTCCATGTATTCCTATTCATTCTCATCTTTGAGACGATTTCTTTTTAAGTCCCTAAAAGAAAATGAAAAATTTGATGTGTTGCACTCACATGACTTTCTCTACTCTTGTACTAACCATTCTTAAACTTTTATTCCTGTATCTTCATCGTGTTAGTTGAGATAAACCATTGCGGAAATTATCTTATTTCTTATTTCCCTGTAGGTGCAAAGGGAATATACGAATACAGTAGGCTTTGAGCGATAGTCAAATCTTTTAAATATTAGATATTCCGTTCCCTTTGCACGGCTAAAATATAACAAATGAATAAAGATCTTCCATTTGACGAAAGTTTAAGTATTGCAAAACTCACACAAATGACAAGGAATATGTCCAAAATGTTTCACTCTGCAGAAACCATAACACACATAAATTGTGTGTTTTAGCAAGAACTACATGTTTTGCACAGTAAGATTTGGTCTATCTCTTACTGTTTATCAGTTATGCAAAAATCATAAAGAGTAAACAGGATTATATAGGCTATGGCCAGAACATTCAAAATTTACATTTCGTTTCCCATAAAAATATCTCAAACATGGAATTTTAGTCATAATCGTTAGAGCCATTTTAGATAAAACCAAAATTTTCGAAATATTTTGCATGCCAAAGGTAGTTTATGGTGGAGGAATTTTCTTCAAAATCTTAGTGTCGTACCCTTGAAAGATATTAAGCTTAAATACCAACTTTGGTGAGTGAGTGTATGGGGTTTAAGGGACCGTCGACAACTTGGTCATTAGGGCCCCCAACTTTGGTTTTTAACCGACTTTGCGTTTTTGAGTTATGCTGTCGACAGGCTGACATCGTACTTTTTGGTGAAACACAATACTTCCTCTACTGACTATGCAAAGTAGAGAAAGCAAAAATGTAAGGGCTTTGGAAGCCGATCGTGTTGTGTTTGTTAAAATATATGGTAACGCTTGGCATAAGAAATATAATGCATTTGAAATGTAGAAGCGGAAAGTAAGCTGTAGTTTATCAAGTGCTGGTGTGTTCTAAGAGCATTATAAATAAATATAAAACAGAATAAAGAAGATAAATACATGGAAGCTATACGAGGATTAAATGTCTTTTTCCATCGCCAACGTTAAGAGACGAGAGTTTCAATAATGACTGAGTTAGAAAGCAGAAAAGGCAGGGAATTGAGATCCTGCCTTAGAAATATAAGAAACATCTTACCACTTATAACCCTGGTAAATCATTAAGCCACGATACATAAATAGTTTCAAAATTGCACATCAATGTACATTCAAAAGCAACATGCAGATATTCGTTTCATCTTTCAGATGTGCCGACCTCTGTAACTTGGTGATAGCGTGTAGGCCTCACGTATAAGAGGTCGCGAGTTCGAATCTCGCTTAGGGTAAGATTTTTCTCCGAGGTTTTTCCTTATCCTGAGAAGACGAATGTCGGGTAACTTAAAGCTCTATGGACCTCGGGCTCATTTGAGCATCGTTTCACCCGCTGTGAAAATTAAATCGTCACGTCTGAATTGTTAAGCTTGTCTGAGTAAGTGTGAGTGTATTGTTGGAAGCAGTTTGTGAGACAGGGAGAGTAGAAATGACCCTAAAGTAGTGTCAATGTTGTGAGAAGACAGGGCAGATATGAGTTGCAAGGTCACATGAATTGCAAATTATTTATGTTAATGATAGAGGATTGTGTCTTGTGACTCAATTTTAAGGGAACTAAAGTGACAGAAAAAGAGGTCACATTGGTGTCAGAAGTGGGATTTGTTACATTGTCATTTCTCACAGTATTAAAAAACCAATTTTGGAGTATGAAAGTAAAAGTTAAAGTTATAATAAAATAACAAAGAAAACACAAACTAAAAACGATGCATTTACCGTATTATGGGGTTTTTGAATTTTTAAATGAACGCACAGCACAAACTTTTCATTTAAGCCCAGAACTTGCAGTACCTTTAATGATTTCAAGTCCATCATCTTTTTGCTGTTATATAAATTTAGCAAGGAGTGGCCAATTAAGAAGTGAGCTGCACCTCGTGAGCAGTTGATATTCTAATTTTAACAAGTTCCTTTCTCATAAGCACTCCCGAAAATGCTAATCTAATTGACAAGACAGAGTTGGCCTTCCCTAATAAGTTTATGTGACAAGCCTGCGTGGGGCATTATAAAAAGAGAAGAATCGCTTGGAATTTCAATCAGCAATGTGCTGTGATGGATAGCGGCGCATTATCTAACGTAACCGGTTAAGGAAGATGAAGAACAGAGCCTTTCAATATTGTTTGGCACGTGTGCATCATCCCTTCAGAATCCCCTTCTTATCGAAAATAATGGGAGTCGCTAACAACACTTCTTTCATAGCTTTCACCTTTCCATTCATCGTTGCGATTTGAAAAGCAGGCAATTTTACAGCTTTATATCCCTGTACTATTTGCATCGCTCTTGGCACAGCTGCAGCTGTGGATATTTCCCTTTATCCTCTTTGGAAGTAACCTTAAATTTATAGAGAAGCAGAAATATAATTCACTCAAGGCACTGCGGTACCAAATCAGTTAAAAAAAATCGCTTTCGTGATAAACAAAAATAATAAAAAATATTTAAAGGCATAAACCTTGAGAATAAATTACATCGTTTAACGATATGGAGTGCTGAATATATGTCTGTAAAACTAAGCACCTTTTAAATTTGCAAAACTTTAAAATATTCTTCTGCCCTTTTGTGGAATAGACAGTGCTGGCATATACATTATACTGATAACCAAATTATAGGTTCAGTAAATAAATAATGAAATTAATAAAGGAAGTAATTATAATCATACTTAATCATCGATAAAGTATTGATATGGGGAACAAGAAATTAGAATCATTTTAAATATTGATATCAGAGAAATAAGCTATACTAAATTAAAATGTATAAAGTTCGTTAGACAGGAAAACTAGTTTCCAAGTACCAGATAACCAGTAGGTCATTCGCGAAGGGCTGGGTTCCGTAGGCCAAATCGTAGAATTCGCCGATAGTCAGACCCAAATTATTAACGAAGAAACTGAATTTACTGAAACTACTTGCCACGATTTAAATACCGTCGGGAAGTATATTCATCTAAGTCTTCATAAACGATATCAATTATATTTATATTTAAAACTTTGAGTTACATAGTTTTCATCGGTCGGCAACGCCTCACTTTTAATTACTTGCAACATTTATTAACAGACTACAACAAAAATGAAATGAAATGAAGTCAGATAAAGAAACAGTTACAATAAATAAGATACGAGGTATTTATAAATTAAGCACCGATATTTTTTTTTTAAAACAAATAAAAGAGCGTTGGTTTCTAAATACTTCATCGTCATTCATAACCTTACACCCCTCACTACTTCTACATTTAGTTATTGTACTTAGCCACTTATCGTATCGGGAAACCAGTCTTTATTAGCCTTGTCAAAGAATGATGCCGGCTGTGATGCACTTCTTTTTTAACGTTATGACGGTTGAAATTTGTTCACCAAGGAACTTCTTCTGATGAAGAAACAAATGAAAATTCCTCGGTCCCAAATCGCACTGTAGGGAGGATGGTCAAACTTTTCCCAACCAAATGATGCGATCAGATCTTGAGTTTAGGTTGTGTGAGGCTGGGCACTGTCACGCATTGTTTCCCCAAACACCTCACACAATTGGGAATGAATGTTTACTAACATAACATTTCTGGTGTTCGAAAAAACGAATCACTGAATTTTACTTCTTAGTGGCGGATCCTTCGATTGTTTTGAACATTTCGAAACGAACAAATAGCAAAAAACAGAGACGATCGCTCAGAGCTTCGTCTGGCTCCCTAATCTATGGAGGATCAGATCGCGCATGCCCAAAATATCGACTGCAGCGCTACGGTGGCAACAGTTTTAAACGGTACTTACTTCCTATGTAAGTGAAATCAATGTAAAATGGAAGAAGTCAGGGTTAACATACTGTATAGAGAAATTGGTCATTAGCAGTTGATGTTGAGAGCAATCATTAGTAAACGCAACACAGGTAGCAAAAACTATCCGTAAGCGTTCTGGGAAACAGTTAAGTACCCTTGTAGAGTCAAAGACTGGAATTCTCAGAATTAGAAAAGCAAAAGTGAACGTTTCCAGAAGCGAGCTAACGTGAATTTCAAAGTGGCTCAGATGTACTTATCTAGTTGTTTCGTTGGAACGTGATTTTGCTCGTTTTTGAATTTGTATAGGCTTAAGTGTATAGTGACGGGCCTTAGCAAGAAAATATAACGACCAACGCTAATTATCTTCCTGGGTAAACTTTATGTAATTTAGCACTGTTTAAGCTTCGGATTCTTATACGAGTGATCAGTGAATCCTATAAGAATTAAAATCAACAGTCGGCAACTTTATCAATTGTTCTATTTAATAAGTTTGAACAGATATTAAAACTGATTCGGCAGCTTAACTTGGCGACCTTCCATTTGAGAAAATCTCAAATATAACAAAAAATATCTCCGAGATGGTTCACTCCACAAAAATGCAATTAGACATAAATTATGTATTTTAAAGAGATCTACATTTTTGTACAGTAAGATTTGGTCTCTCTCTTACGGTTTACCAGTTATGCAGAAGTCATCAATAATAAACAAGAATACATGGGCTATATGAAGAAAATTCAAATATACATTTCATTTGCCATTGTCATAGCTTAATATGACATTTTAATCAAACTCGTTGTAGCCGTTTTTGAGAAAATCAAAATTTTTGAGTAATTTTCCAAAGCTTTGAGTCGCATCCTTGAAACATATTAAACTTATAAGTGTACCAACGTTAGTTTCTAACCGACTTTTCGTTTTTGTGTAATGGTCTTCAAACACACACACACACACACACACACACACACACACACACACACACACACACACACACACACACACACACAAGCGCTTTTCTGGATTCAGGGGGTCTTAAAACATATTTCCGGTGAAATCCTGCCATCGAATTTTTGGGTGGAATACAATAGTTCCTCTACCTACCAATAGAGAACGTAATATTGTAAAAACTTTGACTCCATTGTTCTCAGATTTATATTTTTTGGTGCTTCTGTACACATTATAAAAACTATTACAGTTAGGTGTATTAAATTTTGATTTAGTATTATGAGAGTGTAATTAAGAATAATATGGACAGAATTTGTTGAGAATTATATAGTTCCTGGGAATAATAACATTTGACTTTCGGGGAAAAACAATGAAAGAGTCTATTGATAAGTAAAGAAAACCACACGAATCTATGGCAAAGGACCTCTGAAAATCTAAAGCTTGCATCTTAACATACATGCCGAGCAAAGTATACCAGTGTAATTTAACACGGGAGTATGGGCAGCCTTGCTTTGTATCATACATTCATTCGTTCAATCTGAGATCATGGTTAAAATTTTCCAACTCGCAGTGTTTACAAAAGGCGTTCAGCTATAGATAACGTGTGATAGCTCTAAGGCGCGCAGTGAGCTATGTAACTACATATTTTTCCGCATCGATAATTAGAGATGAAAATGTTTTTCTTACCCTTTCGCATAGAAAGCGCTTGCAATAATATTTTTTTACCAGATGAAAGCAAATTACCCATACAAAGATGTTCTGAATGCTATATCCTGTATTTAGCCAATATAGTATTGTTCTCTAAAATGCCACGCGATGGTCAAAATTCGGTCAATACAGAATGATGCAAAAATCCAAGTCAGGTCAACTTTCTATAACTTCATTGTCCTGTAAAACTGTACTACAAATTCACAGTGTTCTTCTCGTAGTTAATACAGTTTATAGTATTTCCTGAACTCACAACTGTTCTTCTGATAGCCTTTCATATCTTTCTTCATTTTCACTGTTTCTTATGCCTTAACTATGACGATGCAGTCACGTGACCCTTCTGGAATCTTCTTTACAACGCACCAGACGACGCACTCACTCACTGACAGGCTGACCGACGAAATGTACTGTCAATAATGATGCTAATAATAATAATAATAATAATAATAATAATAATAATAATAATAATAATAATAATAATAATAATAATAATAATAATAATAGCCACAAAATAAATGTTATGGTCTAGGTTGCTTTCAAAACTTCAAATTTTTGAATGGAATAAAATATTTTTCCTACTTGCTATGGCTTATAAATCCTTATTTTTACTTTCTCTACGTACACCATGAATGCGGCCCAAAAATTCGATATCGGGATTTCACTGGGAGTGTATGTTTTGAGGCCACCCGAATCCAAAAAAGGAATCTGCAGGAAAAAGTTCGTGTGTGTGTGTGTGTGTGTGTGTGTGTGTGTGTGTGTGTGTGTGTGTGTGTGTGCGCCTGTGAAGAGCATAACTCAAAAACGAAAAGTCGGTTAAAAACCAAAGTAGGTGTTTAGGTTTAATATCTTTCAAGGATGCGACACAAAGATTTTGAAGAAAATCTATCACTCCTCTCTATTAAAATTGAAGTTTTAGTTTTCTCAAAAATGACTATTTTGATTAAGATATTTTTATGGAAAATGAAATGCATATTTGAATTTTCTGGCTATAGTTATTGTGGTCTTGTTCACTCTTTATGGCTTGTGCATAATTGGTAAACTGTAAGAGACAATGTAGACATCGTTAAAAGACACTAGTTAGGTCCAAACGCATTTTTTTTTGTAAAGTCAACTATTTCGGAGATATTCATTCTTATTTTTATGAGTTTGACAGTACTGTGGAAGGTCGTTACTCACGTTTTTATTTCTTTGCCGTGCAAAGAGAACAAAATTTCAAAGCCTTCATATACCGACCAGCTTTAAAAGAGTTGACTATCACTCAAAGCCTACTGAATTTCCATATTCCCCTTGCACCTACAAGAAAATTAGTAAGCAGGTAATTTCTGGAAATGTTTATCTCGATTTACAGAAGGTAAAGGAATAAGAATTTAAGAATAATTGGTACAAGAGTAGAAAAAGCAATTTGAGTGCAACACATCAGAGTTTTAATTGTATACTTTCAAAATGGGTATTTGTTAAAGCTATTTCTCTTCGCTGAAATGCAATTACTGTGTGTTAATGACTTAAACAACAAGAAAGTCAACCAGTCAAGCTATTTTATTCCATTGCTGCCATAGGTGCTCTCAAGAAGGGGTGGGAATGGGGAAAAAGATTGTTAGGGGAAATGGTGGCTTAGAGCAATACTATTGACTTTACAAATCGCCTCTCGCTCTCACCCTACCTGAGGGAGAGGGCGACTAAGTTCACGCAGAATGAACTGGATGCTAGAAGAACAGACAAAGCAGGTGTGAGAGTAAACTTGGTAGTAGCAAGGCAAGAGAAAGCAGCATTAACAAAAAAGGGGGAGATTTCCCAACCACTGCATTAGCGAGCTGATTTAATTTACACAGCATTTGGAGAGACCAATTCAGACTTAAAGCGGGTGAGAGGGTGTATGTAAGGTGGCTGGAAGGCGGTAAAGTAAAGAGTAAGCAAGGAAAACTCATAAATTCAAAGGGACCCACGCCCCTTACCAACACACACTCCTAAACACACTCATGCTTACCTCCCGGATTTTCTCTTTAATTCAATAATAAATATACAGCGGTTTTGTAATTTACTAACAGTGCGTAACACGTGGTTGTATTTTTAAATAATAGAGACTATATGCAATAGTCTCATAAAATACAGGTTCAACAAAGCGTAAAATGCACTTTAATGATGATCATATATATCTTATTTTATTGATAATAAGATGCATTAAAGCAAAAACTTTCTCCCCTAATCGATAGTTATTGTAATATTAGAAATATCGCAATTTACAATACCTCGGATTCAATCTCAGGGACCCAACTGCTTCATCATTACCTTTTCAATCACCCATTTCACCTGTATTTCATGTCATCGTCTGCCTCACTTTCATATCTGGAGCTTGGCTGACCACTCGATTCTATGTCTTCACTCTGTCCCGTCCATAGGCTCGTCGACGGAACTCTAACCATAGGTACAGATTTGTATGTTGGATAATAAGGACGATATTGCAACACCGATATGTCAACTGCTCACGCCTGGCACACGACCACCACGTGCCTTGCCTGACGTGGTGGGAGGGTCCCCTCATTCAAGCCCTGGCCAAAAAGAGTGCGAATAAACGGTAACACAATTTCTAGATGTGTCTATCTTAATTAATATGTAGTAGATAGAAGAATAAGGTATTATAGGAATAGATTGTTGAAAGTAGATGGAGAAACTCATGTGAAAGTAACTCGTCAGGATTGTTTCATTTTGTTTATAATTTGTAACTTAAAGAGCGCACATTCAAAACCACGTTTGTTCACTTGTATGCAGAAATGAGTTAGCTGTGGAAATGTGAGATAAAGGGATTCACAAAGCGAGGGAAACGCTGTTTTGATCATAACGCTGTTAGTCTGATAATTATAGACTGTGAGAGAATAGTGTTTCCGTCATAACTAGATATGCAATGTAGTTTCTTCTTTTCAAAGCTTCATTACTCCAATTCTCCAAGAGATCTAACGTATTGCGATGTGGATATTAATGCAGTTTTTTAGTTTAAGATGTTTCTCCTGTATGTGAACTTGACTAATTTTGATTTTAAAGGATTGATACTGATTATGGTTTGCACCACACACTGATTTCTTCGCATAGTGTTAATTAACAGGTGCCTTTGCTCAATGTTGTCTGCATAATGCACTGGAAAGTCAGATGTATACAAAATGTACAGAAGCAGCCCAAGAACACTCCCTTGAGACACACCAGATTTGATGGCACTTGATTGAGACTATGCATATTTACATTTCACGGAATAAGTACGACTTGATAGGTATGATTTAATTATTCTGTAACAGTATCTGAAGTATGACTTTCAATTTTGTATACTAACCCATCATGATACACTTTGTCAAAGAACTCTTCTGTGTCCAGGAAAATATATAAGTAAAGGCGTCAAGTATAGTGTAATTGTTGTGGATAGAAATCTAAATTAAAACACAAAAGGAGGTATAATATCATTTAGATCAGTTAATAAGAGAGATGGAAGGATGCTTTCAAAATTTTGGAGAAGATGGAAAGAAGACTTATTGGTCGATAATCAAATTCTTTGCTGAAGGGATATTCGAGCGAGAAGGAAAACACACACATTGTGAATATTTAGTTATTGTGGACTCATATAGATGCATCAGAAAGTGTAAATGAAATTCGTTTACCATTTCCAGTCCATGGACACTTGTATTTACTAGCAGAAAGTCCGTGTCTTTGAAGCATTTGAAAAATTGTTAAGAAAATAAACAATAAAATAACAGAAAAAGTGATATTGTGACTACTCAGAAATACATTAGTGAAAGTCATAGAAGGTGATTGGATTATGTGCTGTTAAGGGCCTGCTGCAAACATCAGTAAATGTGGGAAATAACTGAGATATGAAAAGAGAGTATATTAAGAATACCATTTCAAGAGGCCACAGAGTGCTCAAGGTAAAAACGGAACATTATTACAGAATGCACGATCCATCAAAATTGAGAAAGAACGTAATGAAAAGAGGTTGTTTCTTAGAAAAAGGAATATTACAAGCGTTGCCACTCCAGCATCTTCTTTCACGGGATAAGAAAAATTATGTGGTGAAGCTTCTGCAGTTCAGCAGGAGAAAGTTGGCAAGAAAACAAAGCACTAGGTTTCAGAAACCACAAGATGCCTAGAGATGAAAATAATCAAGACGCTTTTGATTGATAACAGGATGATGTTGGGTTCATAGTCTGAAAATCGGTTTAGTTTTTAAATTGATGTTTCGTTTCAAACCTTTGTATCAAAAGCTTGTACACATTTTATACTCGTAACTATTTTCTTCGTAAAATATTAAATACCAAAAAGGAATTTTTTGAGTATGAGGCAATTGTTCACATCGGTACTAAAGGAAGATAAAACAATTATGAAAAGTTTGAGTTATACTTTTTCTCCTTTTTTATTATTTTTCCTTTCCGTATTTTTCAACGCACGCTGCTCTCTTCTGAAATAAATCGAAAATTAATGAAACAGGAACGAATTTTCAGTTAGAACTTAGGTGATGGTATCCTAAAGGTAGTGTTTTTATCTCCCATGAAATATCTCCAGATGTTCAACCGCCAGGTCAACGAGCAATTCCTAATAATTTAGGATTCAATTTAACGCAATTCGAACAGTTACAGGTATTTTGAAAACCCATAGACTGGTAGAAGTGGTAAAAATTTGGAATTTGTTGCGCTTACAAGGGGCACCTTTGACCTCGAACACTCGGAACCTCATGAAAACGGGCTTAGAATAACAATTAATCATAAACAAATCCGTAGTCTATGTCATTTTCATACAAAACGTTGTATTCTACTTCAAAGGTACATTTTAACAGACAGAGACAAAGTACCAAGATATCAATACCATGGAAGGGTAATTATTTGTAATTCAATGACGTCAGTGTATCATTGCATTTTCAATCAACAGTGCCAAAAACCCTCGGCTTAAATTATTTATAATAGCGCAAAATGCACATACTACACATCTGATAGTGCATACATTAGTCCTCAAAGTGCAGATGTGGAATTTTGATGAAGTGGTTAAAACAAAGTGGAAGAGAACAATGTGCACACCTCATTAAAGCCGCATTATTACATTCCATATGACTTTCTCATTCACACAGTCCAATATCAAAACCCACACTAATTATATTTGCAAAAGTTGATATGATGTATGGGAATATATGATAAATTATGATATGACATTGACGCGCGCGCGAGCGGACCTTTTTCTAGAAGTGTTTTTTGGATTCAAGTCTCAAAACATATTTCCGGTGAAATCTCGACATCGAATTTTTGGTTGGAGTATAATACTTGCTCTACTTGCCAGTACATACAGCAATTATTAGAAATAGCGATTTCTTTCATTTTTTCGGGTAAAGTGACTTTCAACATACTTTGCATATCAAATCATGGATTAATGCTCATCACTGTGTTTAGAGACGCTAAAACATTTGTTAAAGTTGGTGCACTTATTAACAGAAGTGTTACTCAAAACCCAGGCTTGAAGAATTTCAGACTACTGTTCCTTGTTGGATAAATGGACCTACAGAAAATAGCTGTTTGTTTTTAAATCATCTCCGCAAGTAACCTTGACCTACCATTCCTCATTTGTCTAACTTTCCTTCTTTGGGATTATACTCTAGTAACGGCTTCCAAATTAGCTTCTTGCAGCAGAATTAGATCAACACTTTCGTTGAAACGAAGCCTTTCAATTTTCTTTACTGTCAGCCACCTTGCAAAGCTAGTGAGAAGGCACGTTATTGGAACTTTTGTTACTTGAAAGAGAGACATGCGCAGAATATCGGTCACGTGGTGTTACGACATACGCTAACTTAGAGCAAGAAATCTATTTGGATATTCAGTTAATAAGCAAATCGTCCTTTATTGGGCTTGTTTCAGCACTGGAGTAATTAATTCGTTACAGATATTAGACTATACCCTTTACGACATAAGAAACACACTTCAGGTAAAGAAAGGCGAGAGACAGCCTCAAGCACGTAGCCGCAGGAAATGCCCTGATTGGTTCGCGACCACAATATTCACTCCAGTACTTTTGAAATGCGCCAATGAATGTGTACGTTTAATGATTTCATTGCAATACGATACAACTTCAGTGTTATTTGGATACAAAGGTCGTTTATTTTACAGGAACGAAAAGTTAGCGCATATCAGTAGTATATACTGTGCTCGTGTTGTGAGGCGTAAAACAAAAGTGTTTCTTACAGGAATGCAGTATACAATCAGTAGTTAAAACGATGCTATGACAAATGAAAGTTGTAAAGAGCGTAAGCAGAAGCGAAGAAAACTGTTCGTGTAGAAGTTTATAGGGAAAAAAACTTGGAGAACTGTTGCAATAAGTGTTAGGAATTCATCACCAGCGTCAAAACCACTTGGGTGACCTCTGTACACACAGAGGTAGGCAGTTTCGGAGTTGGTATGAGTAAAAGAAACAAAGAATTGTGAAGAGGTCGTAGTGTATGAAATGCCGAAAAGATAAACCAAAGCCTATAAGTTGTACCAACATTTCTTCATTGGGAGTAGATTCAAGCTGTCTGTTTCGCACTGATTTTTTGCCTGCTGACTTTGGCAGTAGCTGCAAACCAACAACTGTCCCATTTCCCTTTGCATTTTTTTCCAGACAAGAGGACGGAGAGTGTTGCGCGGCAATTTTCTTTTGCTACCATAGCTGCATTAACTTACTTTACTTTATATGGACATTCTTTTTTGTATACGAGCTGAGTACCATACCTTTGTTTTCTGTCCAAAATGTTTGCCCAAATAAAACCAGAACTGTACGCAAAGGACTGTTCTCACTTAGAATTTTACTTTTTAGAAGACTTCCATTCCTCAGTACAGATACATCCAATACTGCTTATGACAGTGTTGTTGAAGATCTTAAAGGCTTGCTGAGTGAGCGAGTTGTTTCTCCAGTAGACAACTCTTATAGAGAGTGCCTTGTTCTGTACGGCCAGCTCGGTATATATAGCCGGTTTCTCAAGCTGAAAATCGATAAGGCGCTCACGTGGACTTACACTGTGAGCGAAGACGGGATAAACAAGAAACAAAACATTCGAGACCAGATGTACAACTTTTTTTTTTTTCCTTCAAAATTGTTAAAGACGCTTATGGAGTGAAATTCTCTGGCTTTACATATGGATTTCTTCAGAACTTGTCCTCTGATTCTTCATAGGGATTTTGAGTCAGCGGTCGTTTCTTATCTTCAAGAGAGTGAAATTCTCTGAATGCACAAATCAATTTTGAGTCGACAAGCACTTCTCTCTGCTTTACACCAAGCCAAGGAAGGTAAAATCAATAAAGAGCGAATAAAAACAAAATAAAGAATTCCTTTGTGGGCTTCTCCCAACTTCCCATATGTGACAGCCAGGGTCCTTGGGCATGGCTGTCACCCGGCCATCATTATGCGATGCCGGCAGAATTTTCTGGATACTATTCTGTACTACCGGGGGCGCATAATGCGAAACCTCACAACCCTTCCTTATATCTTCCTTCTGTTTCTTTCCTTACTTCTACTACAATTCTCTTGAGAAGCATAGTTTCTCCCTCGTTCCCTATCGGGGAAAATAAGCCGATCTTTAATTCCAACTCTTTGTCTATCTTCCCCTTTAAAAAGGGGGGAGGGGGAGTAAAAAATAATAAGAAAAAATCTCGGATTTTAAACACAAATTTTGAGTTGGCATTCATTTCTTCTCTTCAAGAAACTGGAATTCTCCAATTGTACATGTGAATTTTGGGCCGTCAGTTATGTCTTCTCTTCAAGAAAATGCAATTCTTCAATTGTACATGTGAATTTTGGGTCGGCAGTTATATATTCTCTTAAGAAAGTGAAATTCTCCTATTGTACATATGAATTTTGCGTCGGAGGTTATTTCTTCTCTTCAATAAATTTCAATTCAATGTGAATTTTGGGCTGGCAGTTATATCTTGTCTTCAAGAAAGTGGAATTCTCCTATTGTACGTATGAATTTTGGGTCAGCAATTGTTTCTCATCTTCAATCTTCTGAATGCACATATGAACTTTGAGTCAACGCTTATTTCTTGTCTTCAAGAGAATGGAACCCTCTGAATGCACATGTGAATTTTCAGTCAGCATTCATTTCTTTTCTTCAAGAAAGTGGAATCCTCTGATTGTAGATGTGAATTTTGAGTCGGCAGTTCTTTTGTCTCTTGAAGAGAGTGAAATCCTCTGAATGCGCATATGAATTTTAAGTAAGCAGTCATTTATTCTCTCCAAGAGAATATCTTCTGAATACGCATATGAATTTTGAGTAAACAGACATTTCTTCTCTTCAAGAGAGTGAATTCTTCTGATGGTTGACTCATAATTCATATATACTCGTACTATCAACTGCTCTCTTCTAGAACTGCTCCCTTCAGCAGAAATCAGCGTTTGCCTTTTTCATATGCAACAATGGCTATGGAGAAAACTTAAAACTTCTATGGAGAGATACGTCTTGCCATTTGAAGATATGCGGCACTGTCTTTGCCAAAACCAGATAATGTTGAAGAAGGATGAATAACGCAAACTGCTTAGGCGGTTTTATGGGAAAAAAAAGATGAATAATGAGGCTATATGCCGAAAAATCATAGAATTACATTAACAAACACTAGGGTACAGTTACTGTTTTTGAAATATTACTTCTCTAGAAAACGAAAAATCAATACATGCGTCGTACACTTTTAGAAAATCATATAGTTTGAAGCCTTTTTCAAGTAAAGGGTAGTTTGGGCTAGGAAATTTTCTTCAAAATTCTTCGAAGATATCGAATTTAGGTGTCAGTTTGGTATTTATCCGACAATTTGTCTTCATAGACCCTCATCTGCGAACCTTTCTCTAAATTCCTTTCGGTGTGCTCAAAACGTGTGTATATCCTACGAAATCTCAACATTGCTTTTTGGGTGGGAATATACTTCTTTTTTTTTCTACAAACACTTAGTAGAGAAAATAAGCAGCCGAAATAGTTGATAATTCGGACTTAATAAAGGATATCTAAAAAATTTTAAACCCACAAAAAGACTGATTTGACTGTTGTACTTAAGATGTACCTTTGTTGTGCAGTATGCCTAATTATTTAACAATTATGCAAAAGTGATTGAGAATGAAATGTACTTGATAGCTTTTCCTAGAAACCTACACATTTTATTTGTCATACAAATATCTTAAACATGTAAATTAATAAGAATCACTAAGCCTATTTCTGAAGAAATTAAAAAAAAAAAAAAAAAAAAAAAAAAAAAAAAAAACATTGAAACTCTTCCTAATAAATGATAGGTAGGGGTGATGATCGGGTGTCACATTATTAGCAAATATGAATTTAAATGCCAATTTCTCTATTTAACCGACTTTTCCTTTTTGAGTTGTGCTTTCACAGTTGCGCTTGCTCTAAATTTTATTTTCTATTCAGAATGCCCCAAAATATGCATTATATTAAAATGTTGGTAATGAATTGTTGAATGAAATGCAATTCTTCCTCTTCTTAGGTTAATAGAGATAGAGTAAAAATATAACTCATGTGTTTCAATTACATGACTTTTTCTATTCAACAAAATTTATTTTCATGCACTCTTTAACATTGTTCTTTTCGCTCTTCTTAACGATAAACATAATAAATGAACAAAAGGAGCAACCTGTAAACATCTTTTAACATTGTTTTTGGAATTATATCTTCTGTCGTTCTCTCAATATGTTCTAGCCATCTCATTCTTTGTGCGTTTATAAACCTCCCAATATTTTGCTTACTTATTAGTTCATCTAGCTCGTAGTTGTTTCTTAATATCCATTGCTCTTTATCCTTTAGTGTTTATAATATCCTTCTCAATATTTTCTTTTCAAATCTTCGTAGTATTTTCTCGTCTGCGTTGTTCAGGGTCCATATTCCAGCAGCATATGTTCCTATTGATCTTATCAGTATTTTATATATCTTGTATTTTGTTGAATATATTTTAATAGTTGTAAATTAGCGTAATGAGCTGCATTCTCATTCGCATTCTTTCTTTTATGTAGACTTTCAAATTAATATTGTTTACAAGGGTACCTAGGTATTTAAATAGGGATACCCCATCAAATGTTTTTCTTCAATTACTAAATAAATAAATAGATAAATGAATAAATACAGCAATTTTTCAAGGGAATATGCCCTTTCCATCCCCTGAGATATACGCCGATGCTACTTCTGTTCTCTACATCCCACATATACGAAAGAGCACACCCTTCTTTTGCTTCTGATAACTGGAGGGAGCGATTCATTTCAGCGGCGGCTATGTCCCTCACCCCATTCGTTGTCTTTTTTTTCGTCCTATTGAACTCCAGTAAAAGGCGCTATTACCAGAAGTTGGTCTGGAGTGGCGAGCTAGTTAAGCGACTGGTTCGGAAAGAACAGGATGGGTGGGAGTAGGCAATAACGGCTGACAAAAGGAAAAACGGACAGTCAAGTGTCGGTGAAGAGGCAACCAGAAGAGAAGAAAACACCTTTTCCTTTTCTTCTCACTCCATTCACCGGTAACAGAAAAAAAGAATAATAAGAAGAAAGAAATGTAGGCGAGCAAATAAAGATCAAAATGCTGCGGAATGTACTCGTGACAGTCTCACGTAAGTGAATGATGCTCCTAAAGAAGCAAAAAACAGTCCACTCCAAGGGGCTGATAAAAATGAATTGTTGCAAACCCCTGCAGAAATGTCTGGTTACACCATTAACATTTCCTAGTCGAACAAACGAATAGCCAAACTATAAGCTTAGCGGATACAGTAATTCCCTTTACCTTTCCGGAAGCCATATTTTCTGAAGCTAGCTCTTTTTTGTGGATAAATATTTAACGTCACGGAATGCAACCCATCGTGTACATATGTAGCGCACGGTTCGAACAAGGGGATTTCGGAAGCCGCAGTGACCGAGTTAGAACTTCCCTTATGCACGTTTAATTTGATATACATTTGTTTAATACATATATACAGACTGAGAGGGCTTTAACATTAATTAATCATCTTATTATTCAATTTATTCGGAGCTTTACAGTTTTGCATATACTTAATGTTAATTCACAAGAACGTACTGGCGTCAACAGAGCACGTAGGTTTTTTCTTCAATCGTGATCTGTTTTTACGTCTTATAAACTTCATTTCAGACAAAAAATTGTTTACTCACGTATACGCATAGCATTAATGTACACAGCATATTATTGAAGACGGAAATGTTGCCATTATCAGTTGTCTAAATAAATAAAATCAGTCTTATTTTGTAATTATCATTTTAAAGTTTCTTGTCTGTAAGTTCACAACCCCAATTCATAATTATTGTATAAATATCCACCTGAAAGGATTTGCCAAGCCTTAAAAATCATGGAGATCGTAAACCTTTAGGTTAGAATTCTGTTTTAACTTTGCTGACATACCTACATAAATATGTAAAAATTTGCGTTTTCGTGGTTTCGAAACACCGCTGCTCATGTATCTTCGAATGCGTGTTGTTTGGAAGGAGGGAGCAAAGTATGGCTAGTGTATTACGTCACATCATCAGCCGGTGCAGATTTACCGATCCCTATTCCAGGAGAATGCACCTGGTATGAAAGGTTGGGAGGGCTGACTTAGCACGTTGACATATTGAAGATGTCCCTGACAGGAGGGAAGAGTGAGGTGAGAGGAGTCGGAGGGTGGCTGGACCTAGAAGGCCCGACAGCAAGGGGCAGGCTCCATAGAGTGTATAAGGGTATTTTTAGACTGGCGAGTGCTTGAAGTTGCGCAGTGGTTTATGGTCGAGTTCAGTTTTGCATTTATTAGACTAAGAGTATCAGGTCACTATATCTGAATTACGTGCGGGACAGTGCGTGCTTAAGTACATTGGCCGCTTGCATTATCAGCAGCCTCGTGTATTTTTCAAAAAGGAAACCGAGACATTATCCCCACCATCAGTTTGCACGGTGTCACCTACACAGATCCTAGTAAGGTCATTCGCCACCTCCAAAAAATACATCAATACAGATTGAAACTCACCGGTGGTAGCTCGTACAACCGGCGTCTCCTCCCTGCAGGCTTACATATCCACACGGAGAGCACCCTCAATTCAGAAGACGAAAGTCTACACGGAGCAAACTTTGCCGTGCCATGCAACACCGAGACTCCTGAAAATCCTGAAACAGACAAGCAGAATGAAAGTAAAGTCATAGAAGCGGTTGAAGAAAATTCTAGGAATATAATTGATCTGCCTGGAATTCGCCGAAACCACCGAAACCACCGGAAAAAAAAAAAAAAACTCTGGGCAGAAAGATTGACAACGGGCGTCGAAACCACAATCTTGCGAATGCAAATTACACGAGCTAACCCCTGGGCCTCCTCTGTCCATCATCTAGTGGTTAGTTGAACAAGTTTAGTACATTTGTGATCTTGGACTTCAGATGAGTAGTGTCGTATCACTCATGTCTTAACGGCCTTCCTCATCCCACTGCCTTTTAGAGCGCCAACTGGTCACGTGGGCGGTGTTGTCATTTTGCTTCGGTCCCTCTGGTGTATAACTCAACAAGCAGAATATTTAACCGTCTCTTGTAGTAACACCATCACTTTCGTGTTAGATTTTTTCTAACAAGTTTGGTTTCTTAATAATATACCTGTGTTTTAAGCTATATCATTAAAATTAACATACAAGTTTGCATGTGCATTCGTGTAACTATTTTTAAACTAGTGTGAGCAATATCATATTGTAAATTATGTTCCACAAAAGGAACGGGGACAAAATCTAAACATACTAGAGAAAACCAATCATAGAAATCCTTAAAATGTTTATTGGTAGAAGTTAAAGCAACTGTAAACTTTTAAGCACAAATTTCAGTTCTTGTGAAGTGTCGATACACTTCCTGCAAACATGAGCGGGTGGAAGCGGGTGGTCGGCCAAGCACCAGGTATGATAGTGAGGAAGAGGATGATAAATGCGGGCGAGATGGATGAATGGAAAGGTGATGATCGAGCAGTTCATGGAATGAGTGGCGGGAGAAAGCATTTTGAATTTGTTCAATATTCAGCATTGGCCTTGGCGGTCCGAGCTTCTTGAGTTCCAATCGAGATGCAAAACTCGTTACATCCGCATTAAGTACACTAGTTACACTATTAATGGTTCACTAATTTATTTCACAGTCCCCGTGAAGATTCA
This sequence comes from Tenodera sinensis, assembly GCA_030765045.1. Classification (NCBI taxonomy): domain Eukaryota; kingdom Metazoa; phylum Arthropoda; class Insecta; order Mantodea; family Mantidae; genus Tenodera; species Tenodera sinensis. The sequence continues at coordinate 114,246,472 of CM060968.1, read as the reverse complement.
CATCCTGCCACCACTAGAAAGCGCTGCTAAAACTGTGTTTGTTTAACCGTGGTTTAACCGTCACAACTACTTTCAGACAGTATTGCCAACCCGTGAAATTTGTCCCAAATTGCGGGACATTTTGACAAATACTTTTCAGGAAGGTACAAAGGGACTTTTCTGGAAAAAAAAAAAATGAGATGAATATGGGACATTTAATAATAATTATTAAATGTTCCATATTCAGCAATTATTGCTGTCTATAACATAGTGTAGTAATGGTTATGGTACACACAACAGCAAAGATAAACATTTGACGGAAGTTAAATACACAACACACGCAAACTCGCTCACTAAGGTAGGTTTGCTAACATAACAGTAATAGTCATGCACTATTACCTATAGGCGAGATTCGAGTATGTGTTTGCGGAGTAATGTTTCCATAAAATGAAAGCTGTCTCTACTGATAGGAGGAGAGTAATATGTATTCAATGTGTCATGCTAGCAAAATTACCAACATGAATATAGTTCTAATATACTTTCTTGGTATAGTTTTATCGCAAATGTGCAACACTGTACCTTAAATGGTACAGATAGCGCTAATTTAGTTTAGAACTAAATTTCATTTACAATCAATTTAAATTACAAAACTCAATATAAGAGGAAGGAGTATGTATGTGTGTATACGAATGGCAATACTGTTAGCAGTCAGACGTTCCGAGAAAAAAATATCCCAGGCACTTTCCCCCTCCACTCGGGCGCCGCCCGGACTGTCCTTCCTCTCTATATCCCTCCGCCTATAGTCAAGCCATCCCCGCACTTCCCCTCACCGCTGGCAGTATCCACAAGATGCGAGCATATTCGGTAGGGACGAGTTACAGTCCGAAACTGTATCCGTAATGAAAACATCGGCCCTCTTCCGCGTATTAGCGGTGTAAAAACATTTTCCACGAAACAAAATGGGTAAATAGAAATAGGAAGTGTGCGAATGTATTTTTGCATGTCGTCTGATGCCAAAGATATTTGAAGTAATGCTTTTGATGTAATACTACCTTTTCTTTCTTATTTTTATTTATTGGGAGGGCGCCGTCCTAGAGTCCTCCATTGCCACTGCACTGCATTTACATAGAACTATTATACCTGGCAGCATGGGTGATTCACATACACGTGCAACAATGAGATGCAACGTAATGCGCTGCAATGCGGTGCAATGTGGCGCTAGGTAATGCAATATTATGCAATGTGATGTCATTTTATGTAATATAATGAAACGTTATGTATGTTATATATGAATGTAATGCATGTATGTACGAGTCCTTCGTTTCTTTTGCATGTTCATTGCGTGTACTTTTTGGCGTAATAGTTCAGTAGGTTTGTATGTGATTAGATGCTTCTTGTTTTTATCTTTTTTTCTAAGAGAGGATCTCAGATCTTTGCGTTTCCTTTGTTTGTTGTTCTCGGTTCCAGTTTGCATGAAAACTGTCGACAGGCATTGGCGACGGAAAAGCTACTATTACCTCATATACAATTACGAGACTTAATCCTGGCATACCATTGACCTTTTATCTTCTTTATTCTGATTTATAATGATTTAATATACACCTATGTACTGAATAAATTTCAATTTACTTTCCTCATGCAGATTTCGCATACTTACATACTTATACTTTTTTTCGAAGCGTTATTTAAGAAACATATGGCCATCGGTTTCCAAAGCCCCTATATTTTGAATTTTCTTATGAACGCTTACAAAGAAACCGTCTCACAAAGGTGCATTTCAGAGTAGACAAATCGAGAGCACAAGTTCAAGCTCCCTCTTACACCTCACACCCAACTCCCCTCTTCTGGTGGTCAGCATTATGTATATTTGAACAGTGGGTTAAACACTATAGCAAGTATTTAAGTTCTGCATCTTTCAAGGATGCAAGAAGGTTTCCAAGGAAATCCCGCCTCCCCAAAGCACCCTTTGCATGGAATAAGGTTAAGTATGTTTTGCATTTTTTAATAATTGCTATAAGAATTTGAAATTCCGCACTTCTTTCATATTTTGAATTATCTGTAATTTTTAGGAAATCAATTTTAAGGGAAATGTCCTTCTGAGGTGCAGCTTGGAGTGAAGATATTCTTAGAAAATCTTGAGCATCGCATCTTCGTAAGACGCTGGACTTAGACACCAAGTTGTTGTTTTTGAGTTATGCTGTTCACTGAGATTGACACACGTAGATGTTTTTTTCTAATTTTTAAGAGGATCTCAGGACATAGTGTGACAGCAGACGCACACGTCAAAGACGCTCAAGGTCAAGCACCTCACACCAATAGTTGCTAGGCAATGCTCAGCTCGTAAACAGACAATGGACGGGCCGGAACAACGACCAGTTCTAGAATGTTTGCAACATGTTCGACTGCCGGCACTTTTCTTGGTTATATAAAGGAGTGAGTGAGGCAGGGTTAGAGCTGCTTTTTAGAGTTAAGTATTAAGGTTAGTTTTTAAGTGTGTTGTGCACTGCCAGAAGAGGATAATCGTACATTACCAATAAGAACATTAACACGAGTTTCAATTACATCGTAAGACGTAATCCATTCCATATAAAAAAAGAATTAAAATTAATTTAAAATAGAAAGTAAATGATTTTCTTCTAATTCGACCCAACCATTAAAAGAAACATTTTAATCCTAAAGAAAAATAATTAGTGATAAAGGTAATCTTTTCCAAAAGTTTCAATCGTCAGAGAGAGTGTATGAGACATTTAATCGTCGTGTCGGAGATGTTCGTTGTGTGAAGCAGTTATTCATGACACACAGATGGAATTAGTGAAGTGTGTGCCAAGGTTAGGTACGATCGGCAGAACAGCTGTGAGTTGCAAAATCACGACGAATTGTAGGCTGTGTTACGATAAAAAAGAGAACTGTTTATGACTCGCTTTTACAGGGGAAATAAAGTGACATTAAAAACAGCTGGACTAGTCATTTTGTCACAATATTTCAAATGAAATCCCGGTATTGAATTTTCGGGTGGAATACAATACGTCGTCTACTACTGTACTGTTATTAACAGCACTTGCTATTTTGGGTTCTGAGATGTAGATCTCGAAAGTAACAAGGGATCTTATTTCCTTAGTGTCCCCAGAAGCGTACTCTGGACCACCTCATTTTCTGTTCCATGTTGTTGCATCCCTCTTCTGATTACCACAGCCTTGCGGTGTGCTAAAGTGATCCCGGACTTGATTGCTGGAATGACGCCGGAGATAGTGGGTCAGCTCCCGCAGGAACGCTAAAGATCCAGAGGCATCTACTAATGACACCCGGTAGACATCCACATGCTAGAGGTATATCAACTGTCACACAACTGGGGGGCTTGAGGAAAGTGTACTCGACATGCGACTGACAAATACAGGGTGTCTCAAAAATGTACCAACACTCTGAATCATTTATGAAGTTTAAAGGCTTGAATTATAGAAGAAAAATGTAATTAAAGAAGAACTACCCATAAACTTACCGAGGTAGTAATGTGATGCGGGATCTCAGCATTGGGCATCGGAACTGGGACATTTAAAGACAGTGTTGCTAAATTCCAAATGAACTCTTTCGTGATGCTTGTCAGCTTTTTCTGGATAATGACCGTCATCAATTTGAATATTTGCGAACATGATTGCTTAAGTACGCTTTTCTTCTGTAGTTCAAGCCTTTAAATTTATTTCTATGTTCATAAATAATTATTTTATAGTCACTGAAAGTGTTAGTAAATTTTTGAGGCACTCTGCAGTTTAGACAAACGCTTCCTGTAGCACTTCTAACTTCTCATCGCCATTCTGTTTGTTCCTTGTGCTCAGGACACGAAATCAACATATAGCCGATTCCCAATGTCCAGCTTTTTGATCAAAAGTACATCATGAGACTTCAAGAGTTGGATACAATTTTGTTCATACAATTTTCATCCTGCTTTTAGTGACCAACATCTAATTTTTTCATTCAATGACAAAAACAGCCAATCGGCGTCAGTAACATAACAATATGGCGGAATGTGAATGCAACATGTGGTTCTGCAATATTTTTCGCCTAAGTTTTCTTTCATTACAATCAAGAGGCTAAGAAATATGTCTAATCGGCAGAAAATTGTGATAATTTTCCGGGTCTTCTAGCCTCAATTCGTTTAGTAGTAGATCTAATATACCTCGCCCCGTATCCTGTTCTCTTTTGTAACCGTTTAACAAATCGTTTACTCCTACTACACTGTTTTCCTACCGGGAGTCGCGGAAATATATTCTTTACTTATATCTAATATAGCAGCTGCTATGTTATGGTAGCCGCAAAATTTAAAGGTGGCTGACTGTTTACCATTACTATTATTTTTCCTATTGTACAATAAATTTTGTGGGCGCAAATGATGTTTATATCACCGGCTGTACAGCCTAATTTCCGAGCGTGTTTAAATACTGCAAGGTGTAGCAAACCTATTATTGGAATTTGTGTTGAGCCAGCTGCCTTTAAATTTTGCAGCTACCATAATATTTGCGTCCGCCATGTGTATTTCGCAGGCTTGCTGTGTGAACGTTCATTTGTTTTTGGACCAAAATGTTAGGATTGCCTACGACACGCCACCAGCGACCACAGAAGATATTAAAGCATGCAATTTATATCAAATACATTGATCACAATTTCCGAGGTACTCCTTGTTATTGGTTAGACATTTCCAATTTATACTTTCTTCAAATGAGAAGTAATTTTTTTCGTCTAGTCATGAAAATATAATAGAATCCTTGAAGCCATCACAAAACGAGCAATTCGGTTCGACTATCGCTAAAGCTACTGTATTTTCTTATTCCCACTGTACCTTAAATGAAATATGAAATAGTTATTTCTCGATTAATATGAAATATATAAAAGAATAAGCTTTTGCAAGAATATTTTGTACAAGTGTCACTAGGGACTGTCATATCAGTGAAACTTATCAGATTTTTTTTGTTAATGTATGAATGAAATAAATTTAAGTTGTTCATTGAATTGATAAGTTGTTTACCGTTAAACCACTATTAATACAATGCACATAGTATTAAATAAATGAATTCTTTATATTTCATATTCGATTAATTTAATATTGTCAAATGGAAGCATCTCGAGGTATTATTAAAAGACAGTTTTTCCCAATTGTCCACCATATAGTCACGGAATCACCAGTCTATTTTTTCTGTACTGAAAAGTGTAGTTAAGTTCGATACCAGACATAAAAATCCTGCTTTTAACGTGAAATAAATACAAAAACAGGTTTACATAGGAATCATGTGCAAAAACAAAAGTCATTTGAATGTAACAGTCAGAAGTTTTGTGTTACATACTAACATCTCCAAACAGGCATATTGTTTCTATACACTTAAACACACCACATTTTCTGCCGAGACAGATGGCTGTAATTTGTTAAAATTGAATTCATTCTTAAATTAGATTGCTTGGTATATGAATGGGATATCTTTATCACTTTCTAGTGTGTTAATTAAATCAACGATGTTTGGTGTAATTTGTAATTCATTTATTAAAGGCTTTCTCTAGATGAATTCTCGCGTTCATACTGCTGAGTTTGTGGTCGTCGTCTGAATCCCTTATTGAAACCACTAGCATTTTGAGGCCCTAGGTTTATATCCTTGCTATTTGTCCTTGTGGTTACTCCGGAATTTCTGGTATTCAAATGCAGCTGCTTTGTATTATTGCTTCATGAGTAGAATAGTCTATATGCACAAATGAATATCTTAGAATAGCCTCACATATTGCATCTAAGGAATACGTGTTATTCTGAAATCCTTTGTTCTACTACACCTTTAATAATAATAATAATAATAATAATAATAATAATAATAATAATAATAATAATAATAATAATGATAATGATAATGATAATGATAATGATAATGATAATGATAATGATAATGATAATGATAATGATAATGATAATGATAATGATAATGATAATGATAATGATAATGATAATAATAATAATAATAATAATAATAATAATAATAATAATAATAATAATAATAATAATAATAATAATAATAACAATAATAATAACAATAATAATAATAATAATAATAATAATAATAATAATAATAATAATAATAATAATAATAATAATAATAATAATAATAATAATAATAATAACAATAATAATAACAATAATAATAATAATAACAATAATAATAATAATAATAATAATAATAATAATAATAATAATAATAATAATAATAATAATAATAATAATAATAATAATAATAATAGTAATAACAATAATAAACTCCCTCTTGGCCAACGGCCTCTTCTAAGATGATTTCTGTTAACCTGTATCTGTTTAGACGTTTCTCGTCTTTTCTCCTCTCACTCGTTTTTACCCTTGACACTAGTTTTCACTTTCAATGCAGGATTCAAATATGTGTCACCTTCTGTGGCAACCGTGTTTTAGTTGCTAAGCATGCGCCTTCCAGGTGTTCAAGTTCATTGCTGTCCTCCAGGTGCTGTCAGCTTCCCCCTTCTCGCGTTCGCCCATCTCGATCTTGGGTCTCCATGTCTCCTCCTGGGTCCCACATCGTTGCTATATTTGTCCTGCAATTGTTGTTGGACCTTACTATGTGACCTACCCATCTACACTTCGCTACTTGTGCTACTGACCCGGCAATTTCACTTGCCTCCTTCTTGTTCCTGTGGTTTTTATTCGGTTTCTCATCTGTAGGATTTTCCTTTGCATCTCTCTCTGAGAACGTTGCACATTAGGTTTAGATTATTATTATTATTATTATTATTATTATTATTATTATTATTATTATTATTATTATTATTATTATTATTATTATTATTATTATTATTATTATTATTATTATTATTATTATTGTTATTATTGTTATTATTATTGATATTATTATTATTATTATTGATATTATTATTATTATTATTATTATTATTATTATTATTATTATTATTATTATTATTATTATTATTATTATTATTATTATTATTATTATTATTATTATTATTATAAATTATTCTGGATTGTTATTTTTTCACGCCTTGTTTGCAATTCTTTGTGATCATAAAATTTGCTGTACAAAGGATTATTCTACTTGTTTTTCCGTTTTCAGAAGATGTGATTGGATATTTTTTATACTTCTGTTCTAGTTGAACAGGTTGATGGTTCATCTATACCCATTCGTTATTACTCAATGAGTTGACAGAATTAGCATAGGTATGTATATTGGTCGAATACACAGCACAAGCGCCTACAAGCGACAACACCAATAAATAAATTTAAATAATGACATCATAAAGTACCCTAAAAACATTAATAAATGCAGTACTATGTCTTCCTGTCGTTTCTGTACCAATACAAAATATTGAATCAATCTGCACTACTCTGCCTTTGAACCTGTATATCAAGGGGAAGAGGCAAAACTGCTTATAACTCAGATTTGTTTACAACTGATGTTGATAATGCATCATATATATTAAAAAAAAAAACTATTTTGTTACCGGTGACTATACGCAAGTGTTTTTTGTTTTGGTTTTTTGTGGATTAAGTTTCACTTCTTGTATGAATTTTACTTCCTAATCTAGTGTTTACCATTTCCTTTTTCTGTGCTCCACTGATTAAAAGCAACTGAGAACTGAAAGACAAAACCGCTGTTCAACAGTAAACACCAGATACCGAAAATAATTATGTTAACTTCTCGTTTGTTGCTGTGTACGAGAGAAGTTAGTATGACATTTTTGCTTCCATTAAAAAAAGTTCTGAACTGATAACTTATGCGGAATAAGCATTCCAAAATTAGGGGGCACTTAAAACTGAAACAACAAATTGTTTTCAAAATGAAGAAAAGTGTAATCATCACTGCATAAAAAGCATACGATTTTTTTTAAAAACGTTACCACTTGGTTGCAGCAAAAAACATGCGGGACGTTTGAAACGAGTGTGCAGAGGTATTTTTTAGACGTGGCATATAATCTGCACTATTGATGTCATGAACATTGATGGTGGGGAGGTAAAAATCTGTTTCTTTCCTGGAATAAACAAAGATTCTGGTGATAATGTGAACGTACACTGTATTTAATGACGTATTGTTCCGATGTTTACTACACTGAAGTCGGAGAGGTGTAACCTGACACCCCTATATCTTATAAATGCAAAAGTGAACTCTCCATAAACCACAGCGCATCTATCGTCCATTCGCAAAGTCTAAAATACCTCTGTAAGTATATGTTCACTGAATTACTATCACGAAGAATCACTACAGCTGCCCAGAACTGGTTTATATTAAGACAGTAAGACAGTCCATGGCTCATAAGTAAGCCCACTTTTAATTAACATTTTATTGCAATGGAAAGACTAACAACGGCGGGTAAACTAAATATAAATTAAGGAAATAAACGCAGGTATTCCAGAGAGGTTCATGCTTCTCGCGAAGTCTCGCCTCAGAGCTCTTAACTGTTTAATCACACTCTTAAATTATAATGCCGACGTGGAGGTTTTTCGAGTGTGCGAACCGCGGGCAAGAGAGCTATACAAGTAGCGACGTCAGCAGAAGTACTCCACTACTCTTGTTATAACGCTTCTCGCGAAAAAAAGAGAAATCTTACATATTGCTTTCCTCAGAGAGAAATAATTACTTATTTAAAGCGCAATATCTTAAGCTTATCGACATTTATGCACTCCCTTTCTCTCCTTTTTCATCAACTTTCTTTTTTATGGTGTGTTACAAGGGGCTCTTCTGTATAGCAAGCTTCTCGAATGATTGTGACGTTATGGCTGTTTCTTTCTCTGAATATTCGTACATAATTCATCAAAGAAGTCCTGTATTGCCATTGACAAAGGAAAAGAGATGAAAGAATTTCCAGGAACGTCTACAGACCGCTTACATCATATAAAAAAAGAAACCAAAGGGTTTTTAATTTCGATACTTCTTCCGAATAACAAACTTACCTTTTGCATTGTGAATATGAATGAGAATAATTAACCCCAGCAATGGTAAGCCTCATTACAGAACTTGTACTACCAACGGGGGGTGGGAGGTGGAGGGGAGGGGGGTACTTTGTGGCCATCACTGGTGAGAAAATGTCTGAGTAATTTTTTAATTTTTACCTACTACGTATAGTAGGTAGGGGAAGTATTGTATTCCACCCAAAGGTAAATGTCGAGGTTCCTCCACAAATGTATGTTTTGAGGCCCCCTGACATCCATAAGAGCATTTCTAGAAAAAGGTGTGTGTGTGTGTGTGTGTGTGTGTGTGTGTGTGTGTGTGTGTGTGTGTGTGTGTGTGTGTGTGTGTGTGTGTGTGTGTGTGTGTGTGTGTGTGGCTGTGGGTGGGTAAGTGTGGGCGCCTGTAAACAGCGTAACTCAAAAACAAAAAATCGGTTAAAAACCGAAGCTGGTATTTAAGTTTAATGTTTTTCAACGATGCGACACGAAGACTGAAGAAAATTCCTCTACCCTAAGCTACCGTTTACATCAAAATTAAGAATAACTGCACTATCAAGAATGTATTATTAAACATATTCCCTAAGCTCAGTCACCTATAACTTAGGTGTTTCAATAAAATTATATCATTTTAAAACTTCCATGCATTTATTTCCTTTTGACAAGAATCCATCATTAACAGCAATGCAGTGACTGACAAATATGGCTGCAGCTAAACTGGATAAGTGCATAATTAATGTTTCGTGTTATCAAGCCGAGTTGCATTTGTGCTGCCAATTTTCTGTAATAATCTTTAGGGCGCCTCTCCTATGCAGAGGTTAACCTTATCGCCCGGCCATTGCGTCCTCCAGCCGCAGCCAAGAGCACGAAGAGCAGGCATTACGAGTTAATTTGATCCCCACACCAGTACTGGGGATCGAACCCGGGTTCCCCGTTCCAGAGGCTAAGCGGAGATCATTAGTTTCCTACGACAATTAAATTGTGGTTTGAAACGTATCCATCTTTTTATAAGATATTTCGAGACCTTTATGGGATTTTATGGTGTACAAAATCACCTGTAAAATTCTCGTCTCTAATCATATTTGGTAGACCAACAAAAGCCGAACTTAAGGTAAATGAACCAAAAAACGAGGTTAAAAGTGTCGCCTTTGGGATGTTAAACATGTTTTAATGAATAGCAGAAGTATTTTAGTCTGCATAATACAATGTAAGTTTAAGGTACGCATTTACACTGCGTTTCATTCATTGTGCTTCTGTACCTAACCGGAAAGTTTAACAGTATAAAATGTGACCATAAATGCCAATTAGTGAAGTTTACTGTAGTGCAAATAAACATTGTACCTCAGGAAATGTACACATCAGGCAGTTCTCTCTGCATTTAATAATTAAAAGTGATGATGTGACCTGAAATCTTCTATGAGGCAAATAAAAGCAAATTTTTTACACGGAAGGTCTCCTTGTACTAAAGGCATGTAGGTTGTATTTTTTAAAACATATTTTTGCTAACATACACAGTACCAGGAGGCCCAAGCATGTAAATACGTAATTACAAGACAGAAATAAAATAAACAGAGTAGCGAAATTAACATTTCATCGTTATAATAAAAATAATAATATATTTTTATATATTATGTGTGTGCGTGCGTACTTGCGTGTGTGTGTGTTTTCCTTATAGGCTTCTATAGCGATTTTGACTAAACTTGGGACAGATAATGTGAGATACAGGGTAAAATTTATTTATTTATTGTGTTTCTTTAGGGTTCTTTAATAATCCAACTTAAATGTAAATGTATTATGCCTGAAATTGTCAAACCAACGCCGGATATAGTATAATATAAACCAGTCATTCTCAATAATTATTGCTGCTACCGTAATCAAATTTTCTAACGTGAATAAACCTTCCAAATATATTATAATTTACACTTTCATCTCGGAAGCCCTAAATGATGAAGTATGAGATAGAACATTACACAAGTGAAATTTTAGTGACTCTCAGAATTACTTCCGGCAGAAAAACAATGCGCATGGCATTTTACGGCGTGCATACAATTACCTTTTTGTTTAGGCAATCCATAGCGTAATTACGTGCATGGGTAGACATGCATGTAATTTCATGCAAATATCATTTCCAGTCGTAATGAATAACTTGAAGGAGGCAAATCACAAAAGCCCTAAAGAGCTCTTGACAAAGAAACTACTAGAAGGTCTAGAACACTGACAGGTGTGGTAGAAACTATTTGCAGAGTTAGAGTATAGACTACATAGTTCTTGGATGAATAATAGTTTTCGCACCGTCGTCCAAATTGCTTGGAAATATCGGGAAAGTTTGGGAGGTGAAAGTCTTGCAAAAGGTTATACACGTGGTCAGTATAAATAATTTAATAATTGGTACCTTAATATGTATTCGCTGAGATTTCGCCGAAAATACATATTTTGAAGCCCCCTAAATAAAAATGGTGCGCGCATGTATGTCTGTGAGAGTGTCCGCGAACAGTTTAACTCAAAAACGAAAAGTGGGTTAAAAATCAAATTTGGTATTTCAATTCAATATATTCTATGCATGCAACACAAAGATTTTTAAGCGAATTCCTGCACCCTAAACTACCCTTTACATGCAAAAAGCTTTGAAACTTTTTATTTTCTCAAAAATAGCTAACGATTTTGATTAAAATGCCAGTACCTGGGCGACCAAGCTTTGCTCGGCTTTTCTTTTCCCCTTTTTTTATCTGTGGTTTTTTTTTTTGGAGGGGGGAGTAAAAGATACTTATTTAGATAAACTTTAAAAGAAAAATCTCAACTAAATATAAATTTTCATCCTAAATGTTGGAGCCGTTTCTGTGACGAGATATTGAATATCCTGGCTTGTTTGTTGAAATTGACCCATTAACAGAGAAATTATGGCCAACATAAGGTTTCGACTAACTGTGTTACGCGTAGACTAGCTGTCAACTTTCTTTCGGTTTTCTGAAAACTCTTGACAAGACCTTTAATATCCTGACCAATTTGTTGAAATTGGCGCATAAACAGAGAAGTTATGGCCAAAATAAGGTTTAGAGTAATTGTGACTGTTACACGTAAAATCGCGTTTTTTTCAGGAATGACACCTATATAGATAAACTTAATAAACAAAGCCCTGGCTGAATACAAAATTTAATCGAAATTGTTAGAGCCGTTTCCAAGTTGCGCGGAATAGGTATATTTATATACAAGAATTGCTCATTTAAATGTATGTGTAAGATATTTTTATGGCAATTGAAATGTACATTCTGAATTTTCTGGCCATCATGTAGTCATGTTTACTGTTGATGACTTTTGCATAACTGGTAAACCGTAAGAGACAGACCAAATCTTACTATACAAAATGTGTAGATCTCATTAAAACACACAAACTATCTGTAAGTGCATTTTTTTTTTTTTTTTTTTTTTTTTTTTGAGCGAACCACTTCGGAGATATTCCTTGTTATTTCTGCGAGTTTTGCGATGCCTTTGTCATATGGAAGATCGTTATTCACCTTTTTATTTCTTGGCGTACAAAGAGAACGGAATCTCAAATCTTTAAAAGATTTGACTATCGCTCAAAGCCTACTGTATTCCCATATTCCCCTTGCACCTACAAGGAAATAAGCAATAAGATAATTTCTGCAAATGTTTATCTCAACTAACACGAAGAAGATAGAGCAATAAGAGTTTATAAGAATAGTTAGTACAAGAGTAGAGAAAGTCATGTGAGTGCAACACATCAGATTGATATTTTTATTTTTTTAATTTATTTTTCTTTCTTTTTGCATTGCTTAAAACTATAGTTCATCTTTAAAATATTCCTTTTCAACGCTATACTGTATGTACTTTCACCAAAAATAATCCTAGTAGCTGTTTTATATGCTCGGAACAGCTGACTATCGTGATTATTAATGCACGTCACGTTTTATGTTGCCCCCGAATTAAATTTCTCTATCTTGTCGCGGAAGTGAAATTTTCCAGTGAAAAGCCGCACAGTTGATATGTTTACTCTGCAGATGTTGGCATGCAATTGATGTGTTTACAGCGCAGCTGTTTACGCGCAATTGATGGAAACCCTTTCCCCTGCAAATGATACCCTCTCAGAATGTGGAAAATGAGATGATACTGAAGGGTAATGTGTTTTTCCGAAATGCCACTAGGATCGTTTATAAAACTCGTCTAATGACCTTTAGATCCCATGCTGAGGATGGAAATTACCTTCAGCATAAAAATATAATTTACCTGCTACTATAATAATAGTGTTGTTTAATTCGTAGTTATTAGGCCACATAACTTTATATTAAAAAAGATATAAAAAAAACTATGAAAACATAAAAAAGAGGTTTAACAAAACATAAAATACACCTTAATGACTGTCCATATCTTATTTTATTTATGATAACATGCATTAAAACAGAAACGTTCTACTTATTTATTGCAATATTACAACCATATCAACTTGTAATACTTATTTGAACCACAATTTTTCTATTATCAGAAGCATTATTTTTCACAAATTTGCCCATCTAAGTACCTGCTCCCCTATTAGACCAGCAATTTCAAACAACTACGTAAGTTTGATTTCGTTGACTTTTCTGGAATTATATTAATTTTTGCATATTGAACCACTTTTAATATTTTTCCTCATGAACCGTGAAAATCACCTTCACTCATTTTTACTTTCTTTACTACGTACAGTAAAGTAGAGGAAATATTGTATTACGTCCAAAAATTCCATGTCGAGATTTCACTGGAAATACGTGTTTTGAGTCCCCCTTAAATACCAAAGTTGGTATTTAAGTTTAATGTCTTTCAAGGATGCGACACGAAGATTTTGAAGAAAATAGCCCCACCCTAAACTACCCTTTACATGGAAAATGTTTCTAAAAATTTAATTTTCTTAAAAATGGCTCAAACGATTTTGATTAAAATGGCATATGTTGGGGATATTTTTATGACAAATACATTGTATATCTTGAATTTTCTGGCTATATCCTAGGTAATCCTGTTTACTCTGGATGAATTTTGAATAACTCATAAACCGTAAGATATAGACCAAATCTTAGCAAAAATGTAGATCTCACTAAAACACACAATCAATGCCCAAATAATTTTTTTTTGTAGAATTAACCGTTTTGGAGATATTCCTTGTTATTTGTGTCAGTTTAGGAAAACTTTAAACTTTCGTCAAATGCAACAATGTTGTTCACTTTTTTTTATATGTTAACCGTGTAAAGATAACGGAATCTTAAAGCTTTAAAATATTTGACTATCGCTCAAAGCCTACTGTATTCCCACATTTCCCTTGCACTTACAAAGAAATAAGCAATACGATATTTCCTGCAAATGTTTATCTCAACTAACAACCGTGTTTTAACTTAAGCCTCAGGTTATTAAATCTATTTAGTGCTCTAAATATCTATTATATTCAGTCGTTATTGTTTGTGTAAGTTAGTATATAGGCATTTATGGAATTTAATGTTAGTTTAATAATTATTTCTTATAAATTTCATCAGGCTGAGAGTTAACCAAAGTACTATTCCAAGAATCCCGAATAGTATGAGATGTTTCTTCAAATTGGTCTGGTTGGCTCATTTGGTTAGGCACTAACCTGCTGATCCCAAGGCCGGCCCAGACCTACGGTTTTTAAGTGATAGTTTAGCCTGTTTGGTCAAAAAAATAGATTTTTGCATGTTTATTACAGTTAATATAGTTCAGAATATGGGTAGTAAAATGTTGGTTGGTAATTTCGATATTGCGTATACCTTTTTTAAAAAAATAATATAGTAATGCACTGTTTTTATGAGAGTTTTATACTTTGCGGTACTAATTTTTTAAAGAAAAACTATTCATTATATCAAAATTTCCTTTAATTAGTTACAAAGGCAATAAGAGATATCATTTTGTTGTTGAACATCTGTTGGTAAAAATATATTTTAATTACACCCAATAAAATTAGTATAAATTAATTTGTCAGGAATGTGATTAGATATTGAAATGAAATTTGGTACACACATTTCGTTAATTGCTAGTAATGCTGTGCAAAAATTAAGTCTCTTGAACTGCTTGAAAGCGACAAATCCATGTAAGTAGACTTACTGGTATGTAATTCCGGTTCACCGGGGTCCTGATATGATCCTATAAATGGACCCCTTAAACCTGTGTTAATAAAAAAAATGATTAAAAAATAAAATTAAGATACTTTGTTTTTTCTTTTGTTCATCTGTTTCACTATTATACTTCTTTACCAAGCGGAATGGCTCTGCTGGCAACGTCTGTGCCCCGAATTTGGGAGGTCGTGCGTTCGATTCCTTCCTGTCCTGCGTTTTTTCGGGGTTTCTCCGGGTCGCCAGATGAATCCTGGGAAGGATAATTACATCCCCGAATTTCTGTTCCTCCAAAACGTAACCCTGTGGCACAACAGCTCATCCGGGCTATGCCTCTCTCTTCAATATATTTGTCATTATTGATTGGAATGTTGCAATATTTGCAGTTCGTTTTGGAGCGCTATTGCTATTTAATTGTTTGTTGCGCTGCCATGTAAAGAATGTGGAATCTCTATGCAACAGTTTTAGTGACTAAGTTTTAAACATCTGACTATCCATTTGGTTTCATCTACCCACCTTTTACCTACAACGAAATACGCAATGAAACTATTTCTGCAAATCTCTAAAAGGGAGGTAGGGAGGGAGGGAGGCAAAGAAGGGGAGAGGGAGGGAGTGAGGGAGGGATAGAGAGAGGAAAGAAAAATCACTTTCATGTCAGGTAGGCAGAAGGCAGAAGAACAAGAAAGTTCACCACTACAGTCTAAGTTTTCCGATCTTTGTAAAATATAGCATTTCACAAACTACATCATCCTGAGTTTAAAACTTCATTAATGACTATGCTAAACTATTTGACAAACAGACGATTGAGAAGATTATACAACACATAAATGTTTATATTTTAGGCAATGAAATGCAAACATGTGTCACCCATTTCCCTTATCCATACATAAATCGCAGTGCGCACACATTGCAAGCAAAAGGATATTTGTCCCACCTCTACTTGTGACCACATGTTGATTGCAAATTTGGAGGACTAGTTACAGCTTGTTATTCATGGCTTAGAAGAGATTTCAATTGAATATAACCTTCAAATTTTACCGAGAAAACTAAAATAATGGATTTTAGAGAAAGAAAGCATAAAAGAGAAAAATCTGATAAAATTATTCAACACCAAAGTGAGTTTTACTATTTTGGATTTATTACCTCATATATTAATAACAGACAATGCGAAATATATTATATTCCAAATAATAGGTAATATAGTGAAGACATATATAAAATTCTTATAAAGCAATTATCTTGAAGCTTTAGTGAGAATTGGGTACTGACCGTCTCACTACAGAAAAAAACATAGAGGTTGCCGAAATTATATTTTTAAGATATGTTACTGAACTGACTTTGGATTAATGTATCACAAACTGCATTCAGAAATCCTTCTTCTGTGCAAGACTATTCCAAACAACTCCAATACTCAAGACAGGTAGAAACATTTCAATTGGAAACAGATCGCCCCACAATCTGTCCCACCGAACAAGTGTAACAGTGGTTGCCTGCGCACTGATTCGAGACCAAGAGGGCTTCAAAACACAAGTGCTCGCGTAAGAGTGAACCGAAAAGCTAGTCCACTTGAATTTTAGACAATTCCGTTTCTAAGGCAACAGACCAATGAGATAGTACTGTTATAAAGCACCATGTTGAAATTTTGCCACGCATTTTTTAACTATTAGCGGCAACTACCTTGAATTATTTTTGGATGGTTTGGGTTATTTTGATACAAGCTGTGTAACTAGTTACAGAATAGGCTGGCTCCATGGTAATGTTAAGAGTCGTATTCGGAAGGTCTCGGGTTCTGTTTCTGTAGACCACTCGGCTCTGACTTTGGATTTTTCCTGATTTTTCGTGATTTTTCCTCATTTCCCGGGTCGGTGGGCGAATGATCATCTACCACAATTTCCTTTGTGTTATTAATTCCCCTTTCATAATAAAATAATGCTCTTTAATTGCCATGTATGACCACCAGCTTTACTTCCCTTTCGAAGGAAGCCATGCTAATTATTTTTACGCCGGAAAAAGATCCATCGCCCTGGTTCCGGTTCGAACCCGCGACCTTGGAGTTTAGAGGCTGGCACAGCAATGTCCAACGTTTGCGAAAGGGGAAGTTGAATCTACCTCTTTCCACTACACACGGACTTTGTCTCTCCATAACTCCAAGCCGTGCGTTGTGTTGCAGTGGCTGGTTGGTTACATGTACGTAGCGTTTGATTTGCGAAAGCGCTTTCAAATCTTATGGGATAAACGTCTGCTCATTACTGACTTTAGTACTGCTTACATTGGAAGGGTGGAAGGGAAATCTACATTCCTTCTAATATGTGCTTCATAGAAGCGTTACAAACAAGAAAGTCTTATGGTATTTTGTTCTTTGATCAGCCGATTTCGAAAAAACAAATGGTTTTTGTTCCAAATTGGATGCGTAATTCCACAGGAAAGTAAGAAGAAAACAGTTTGTTACTTGTAAGACAGAATAACTTATTTCTGACATTGCTTCATTAGTAATTATGGGACATTCCACAGGGTGTCGAAATAAAAGACGTGAAGCAATTCTCCGAGCGTCTTTTTCAGACGCGAGGTAAGTCGACAACGTTGCGTTGAGGTTGGTCAGGGAATTTACCTGGTTCCCGGATGTAAACACTTTTTCTTTCGTCTGATGTTTTGGCAGGTAACGGTTGTGATTGGCTACACATAGAAGGACACCTTCACGAGACGCTTGGTAGTGACGCCTGTTTATGTACTGAACCAGTGAAAGTGACACACAATCTATAGTGTCGCCAGCTTGTTTACGACAAAACGATCTCCGTAGGAAATGGTCACAGACAAAAACGTAACATACAAGATGTGCTCCAAATACCGAGATCTACCACTGGTATAAATTAATGTAATGACTTCCCCTCCACCAGGTATGAACCCTCTGGATTTTTTCTTCTGGGAAGACGTGAAAAGCAGGATCTACAAAACAGCAACCACTGACCTCGAATCTTTGAGAGAATGCATTTATCTGGCTGCAAAGAAATACACAACAATGAGGGTATTTTTCGTTGGAGTGCGACGTAATTGGTTAAAAAGGTGTTAGGCTTGCAGATGCGCAAATGGTGGACATTTTGAACAATACCTGTGAAGTGGGTGAACCATTTGATTCACTGCTTATTCTTTGCTGTCACCTTAAACATAACATCTGGTGCGCTTTGTAAGAGCATACAAATGTACCTTTGTGTTTATAAGTCAGAGAGATTGTTTGGTTTATTAAACAATAACAGTATCAGGTACAAAACATATAAGTTTGATGTTGAAGGAAATGATAATATCCTTAGATTGTGAGTTTGGGTTACAGTATGCGTTACTGGAGAATTCAGTACACTCACGAGTCGCGCTGCTCCGTGATGCATATTTGTTTATGTACTGACCTAGTGAAAGTGAAACCTGCAATGTTGCCAGCTTGTTTTCGATAAAACTAAAATATCTCTGTTGGAAGCGGTCAGGGACAAAAACTTTAGATACAAAATGAGTTCCAAATATGGAGATCTATCACTGGTTTAAATTAATGTAATGACTTCCCTTCCACCCGGTATATTACGATATTTAGCGTTCGGAAGTGATTTTATGCAGAGGTGTTACTGCAGAACAAGGTTTGTCGAAGGCGAATACGTTCTTTGTTGTGTGGTAACGATGTTCTAGCATCATTATCGTTTAAAAGCATGATACTTAAAACTGTGATATTTGAGGTTAGAAATATCTTTATTATGCACGTTGGCAGGACTGCTTTTTGGGATACTTTCGTCTGCTGGATAGTGTAATGTCGGCCATGAACTGTGTCCACTGGATCAGGGAGGACGACATTAGTGCTAACTTGTATACACTTATATTCTTGGCGTGGTATACACTGGATAACACCCATATTGATACTTCCAAACCCTGGGGAGGTTAGGAAGTGATCTTGCCTGGAGAAGAATTTCCGCCGCCGCCCCCTTACCCTGAAACGGAGATCAAACCTAGACCCCTGACACAACAGGCAGGTGCTGAACTACGAGGCCAGCTAACTCTTGTATTGTTAACGTGAGACGGTGTGAATAACAAGCAATCCTCCTGGGTGTCTTACTACTATAACAAAGAGGTGTATCATGCTAGCAAGCACGTGTTACGTGTCACTGACCTGCGCCGCGTCGAGGCGAGGCGAGCCGAGCCGGGCCGGGCAGCTCTTTGTCCCGCCTGTTCCGGGCTCTAAACTCGGAAATTAGATCACCACTCGGTCTAACGATGCGTGAGGAGGCCTTGCTTATCCCTTCTCGCGATGTCATCTCACAAGCGGATTTTTCAAATGCAATTTCCGGGCTCAGGAAGAAACATCTTCTTTTTAAATCCCGGTTAACGTCCTACCGCAGACGTTTCGTGAATAAGAAGGAGCTATATTTTCCTAAGGATGACGGCAATTCATTCTAGAATAAGGGAATCGGCAATGAGGTGCTATGTTATCTGAATATTGATGACATTTTTCTTTATTCAGTGCTCATTTCACAGAATGATCTCGAAGGAATTTGAGTCACTGCCTCATATAGACACAATTTCAAAATCAGGTATCCAAATCAAATATGAGTTAGATTTCACAGCCTTTTATGCCCTCGGAAAGAGACACTTACAAGGGACCACTGTCATATTCATGTAATTATCGAGGTGTTTTTTTTTTTTCCAGAAAAAGGGCATTGACAATTTAGAAAGTTTCACTAATATTTTTAGAAAAAGCTTCGTGTATGTGTGTGTGTGTGGGGGGGGGGATGTGTATTTGGGTGTCAACAGCGTAAATCGAAAACAAAATATCGATTAAAAACCAAAGATGGTGTTTAAGTTTAATATCTTTCAAGGATACGACACGAAGATTTTGAAGAAAATTCCTGCATCCTAAACTATGCAACATTTTTCAAAAATTTTGATTTTCTTAAAAATGGCTCCAACAATTTTGATTAAAGTGCCATATGTTTAAGATATTTTTATGGCAAGCGAAATGTGTTGTTTTGAATTTTCTGGCTAAAGCCCACGTAGTCCAGTTTACTCTTAAGCTTTGCATAATTAGTAAACCGTAAGACATAGACCAAATCATACTATACAAACCGTGTTGCTGTTTGTTGTGTGAAGCAGTTTTAGCGAGTGTGATAGTCGAAGCCTGCTGTTAATAGAGGGGATAAAAGATAGTGAAGCCCATGTGTAGGTTACGTGGAACTGGACAGCTGAAAGTTGCAAGGTCACCACAAATTGGAGATTGTGTTAACGATAAACTAGAGAACTGAGCTTTTGTGAGTTAGTTTTAGAAGAGAAATAAAGCAACGGAAAAAATGGACTTGCCATTTTTCACACTGGTGTCAGGAGTGGGATTTGTCACATTGTCACCATATAAAGATGAAGCATATGGAAGAAATGTATGCTGACAGGAAATTCAAGGTAGGAAGAACCACGAAAAGTCAAGGTTTAAGGGTTGGAACTCGATACCTCCCAAATGTAATGCTCGCGTGATGCCTTGCTTTACTTTTATGTGTAGTCAACATTTCACCTGTATTTTCTAGCCCAGGGAAGCAGGGTACGCTTAAAAAAACCGATAACCACGATGTGGCACCGGCTGTTGTCATTAGCGTTCTGCGGTCACGAGGTTTAAGAACAGGTGGCTAGAAAGAATCCGTCCACGCATAGCACCTCGCGCTCTGAGAGCTGTGCTAAAAGTGCATTGGAATCGGCACTCTTCTCGATACTCGAAATGGATACCATTTTTACTTTCTCTACTACATGTAGTAAAGTAAAGGAAGTATTGTATTCCACCCAAAAATTCGATGTCGAGATTTCACCGGAAATATATTTTTGAGACCCCTGAATAAAAAAACATTTTTAGAAAAAGATCCGCTATCAGTCTGTGGACAGTGTAACTCAAAAACGAAAAATCGGTTAAAAACCAAACTTGGTATTTAAGTTTAATGTCTTTCAAGGATGCGCCACGAACAGTTTGAAGAGAATGCCTCCACCCTTTACCTACATGGACAGTTTTTCGAAAGTTATAATGTTCTTGAAAATGTCTAACGATTTTGTTTAAAATGCCATATGTTTGAGATATTTTTACGACAGATGAAATGTATATCTTCAATTTTCTGGCTATAGTCTCTGTAGTCGTATTTACTCTGGATGACTTTTACATAACTGGTAAACCGTAAGATATAGACCAAATCTTACTCTACAACAAATGTAGATATCGCTAAAACACAAAATTTAGTTCAAATATTTTTTTTTGTAGGGTGAACCATTTTGAAGATGTTATTTGTGTGAGTTTTGGAGAACTTATACTTCTGTCAAATTGGACGTCGCTATTCATTCTTTTATATGTTAACAATGCAAAGAGAATGGAATTTGAAAGCTTTAAAAAATTTGACTATCACTCAAGGTCCACTGTATTCTCCTATTGCCCCTTGTACGTACAAGAAGATACATAATTAGATAATTTCTACAAATGTTTATTTCAGCTAACACGGAGATACAGGAATAAGAGTTTGTAAGAATGGTTAGTACAAGAGTAGAGAAAGTTATGCGAGTGCAACACATGAGCTTTTTAAGGACTGATACTCGATTCTCGCTTGTAAAACAACATCAAGGTGACAATTTCTTCGCAGAAGTATGTTGTTAGTCGGGTATTACCGCACATATCCAATTTTATTTTTGCTCATTTTCAGATGTCGTGACATAGTTTTCTGGCAGAGATGGAAAACTTATACATTACTTCTTCAATAGAGGTTCTGTAAACTTCAGTGTGTATGGTAAACCGGGAATAATTTAAGTCGATGTCTGTGCGGCATGTTCTAATGGTAGCTTAGCAAGTTTGAGGCAATATTTTTGTGTAAACCCTCTGAAATAATTCAAATTTTAAATACAGAGGCAATAGATAGCCACCTGAAGTAACTATGTTAAAATATAGACAGCGTAGGTTGATTTATTCTGTTCATGTGTGATACAACGAAGAAAGATGTGATTTTGATCGACACTATAACAACGAGAAATACTAATCATGCATGGAAAACTGAATAATTTATTGTGAATTTTTGTGATATTCATTGTAGGAATTATATCGTCAATAATTGATTGAGATTAATGGAGTACAGCGAGATTAGAAACGAACACTGACTTTCACAATCGTTGGCTGTGCCTTTTGTTTGTTGGCGAAGAACTCCACCATATTTAGCGAGAAAATTGTAAAAGTGTTTCATGAGAAAGATAAAGTGTTAATCAGGCATCGGCAAACATATACTCAATGTGGCCTCGCAACTATGACGTGTCAGGGGCAGCGCTTATTCTGTCTCCCCCTCCCTCGCAGCCATAACTGGCACTGCATACACACCGATTTATGGGCGAACTGTCCTCTCGTATTTACCTGCACTTCTAAACATGTCTGTCAAAGTGTAATTTAATACTAAGACCTAAAGATAAATTTCTGCGCTTTAGAGCGCATGTAATTATTCCTGGTCTATTAAACTTGATATCTAGAATAACACTTTGATGATTTCTTCTCTCATCATGTAAGGAACGTAAGGTGTTTGTTGTGCTCTAAAGTTCAAAAAGGCACTCATCAATGGAACATCAAGCGGCATTATGATGCATGTGATAAGATCACCATACAATTATAGACAAGCATGTATTCATAAATTTACACCACGATTTAAAGTAGCATAACACTGACGTAATGTCTTTTATTCATTTTATTTTTTTAGTTCTAGATCGGACGAACCAACTGCAACAGCTCAAAGAGCAATATTCAGATAATACACCTAATATTCATTCAAATATTACAACTGATAAACAACTTCACGCCAGCTATGCTGTTGCTTTGGAGATTGCTCAGTCACTGAGGTGTTTTAGTGATGGAGATTTCATTAAAAATGTGAGAGTAAAGTTACCAACATAATTTCCCTGAACAATATGATATTTTTAGTAATATTGCATTATGACCACGAACCACACAGAGAAGGATATATAAAATTGGAGAAATAGCCAAAAAAAGACTACAAACCGAGGTTGTAGTCATTCCACTTAGGAACATACAACAGG
Organism: Tenodera sinensis; assembly: GCA_030765045.1. Classification (NCBI taxonomy): domain Eukaryota; kingdom Metazoa; phylum Arthropoda; class Insecta; order Mantodea; family Mantidae; genus Tenodera; species Tenodera sinensis. Next base: position 114,223,372 of record CM060968.1, on the reverse strand, counting down.
GACAGAATTATTCCAAGCATTTAAGAAATATGTAGAAGGAAAGAAACTGAATCCAAAAAAATCTTGTATCGCGATTAACAGATGTTAATTTGCGTGCTATCCTGAGAGTGGCTACTTGTGATGTATCACTAGATTTTCATGGTACATTGCAAATAGAAGTGAATTGAAATATATTGCTCAAATATCTAGGCCTACCTAAAGTATCGTAGACCACTCGTAGCTGGATTCAAGTATGTGTACTATTCCTTATTATTGTACTCTGTAGCGAGCGAGTCCAGCACTGACACTGAACCAAGGTCAATGCCGTCCCCTGTTCTACATTACGTCATGTGCATTGCGGGTTGCATGTTGAGACGTCATACTCACCCCTCATTGAGTACATGTTTGCCGATGCCTGGTGTTAATTGTTCAAAACATTTATTAAAACAATATTGATTGTTTCATCCATAAAATAGATCTATACTGCTCCCTGTGATAGTAGTAATAGAGTCTTATAGTTCTCAGACTGATGCTAGATCGCGAGCAATAAAAACATTAAATATTGTTCCAGGTTAGAGCACCAATATGGCAAGCCAAAGATCAGTGGCTCAAATACTGCATAAAGCATTGAATTTTTCGGCCTGATACTATATGGCTTTCCAATTTTAGCCTACACTAAACACGTGAAAAAATAATTAACTATGAATACAGAATTATTTAGTGTAACGCGCGTAATAAATGCGGATACGAAACGAAAGTAAAGTTTTGAAATAATTGGCACTGAAGTTTATATTTTTGTTACAGAGATTTGAGAACTATGGAATGGCAGTAAAGCTAGACACCACTATTAGCTGAGGATTAGTCACATAGCACACAACCGCTGAAGGAACACACAACACAATCTATTCGCTGTAACACAATGTCCAAACCTGACTTGCATATTTGCTATGGCATTATGCATCAATCAATATGTTCTCTAGCAGAACCCTGATGCCCAGATATTGTCTGGGTAGAGCTCCAGAAGTAAATTCACAATCAATTACTGACTCTTAGGTGAAAACGCACAAGGAATACATTGTCTGCTAATAGAAAATAAGGCCATGTTTTTATATTCAATGACTTCCCATCATTGTTTATTTTTATTACATTCTTACTCTGTGTCTCTTACTTGGTCGAGGGTTCAATTCCCACGGCCGACCTTCCTGGCTTTTTGGTTTTTTTTAAGTTCATCAGGCAAATGCTGGTATTTGCTCATTTGATCCTTAGCTTCTGGGGTCTGACATACAATAGCCTCAACAGTTGGATCAGTGTGGAATCCCCTCCGTAAGTGCTGTACATCTATCTCTACTTACATTACTAAATGGAGGTGCCTAAATTAAGTAGCAGCCCCATCTAGAATATGAAGTGACGGCCGGACCCATAGGACGACTGCTCCTTGCGGTATTTTTTCACAAAATCCAAATTCGTGCACACTGCGTTTTAATTAAAAAACGTTTGCCACGGGGCAATGTACATCATCATACGGCGCTTAAACACATTAAATATCTATACTCATAACTAGGGTTTTTTATACAGCTATCGTGAAATGAGGCTATCGCAAGTTGCCTGCCACACGAGCAGAGCGTGACGTCATTGTGATAGTACAGTGACAGCACAAAATATACTGCCTACAGTGTGTTCACTATTTCCACACAGTAAAATGCCTCCAGCACGAAAATCGGAATATTTACGTATTGCTGAACTTGTATAAGAATTTGGGAGCGAATATTTTACTGCAAATGGTGACAGCATTTAATACAAGTTATGCAACAACTTTATCTATAACGTTTCTGCATCGAATGTACCCGGCCTCCTCTGTGCTGTGATCATGTGACAGACTGATCCCTCTCGCTTCCTGTAGTCCATACTCCGCAACCTTTCGTTTTCTGTATGGAAGTTCGCTCCCTACTCATAAATTCTCAGAAATATTATAGCTACTATTACATGAGTACACATAAATGACATAAGTGGAAGAAGGGGAAGAATATGTGAATTATCTCGACTTCAATAGGTGCCTACTTCAGTAAGTCCTTCACGAAGTACGGAAAATTAAATTGCCTTAATTCATTAACAGCTTAAGCACAGTACAAAAAACTTAACGACTTCGATAAACTACGAACATATTAACAATTTATATAAACTTTAAAAATCAACAAATTGGACAAAGTTTTACAAGAAGCAGCGCAGGAAAGTTAAAACAATTAAACCTTGCCAGACGGCTAATTGACTTCACACAGTACACATAAAATTAAATAGCCAGATAGGAACAAGACAAATAATACATAGCAAATATACCTGTGTCTTCGCGCAAAGTACCTTCATTTTACTGAACAAATATCTGTTTAACAAAACGGACAACCAACGAACTCAAACCCAAAATCCAGTCATAGAGCCCTTTAACAATCCAAATAATCGGCTTACTAAGCCATACAATGATTTGAGAGATGCGTGCACTGCCACTGTAGAATACAACTCTCCGATTCAACTCAATTTCACCCGACATCAAAGACCAAACAGAGAGAGAGAGAGGGAGGGATGGAACAGAAAAACTGTTACGTCACATCTGTATTTCTAAAATGCGTTTTATTTTATGACCTTTTTTGATTCAGGGAGTCTCAAAACATGAATTTGCGGTGAAATCTCGGTTTGGAATTTTTGAGTGGAGCAATATTTTCTGTACTTACTATATTGTGACAAATGACAAAGTCCAGCTTCTCGCTTCTCTCAACACTACATTCGCTTATACAGCCAGAATGACGTAGCACGGATTTTTCTCCAAATTCACCTTCTCGTTCACAAACCCTGCCACTGTACAATTTCTCGAACAATCTGGAAACGCTTTGTTCTGCCCCACTCAATATCGTCCTTTCTGTGAGCGCTCCAGTATCGCCAGACTGCGTATTTACAAGCAGTGGTGTGAGGCCGCTTGACCTTGAACATCTCTCTTTAAAGTGCCACCGGTGACACGATATATAATAGAGAAAGTAAAACTTAAACACATAAAATCGAAGTTTTTAATTTTTTTTTGGTAGTATCAAAACGCTTTTTGTAAATGAATCAATGGAATAGTGTTTCTAAGTTGATTTCTGTGTTTTGCTATCAATAATTTTAATGTAAAATATCCATCAAAACATGATCTTCCTTTGCGGAAGCCACTTTGTTCTTCACTTTCGTAGCAGTATATCGTATGTAAACAGTATGTAGGAGAACGAGTAGAAAACTTTATGCGAATACAATACGTATGATTTTTTAAAATAAAATGTGTGATAGTTGGATCATAAAAGAGCGTGTTTTAATGTGTTCGCTGAGCAACATGGTGCGTTCTGCCATCATTTGGATGGGAATGTTCCCCGTGCAGCAATGTCTGTGCACTATAGCGTAGAAAGATATAGAAAATCCAATGTGCAATTTTCAACCCCGTTGTATAAAAATACGGGGATAGCTACGGTGGAAAAAAGCTTTGTTTCCAGACAATGTTTTTATAAAAGTAATAAAAAAAGAGAAGAGAGTTCTCACACCCTAACTGGCCCTCCCTCTTTTTATCACTACCTCCCTGAAACACTCATTTTTTAATTTTCCGAGCTGGCTGCACTCTGCGTTCATGCCGTGTCAATTGCCGGGCCCTAACCTGTCCGCCCCTCTCACATAGAATGACAGGAATTTTTTTCTACTCCCGATATGAAATTCTCGACGCAGCACTTGCCTGGATGCGGTTATTTATTTTTATTGCTTAACGTTATCGTGGCAGTTTTTCCGCTGTTATTACCCATTTCCTAGAGAGAAAAGTGCAATCCTGCACTACAATGCTGCAGAAGCTTAATGTGTTAACTGTTTTAAGACTTCGATAACATTTATGCATTACAATGCAGCATTTAGCTGAAAACATTTTAACCTCTCATGGCTGCAGCTACCTTTCTGGGGCACAACAATAACATTGGGGCACCTTATTTTAGTGCTGCAATTTCAGACGGGCTATATTACTGAAAACATTAATGTTCAGAAGTTTAAAAAAATCAACTATATGCCTGTTTGCAATATAATTTATTCTAGAGGTGAATAACATACGAATCTCATATCTCATATTGAATACTGTCATGCCATATTAGTAGGCTTCGGTCCGGGTTGCAAACAAGGTTACGTTGAGAGCTATAGGGGAATTTTTAGAAGGGACGAATGACTTGAAGTTGCGCAGTGACTCACACTTCTATTTATAAGACCCAGGGTAGGACGTTAGTATATCCACAACTGCCGTGTAGTAAACATCACGGAACAGTGCGTGATTAAGTACAGTGCCCGCTCGCATTATCAGCAGTAGCACACAGAGACGTAACCTCTACCATCAATTTGCATGACGTCACTCGTGCAGATCCGTGGCTAACGAAAAATCAAAATGCCGACCTCATGCAACCGGGACCGAGGCCTAAATATTAGCATTGTGAACTTAAGTAAATAAATGATTAAATAATTTGGCGTCTATAACTGACATAAATTAGAGCGTCTTCATATATTATTATTATTATTAGCTTCTCTCCCTGAATTTCATTTACTACCTGACGTGTTGAATCGATAAGCAAAATGACCACTTGCATGCATTTTCTTCTGTTGTGCGTTAATGATTTGTATTTCGCGCTAAGACCAGGTGAAGCCTGTGTATGGGATATGAGCGTTGCCTGGTCTTTGTTTGTTAGGTTCGCCAGATGCACCGAGATTAGCTACTGAAACTAGCTGCCTGTGTGCAGTTAAATAATTTCCGTGAGTTCTTTCTAAAGATGCGTAACCGTTTCTATGGTACATACTTACACTAGTAGTCATTCTGATCGTTTCACTTTTCGGCTGTCCGCTCTCTTAGCTGTTCAAAACCTTCATGGGGCACAAAAGGAGAACCAGATGTTGTGTTAATTTATTGTAACTGCGAGTGAATTTTTAGAGTAATGGTTGGGTTTTTAATGTGCCTTCTTCTGATTAATGACATTTTTCTTCTTGGTCGTTTGAGACCTTTGTTAAATTTGTTAATAATGTTTTTAAAGTTTTGATAACGGGCAGTTGAATTCATGCTTAATGATGGGTCATTTTCATGCGGTAAATGTCACCAAAGGTAGGAGATCGCTCGAACAGATGACGTAGAGATCGGTGTACAGAAAGCGAATTTAGGGAAATACAGTGGTATCAATCATTTTACGAGACCTTCGTAGCTTCTCCTTCCTTCCCTTTCTTTACACCTCCATATGACTGAGGTGTTCACGTTAGTGTCTGGACATAGTTATAACCATTGACACGCTGGCATGAAACGTAATTATTGATTATTTCTGATGACTCGCTAAATCGTTGTTCATTAAACTTCAACTGTTGTTTCACACCATGCCATTCAAATCAAAAACTGCACGTGGCTAGATTATTGGTCTATAGCATAGATGGCGAGAACTGACCCAATGTGCCCTTCCCCAGTTTTAGCCCCGTCCACTGCCTCAAAGCGATTAACTATCAGGCCACACCTCCCACTAGTGTCTGTCTACCTCAGAGAACTGGTCAGTTTGTCTGTCTGTCTGTGGACAGCATAATTCATGAACTAATAGTCGGTTAAAATCAAAGTTGGTATATTAGTACAATGTATTTCAAAGATGCAACACGATTTTGAAGAAAATTGTTCCACTCTAAACTACCCTTTACATGGAACATTTTTCGAAAATTTTTATTTTCTTGAAAATGGCTCTAACGATTTTGATTAAAATGCCATATGTTTGAGATATTTGTATGACAAATGAAATGCATATCTTGAATTTTCTGGCTATAGCCCATGAGGTACTTTTTATTCTGCAAGACTTTTGCATAACTGGTAAACCGTAAGAGATATATCAAATCTTACTGCACAAAAAATGTAGTTCTTGCTAAAACACACAATAATTTATGTCCAAATAACTTTTTTTGTAGAGTGAATCATTTCGGAGATATTCTTTTTTATTTGTGTAAGTTTTGGAGAACTTACACTTCTATCAGATGGAACACCGCCATTCATTTTTTATATGTTAACCCTTTAAAGACGACGAAATTTGAAAGCTTTAAATGATTTGACTATCGCTCAACTATTCCCATTTTCTCCTTGTGCCTACAAGAAAATAAATAATAATATAATTTCTGCAAATGTTTATTTCAACTAACACGAAGAGATATAGGAATAAGGATTTGTAGGAATGGTTAGTACAAGAGTAGAGAAAGTCACGTTAGTGCAATACATCAGATTTTTGTCAAGGATTTCCAGGGTTTATAAACAGTAATTAGATCTACTATCGTCATTGTGATTTGCACCTAAGTTAGCTTTACTGAGAACGTTTGGAAACCATTCTAACACGCACCTAGTAGGGCAAATTCTAGAATAAAGAAATTAAGTTAACTTGAGTTGATGTACTTGTAACTATAGAAAAACAGACGGAATTTGCTCTTCTCGGGAACATGCAATAATTCGCTTAATCACTGCAACAACTAAAAGGAAAATCACGAATAGCACAAGGCTAGACACCGACTTCATATTAAACAAAGAAAGCGCTAAGAATTTCAAATATCATTAAGGGATCACGCAACCTAGCGAGATAGGTCAACGATAGTTAGCGAGGATCGTACTTGGAGGGCCCCAGGTTCGAAACCTTTTGAGTCGCCACTCTGGCCTTGGGCGTTTTGTGTTGTAACTGTCAGATGTAGTCTTGGTACGAATTTTCTGTGCCCATCATTTCCTTTATTCGTATCACCTTCATATGTTTCAAGATTGCAGGACCAGGCGACGGTGATTGGTGCGTGGCGGCGAAAAGCTGAAGTTTGTGCCTTGTAGAGAATTTCTTCCTGGCGTGCTAGGGCGCTTGGGTAGCCGGCTGATGAAGGATTATTTCCGGGATCCCTGGGTTGATGATGCGGTGTTGGCAGGCTTGCGAGAAATTAGTGTTTGTATCATTAAGATATAGTAATCCTTAGCATTTATACTTCATCCCTCCCAGGTATTACATTAAACACAATGGGTCTACTGCGATCGCCCATGCAGAAAAAATGTAGAAAAGGAGAGAAAGATTTAAGGAATTAAATAAAAAACCCGTTTTGAAGTATATGATGGTTGGATGTGTGTAAAACACGCTTTACAAATTACTCTCGTACAATGAGCTAAGCGCATGCGCTATGCTCCCTATATCACTAACATGATTTACCTTTAAGAATTTTTATTAATCACTGATAAAGCAATGTATTGTTCTTTATGGTATGTATAGTTCTTTACATTTCTAGTATCACTGTGCGTTGATAACCGTATTTTTATTGTTGTACATGAAACATAGAATGCTTTACAGAATTAATGTAGTAATAACAAATTGATAAATTTATACATGAGTGGTAAAACGTAATACCAACTGTCGGAACAAAATAAACTGACCGACTCCCATTTAAATCTATTGTGTTCGATGTAGTCAATTTAGAACGAATTAATGCTCGTATCGCGACCAAGCGACTGTAAGCAAACAATTGAAAAATGAAACACACAAAATGTTCATTAACTACACCTGCAATTGATTCTTCCACAATACTCTCTCCTTTTTTTATTTACTTTTTATTTTCGTAGTGCAGAGCTAGCTACTGGTCTGATATCACATTCGGCGCCAATTCTATTCAGACCTCTTTATCAGGCTTGAGGTTCTTTGCGTCCGAAGGAAACAATGGCAAACGCCCAAAGAAGTTCATGGAATCCTCGGGAACCAGAGGTAGTATTGTTGCCACTAGATCACGTAGCAGGACATCTTTGTCTTTGGATTATCTATTTAGAAACACAAAATGGAGTTTTTTTTCTAAAAATGATTTTTCTTCCTGAATCAAGCGACTCCAAAGCTTGTAGTCACGATGGAATTTCGATATTAAAATTTTGTATATTCTATACCCATTAGGGTTAGTAGAAAAACTAAGAACCTGATGGAATTCAGGCCTCTGCTGTTCTGAGATACTTCGAAAGTGAGAGGTTGTGGCTCAGGTAGCAAGAAAAGTGAGCACATACCAACAATATATTAATATAAAAACGATTGTGAATTAAGCATTTCTATGCGCTTCTTCAAAGGAGACGTGTTTAAAATTTACAAGACCATAGTCATTACCGTTTACATGGTCGCGAAACAAAGAGGCCGGGTTTTCTTGTATGACCCAGGGCAGGGTCACAGTGCCTTGACATTGCTGTGAACCTGTAGGAGTGCGGCTCAAGATTTGCATAAGCAGCTGTGGCGCCGGTCAGAGGAGGGGGGGGGGGGGGGGGGGGGCTGGCGAGTACACGCATGAAGATGGTGATCACACAAGTTCTGTAGGTGGGGAGAGGAGTTGAATCATTATTATTTGCAACCTGTCGACCCTCCAGCCTTCCAAGTATTTTCAAATAACGTCACATTCACTTTTAAGAACTACAAATCGCATTTGTATGCAAATGCATCTTTGGTTTATCACTAAATGTTGTATACCACGTTGCATGATTACCTTTTAAAACTCCAAAGACGGGTTTATTAATTAATTTCATTTACCTTCCACATACTTTATGAAATTATTGCCTAATGATCTAAAGGGCTTTTATAATTCCAATTTCTAGGTCCCAACTATTCCCCAAACATTCACACAAAGGGATCCCGAAGAATCCTTGGTCAGCATGATCCAGTAATTCATAGATAACTAGCTGAAATACCCGGTGTTGCCCATGGTTTGACGAATTTACCCGTATAACTTTTAGACTTAAGTTGGATATTATAAAGAACACAGAATAATCAAAATAAATATATAAATCAATACAGATACAGTGCAAAAGTTCTGTTGAAAAACCCCAAAAACAAATAGAGAAAGAAGAGGGAATGGAGAAAGAAATGTAATTGTCTTTCATAAGAGAAACATGATTAAAACTGTAATACCTTGGATTTGAATTTCTTCTTCTTCTTTCACTTTCCCTGCTGCCGTTAGACGTCGGGTTCCTTCAGTCACTTTCTGTATTCGATCCTATCCTGCACCATCCTGTATATTCCTCTCATTGTCGTCTCATGTCCGACTGCCACTCTTTCCATATATTGTCTACATTCCATCCTAGGTCTTCCCATTCTTCTCTTCCCTTCCGTGGATTTGAATTTCAAACATATGAATTATCTGTAGAAGAGGCAGTAGAGATAAAAGTATGGTTGTGTTTCATAAAACAAAAGTGAGTAGAGAAAAACATGTGAATGGCACATGGCTCTAATGATTTCAATTAAAATGCCCTATCTTTAAGATATTTTTATGGCAATTGAAATGTTTATTTTGAACTTTCTGCGTGAACTTTCTGTGTTCACTGTTAGTGAGTAGTTTTGTGTAACTGGTAAACTGTAAGAAACAGACCAAATCTTACTATACAAAACATTGTAGATCTATTTAAAGCATACAAGTTAAGCCCAAATGCATTTTTGCGGCGTGGACAATTTATGAGATATTTATTTTTGCTGTGTGAGTTCTGAAGCACTTTTCTCATATGGAAGGTCGTTATTGACCTTTGTATCTCTTGGAGGTGCAAAGAGAAGGGAATTTCAAAGCCTTTATAAAGCGACTGGCTTTAAAAGATTTGATTATCGCTCAAAGCCTACGCTATTTCTATATTTCCCTTGCACCTACAAGGAAATTAACACAAGATAATTTCTTTCTTCGTAGTACAAGAGTAGAGATTGCCATGTGGGTGCACACATGAGATTCTTTTTGTTTCTTTCAGCACCAAAGCTGTGTCTCGCAGCAGAAACAGAGGTGTGAGGTAATAATGAAAACATGACCACTAAAACAGAAGACAATATTAATTTGCCGGGAGTGATAATGTGGCGACGCTGTCACTCATGCATTGTGCACCAAGTGTGTTGTATCAGCAGACGAAAACCTGCAGAGTAAAACACACAGTTGCACTCCCAGGAACATGATGGATGATTGTAATTCTCTCTGTCTCCCTCAAGTGCCACCCTTCTCCTGATGACAGATGATGGGGTGCCCCGGGACACCGTGTGGGTGACAGTCGAGCATCATGCTCAAGTGCTGGGGGAAATGGATTGCGGTGAACTGCAATTGGATTGGGTTACGTGGACAATCGAGAGCTTCTCCAACACTTTGTCCTGCCGCTATCACTTCTTCTATAAACAAAACCATCAAAGGGAGGACAGTGACCTTTCAGTATACAGAGGTTGGCTAACCATCTTAGTATCCTCATCAGCTAGGACAGATCTCCATATAACCTTCTGAGGTCACTTAACCCCTGAGGTCTAAAAGAACCTTCACATTTTATCATAGACATAATTGATAAAAACAGGATAATCTAGACATTTGATTGAGATGACAAAAAGTGTACAAATACAAAATGTATTTCTAAAACTTATTCTAAAAATGGCATAAGAATTCAGAAAAACTGTTACGCCGAAAAGGTTATGGTTTATCTCCCTCATTGTTTAATATAGACATAGACGTTATGATACTACAGTTGAAAGAAACGATTGATAAAGATATTAAAATGTGTTGATTTTCGATGAGGAAGATAAACTGCAGTATGCTCTACATTGCCTAAATAAAATATGTCAAAAATAGAATTTTAAAATTCTGGGCTTAGGGTAAAATCAGGTAAAGCCAGAAGTAAAATAATAATACAAGATAACATAATTCGATGTTTAACTGTTTGGTACGATAGTTTCATATGATAAAGAAAAATATATTGATTTTAAACTTAGTAAATTTTAAAATATTTGTGGAATGTTAAAGAAAACACAAAAAGAAAATAAAAAAGAACAAAAAAAAAAAACAAACAAACAAACCAGGGAAGATGTGATGACGTTGCCTGGTTTATTATATTGTAGTGAAACATACACTGTGGACAAACGGAGCTTAAAAAGAATTGAATCAGCAGAAATGAGATATTTCAGATTAGCAAAGGGAAGTAAGCTACATGACAGAATTTGAAACGAATCTGTTAGAGGAGGCCTAAATATTGAATGAACACGTCATAGAGAGAACTGAATTTGAATCGAATGTCAGTAAATATAATTCCTAAAATAACAATGAAATATCAGCTAATAATAATTCAAGGAGTAGGTAGACCGAGGAAGAGATGGAAAGCTAGTGTGAGATCGGAACAGACTTGAAGCAGTATTTCTTGCATAAGCCCTCTGGAATGATGCTAGATGGAAAAACGGAGGCGGCAGAGATTGACTTCACTTGTCTGGAAAATAAACAACAAAGAAAACAATGGCCATGGATTGATGCCTTAGCGATAAAATATGTAAAATATACTTGTATATCGCAATTATATGTATTTAAATGAAGTGTTTAAGGCATTTTCGTAAATACTCTTCCTTATAATACATCCGTACTTCGCCAAAAAGAATCGTCAAGCTCTTCGTAAAAAGGCTAAGCCGTGGTATGGGGGCATCTATACATCGACCGATTATATATAAGGTCTAATCCAGGAGGAAGAAGAAGGAGAAGACATAATTGTGTGGGGATCTATGGGACAATCTTCCCCCTCCTCCCCCCCCCCCACCAAATATTTCCGATTTAGGGGCTTCTCTCAAGCTTCCACAGCCAAAAATATCTTCGCTATCCTATTTTTGCCGCGTCAAGTTGTGTAAAACCGTAGAGCCAAGATATTTTTAGTATCATTTTTAGTTCGTGTTTTGTGTTTTTATGTTTTTAGCGTTCTTGGAACTAATCCATTAGCTCAAAGTTCAGGTAATCAGTTATGTTCATATACATATAAGTAAGAGGTGCGTTAAATGCTCTTAGCCTAATTTTAAACGTTACAAAGGCAAGGGTATTCCTCGAATTTAGCAAGTTACAGCGTAAAGGGAGAGTTTTAGAACTGAATATCCATGATGTAGGACGAACTTAAGTTGATAAAAAACCATGCATTCTTTACTTCCTGTATCTTCGTATCTTACGAAAGTGTTTTACTCCGATTGATTATCGACAGCTCACAGCCTTAAAGACCGCGCTGGGCTCGTGCATTTTTGGCGGTCACCGCAAGAGGATTCTCCGATTAGTGTTTCTAGAACTCACGGCAACTTACGTTTTTTATTATTATCACGGAGACAGTTATTTTAAGAACCATTGATAGTCAGATGTTGGAAGATACAGTACTTCAATTGTCACAACTTCTTACGCTGAGATTTGCAAAGATTAATTCTACATCCTCAAACCTGACGGTATCCCTATATAAACATGAATATAAAAATTTGTAAGAATGTTTTGTAGAAGAGTGAATCGAGAAAGTTATGTTAGTCCAATTCATCAGCTTTTTAATAACGGTGCTGCATCTGGCATTTTGTACTGTGATTCTGCACGTATATACATGAATTATACTGTCATCTAACCTTGGATATATTTATTACTGCAGAATGGAATACAATCTCATTTAATAACTTAATTTTACAATTCAAATCTAACCTGGGTGTTTACTTTATTTTTATTTGTTAACATTCTCGCTATACAATATTGCAATAGTATTTTTTATTCATTTCCTGTCCATGCTGCTATAGTTAAAATTTGAATATTCTGGATTTTCTGTTTTGTCTATCTTACTACTCGTATGGTCTTGAATTACATTAAATGCTCTCATTAAATGCCAAAACTTTACTAAATTTTTGTATATTAATACTCTCTTTACAAGATTAAAATATATATGGAACTATTTCTCTGCAAATGCCTATTGTGGATGGAAAAATAAACCTGAGTGTCTATAAAATCGCTATGAAGTTCTAATGACAAAAGAAAGTTGTACTATTGTCACCAGAATATATATTTTTGCAGACAATTGTGGGTTGGCAAAATCTGCAATTGATTCTCCTTACCATAGAGGTTTTGTGGAACTGTTACTTAAAATGTAATGCTGAAAAATATACACTCTGTTCCTGGAAACATAGGCAACAGGAGTTGTCAGTTATCCTTTTGTATCTGGGAAGATATATTTTCCACGGTTACATGCTATCGTTAAGTGGAAAGTTAAAAGAAGCTTTTAGCCTCAGATTGGAGCCTGCTGCATTCCTTGGCTCTGTGCAGCGCCTCATGGTCTATGTCTGTCAACATGTGGGATCATCCAGTGCCTTATTTAGATCGCCTGCTTCTTGTTGCCATCGTTGCCAAATCTTCCCTTCGTGTACACTTGCAAAAGTAACGAATTTCATCTATACTCTTGGGAAGAATTCATCACCATGCGAAAGTAGATGTAAAACCTTAAGTATTCGAACGGTCGTGAAGTAATCTTTTACTTTGACCATTTCCGCAGTCAATTATACAGCATTTGGGCTTTTTCAACAGAGGGCAAGGGTTCGATTTCCAACAGGAATGGAATAATTTTAACTTTCTGTACTGCCTATCTAGACCACAGTGAAGGTAGTGTATTCCACACAACTATTTGATTTCGCAGTTTCCACAAGTTTACAGGAAACTTAAAGTCTCCTTTTAGAAAAAGGTCTGAGTGTATCTGTATTTGTGTATCTAGGAACAAAATAACCAAAATGAAATAGAAGACTTGAACCTTTGACCGTTATTAGGGCTTCATGGGTGATCAGCCGTGATAAATTTATGAAAAACCTCTATCTTTCGGCCATATCAAACTCCATTGGGATACATGACCACATGGTTAATTCAGTTCCTGAAGAAGGCAATAGATTTTGAGATGACCGTTAATTTTTACTTTCTCTGCTACGTACAGTAAGTAGAGGGAGTATTGTATTCCACCAAAAAATTCGATGTCGAGATTTTACCAGAAATATGTTTTGAGGCCCCCTGAATCCAAAACAAGCATTTTTGGAAAAAAGTCCGTGTGTGTGTATGTGTGTGTGTGTGTGTGTGTGTGTGTGTGTGTGAGAGAGAGAGAGAGAGAGAGAGTGTGTGTGTGTGTGAACAACATTACTCAAAAACGAAAATAAACCAAAGTTAATATTTAATTTTAATATTTTTCAAGGATGAGAAACAACGATTTTGAAGAAAGTTCCTGCACCCACATAGAACATTTTTATTTTCTGAAAAAATTACTAGTTACTAGTGATTTCAGTGAAAATGCCATATGTTTGAGATATTTTTATTGCAAATGAAATGTATACTCCCAATTTTCTGGCTATAACCCATGTACTGCTGTTTAATCTTGATAATTTTTGCGTAACTGGTAAACCGTACGAGATAGACAAAATCTTAATACACAAAAATGTAATGCATTTCTTTGTAAAGAGACCATTTCGGAGGTAATGTGTTATTTATCTCCATTTTTCAGTACTTATACTTTTCTCGAATGGGAGGTCGTTATTCATTTTTTTATCTCGGTCGTACAAAGAGAATAATTTCAAAGCCATCGCATGGCGACTAGCTTTAAAACATTTGACTATCACTGAAAGCTTACTACATTCCCATAATTCCGCTGCACCTATATGAGGTAATTTCTGTAAATGTATATCTGGACTAACATGAAGAAGGTAGAGGAAAGAGAGTTTGTAAGAACGGTTAGTGCAAAAGTAGAGAAAGTCATGTGAGTGAAACATCAGATTTTTTAAAATTCAGTTCCCGAAGAAGGTCTTGAAAGCTCGACATTTATAAACATAATTTAAATGCAGAAGACCATGAATTTTGTGCTGGCCGTTTATTTGTAATTCAGTTCCTGATGAAGGATAAAAGGTTTTATAAATTTGACATGATTGATCGCCCCTGAAGACGTTACTAAAAATCTAATGTTATGCACTCATATGAGTTTCTCTACTCTTGTAGCAACTATTCTTACAAACTCTCATTCTTCTATCTTATTCATGTTAGTCAAATTTAGGAATTTAGCGCATGCGCAGGGACAGAGAGAGAGAGAGAGAGAGAGAGAGAGAGAGAGAGAGAGAGAGCGATACTTACTCTTAGATACACTATTATTGCAAATGCTTATTTCTCTGTCTACTACGTTTTGATCGACATAAGCACCTTCTTATTGCTAAGCTGGTTGCTAAAGAACCAATAACACGTTCATATTTGAGAAATGCATTACTATTCAGACAAGTATTAAGAATATATCGGAAACGGTTCACTCAAAAGAAAAAACAAGCATTTGACATAAACTGTGTGTCTTAACGAGATCTATGTTTTCTTTAGTAAGCTTTTTGTGTGTCTCTTACTGTTTATGCAAAATTCATCTAGAATGAAGAGCTTTTCAGAAAATTCCTAACAAATTCTAGAAACTGTCATGGAATCATCTTTTGTGCCCTCACTGGATACTACTGTCTGTCCCTGCGACAGAAGGTTGGTCATCGCAGGCCTATACATGAAGTGAAGAAGAAGGGTATAGACAAAGTCATGTGAGTTATATTTCGTGACCTGTATCGTTGAAGAAGATGATTGCTGTGTTACTCAGAAGGTTTCTTCCTCATATCTGTGACGTTCACTTAAAGAAAGTGTCTCTATGACAGCTAAAAGGTTAGCGAGCGAGCGAGCGAGTGTGTTTTGCTGTGGGGCACAAT
This sequence comes from Tenodera sinensis, assembly GCA_030765045.1. Taxonomy (NCBI): domain Eukaryota; kingdom Metazoa; phylum Arthropoda; class Insecta; order Mantodea; family Mantidae; genus Tenodera; species Tenodera sinensis. The sequence continues at coordinate 114,207,875 of CM060968.1, read as the reverse complement.
CACTTCTAAAAACGGTGCCCACGCTAGCTACCGTCTTGTGACGGTTTTCCCAGTTGGTGGCCTGCCACTGTGTAGGAATTACATATGAGGAGATACCGCGACTGTCTTTCAGGCTGGAGCACCATGCGTAAAATGAGATTAGAGAGAGAGAGAGAGAGAGAGACGGCGCGAGACGCAAGGCCCCAGGGAATAATGGGGTTGAACGTCCTGCCTGTTTATATAATACGTCCATCATAAACGGAGATGCTTTCAAGGGGACGCAAAAATGGCGGAGAGAAAAAAAAAAAAATGGGACACTGCCAGTTTAAAGGACGCTTAATGTGCCATATTTCGCAGCGTGGCGCAGCTGGTGGTCTAAGCCGTCTTAGAACGGTAGTTTTAGTCCTTGTTTTTTCGAACATAACTAAAACCTGAATGCCATTACGGTACAATCGATACATCGACAATTTCGATACCCAGTATATCCTTTTTACTCTCTCTACTACGTATAGTAAGTAGAGGAAGTATTGCATTTGACCCAAAATTATGATGTCGAGATTTCACAGGAAATATATGTTTCGAGGTCACCCTGTTAAAAAAAAAAAAAAAAAAAAAAAAAAAAAAAAAAAAAAAAGGCATTCTTAAGGGGAAAAAAAACCTGTGTGTCTGTTTGTGAACAGCATAACTCAAAAACGAAAACTCGGTTAAAAACCAAAGTTGATTTTCAAGTTAATATCGTTCAAGGATATGACACCAAAATGTTGAAGAAAATTACTCCACCCTACACTAACCTTACCTGTTAAATGTTTCGAAAAGTTTAATTTTCTAAAAAATCGATCTATATCGATTTTGATTAAAATGCCATGTGTTTAAGATATTTTTATGGTAAACGAAATCTATATTTTGAATTTTCTGGCTCTAGCCCATATAGCCCTGTTTACTTTTGATGACTTATGATGTTAAACTGTAAGAAATATACCAAATCCTACTATACAAAAAATGTAGATGTTAAAACACACAAGTTATGTTCAAATGGATTGAACCATTTCGGAGATATCTCTTGTTATTTGTGTGAGTTTTGCAATACTTAAATGGAAGGTCGTGATTTACTATCGCTTAAAGCCTACTGTATTCCCATATTCCCCATTGTACCTACAAGCAAATATGCAATAGATAATTTCTGCAAATGTTTATCTCAACTAACATGAAGTACTATCTTTCACAAAAATAGATACCCAACTTCAGTGAGACCTGCGCGAAGCGTCACCTAATTCTCAGGTGTTCCTAAATAGATTATATGAGAATGGAATTTTGTACAGAGGATGTGGCAGCCATTGGCACACCTCACAGTTTTGAAAAGCAATATTTCAGCAATCATTCTAGATTAACATGTAAATATTGGAAATTCAACATTATTACATCTGCAGAAAATATGCTATTATCGATTTTTGATGAAATAGTTGACCAGCAGAGGGCAGGGACCCCAAGAGTATCAGACTTAAGACAGGGGGGTCTTAGCCGACCCCGGACGCGATAACCACCCCTGATTCGGAGAAGGTTTGCGCAGGGTTTATTCCCTGCCGTGTAAGCTGAGACTTCCGCCGACACTTACAACCCTAAAATAGCAGCCAATCAGGATCAAAGGTAAAGTGAAATTAGAAGGCAAAATGAAGGCATAGAAAATTTCTGGGATGTAATCCTAGAATTTACCTGTACACCAGGGAAACCCCCTCCCCCCCCAAAAAAAAAAAAAAAAAAACAATCGTGGATCTTGAATATATGGCGGCACCGTAGCCGAGCGGTTAGAGCGTTCGCCTACCATCTAGCTAGCCCGGGTTCGATCCGAGGAACCGCATATGGTATTCGTGGTGGACAAAGCGGTGTCTGGCTGGGTTTTCTCTGGGTTTTCCGATTTTCTCCACCAACTGCTCCATCATCACTTTTCCAGTCATCAATTTCGCGTGAATTTCAATTATCCTCTTCCTCACTATTATCCCTGATGCTTGACTGACCACCCGCTTCCAGGTCTTCACTCTGCCTGGTACATAGATTATGATGCTCCTCGACAGGCGTCTGACCCTAGACACTGGCGTGTAAGTCCTAGGAGGTGCAAGTCCTACATAAGGGGAGGGTAAACACGTAAAGAAGATCTTGAATGTCTACCTCGGGAATTGAACCCAGGAGCTCCCAAACGCGTCACAGATGCTACCGCGTGAGCCATCCCACAAGAACGGTCTAACCTTTCGACTAGTAGACGGTTATTTTATCTCAATTTTAATCACAGAAATTGCCTACGTACCAATGAGAAGCATTTCCTTATGCTTAACAAACCTTTTGGTACAGTGGTTAAACTGAACGGTTCAGGAAGAGTTTGATAATCCCCTGGATAAAGAAGAGAGGTGCATTTTCTCTTTCAGACTGTTTCCTACACGCGATGCGGGAATGCTATAAATGCTTTTGTTTGCATTGAAACTTTTCGTATTGGGAAATAAAATGAACGTTGTGACGATACCAATTTAGGTTTCTTGCACTCACTGCGCTTGCAAAAGATGCGAGGAAAGAGAAAGCAAGCAGAAGGAGAGAATCGCTTTGGGAACGCTTTATTTCAGAGTACTGCAGCTAAATAAGCATTAACTACGTGAACCTATTTACGTTATAGAAAAGAAAAAGAACATATGTAATTTACATTGGATATAAAGTCATTAAGGACACTAATGAGGGACAAAAAAGACATTTACTTTCTCTGCAATCTCATAGTAGGTGCAGAAGACACTGCATTCTATCAAAATATTATATGTCGAGTTTTCACCGGAAATGCATGTTTTGAGTCCCGCTGAATACACAAAAATTATTTTAAGTGTTTGGTGTGCCTCTGTCTATATGTCTGTCTCTCTCTATGAACACCAAAGCGAAAAGTCGGTTAAATACCAAAACTGATTTCAAGAAAATTCCCACATCCCAAACTATCCCTTAAAAACACAATTGTTCAAAATGTTGATTTAAAACCCTATATTTAAGAAATTTATATGACAAATAAAAGTATACATTCAAAACCGTGTGAATACCCTGTGAAGTCCATTTCAGTCGGAACTAATTTTGCATAATGAGGTATAACTGGTAAACACTAAGAAAAAGAAGGAATGTATTATATAGAAACGGCTGTATCTTTAAAATACACACAACTGATATTAAATAACTTTTTGACATACCCATTATTAATGGTTAGAATTGTCGATATTCAGTTGATTCTCGCAAATTGCTAAAAATCATATTGTAACAAAATGACAATTTCCAGTTTAATTACTGTTCCTTCAGGACTTTTACACATTTTTTTTCCACAACTTACACTTTTCTCAAATGGAAAGTGGTTCGTTTTTGTGTGCCTTAAACATTCAAAAAGAACGGAATTCTAAAGCCATTGCAGTGCCCAGCTATTAAAGATTTGAGTAATGCTTCAAGTCTACTGTAGTCCCATATTCCCCTTTAACCTATAGGAAAATTAGCAATAAGACAATTTTTTGAAATATTTATCTCGATTAAGAAAATCTAAATCTTAAAGACATATGTATAACCTCTAATTTATATACAGGGTGTCCCAAAAACACCGACAACGCTTAGTGTGTTGTGCGGGACGGTAAACTGATAAATTTTGAGATAGAAACCCCTGTCCGGAAATGCATGGTTTGGACGCTATACGCATTGAAATGTAGAATGGTTTTACGTTGACATTTTATCAATAAATCCAATATTGACCTGTCTACATTAGAAACGGACTTCGTACTATGCAGTTACAACCATGCAAGAAACACCAGGTAGTAAACTTTGTGATTAGTTTGTGGGAAGAGAAAAACTACACAACGAAGTTGATATATAATGAGGTACAGAAAACGAATTTAGTACAATGCAAGGCTATCATAATTGTATAACGAGGCCTTCGTAGTTTCCCCTTCTTTCCCTCTCTTTACCCCTCTCTAATAACAGCACTATTCATGCTAAGATCTGGACAAACTTATAATCAATGACACCTCGGCCTGAAAGGAAAGTATTGACTTCTTCTGGTTGCTCAGTGAATCATTATTGATTAAGCTCAACTGCTATTTGATTCAAAGTATACCATATACACCAGAAGCTTCACGTCGCCAGATTATTAGTCTCTGCCAAGCTGGTAATAGAGTTCGACAAATTTCAGAAAATGTGCAAATTCACAGACATGTAATTAAATTTTAGTGGCACCCAAGAAAGACAGTTTATTTCATAGGCATTAGAAGAAAATCTTTCATTCCAAAGCAGAAACTGTATTATAATGTAACGTAATAGACAAACATTTTTAAAGCTATTTCGATACGAATTTTAACTGCAGTATAAATATAGGGAGAATTTGTAGAAGGATTAAAAATTGTTATACCTTTCAATGAAATATTCCATTAATTTACAGTAAAGATTTAGGTGTTTTTAATTCTAAGGGCTAGGTTAAAGCTTTTATTTCGCAGAATCGTTTAATCCAATTAATACTGCTTATTTCAAGCAACATTTGCAAAGTTTACCATAATAGGCATTAAGAGGTTGGAGACACATCTAAAGAAAATTAAAAGGTGGCTTTTCTATGAGGTCAGGTGTATCTAAGCTTCTCATTCCCTCGCCTTATCTTGTTCTCATTACAGCGCCACTCCTCTAGCCCCGTATAACTGTCAAGCCGCGTCATTGGTTAGTAATCATCCCTCATCCCTTCTGGGGCCCCATTGTATAGTAAGAAACTGAGAGACAGTCCCAAGCAGTGCATATTACTGATTTAGTTTTTTGTACTAATTATCGGAGTATCTGCATTTATACTTACCCCAAACAATCTGTATTCTATTCCATTCTAAATTAGAGACGCAAACAAATTTGCTTAATGCAAGTTATTACTATAATGCAATTTTTAAAGATATCACGTGACTCACCGTTAGAATGTAAACGCACCTTAGCGTCCCTATTTTCTAATGTTGCAATAGTAGCAGTGCATTATCTTGCGCTTCCCATTTCCTGTATTTTGTGCAGTTGACTAGGGTCTCTGCTTTGTATATGCTCGCTAAACGAGACAAGGGTACGGAAAAATGAGAAAAAAAAAAAAAAAAAAAAAAAAAAAAGATATCGTTGGTGCTCTTCAAGCGAAAATCTCGTTCATACGCATTATACACTTCGTCGCCATTCAGGAGTTGCACAAAAAAGAAAAATAACAGGGAGTAAAACAAAAAAGAAAGCGAACCTTGGCAGCATGGAAATGGCAGCAGTCACCCGACTACCCTTTGGAGCGAAAAGGTTCGAAATAAAAGCGGAAATAATGGTATCTCCTTTATGGCCATGCGATACAAAACAATGCAAATGGGGAAAAAGTGAGGTTATGTTTAAATGTATGGTTGAAATGACAAAAAATATTTTACGTTTTGTTGAGAAAAATGTCACTTGCACATGTTACTTTACTTTCGAATTTTCTTGTGTTCCAACTCTTGCCCCTTGCATTGTTATTTTGCTTCTATTCACCCACGACAAACCTGTTTTCGGCATTTCTTTTCCTTGCGTCTTCCCAGGGGCACACGATACAAAATGTTTGCCACAGTGTCTCCCAAAATTGAAGTAACTCGTTAATCACTTAACGATTATCAATTATACAAATTATAGAACATTTCTTCAGGATGAAGATTCAAGATGTACACTCACTTCAATTTATACAGTTTCCACAGCTTTGGGACGCATTCTACTGGCCTTCACAGGTAGTATGTAGCAAGGAGGCGGTTGTATCTGTTTATCTTTGCAAGTACCTGATGCAGATTTTGGAATTCTATTTTCTTTCATTACCGCTTCCACTTTGTTCCATATTCTGTTATTATTTTACTTAATTCTTCCATTTTTAATTGCTGTCACATTTGCTTGTTTTGTTTTTTATCTAATCTTGTATATGGGTCTGAGAAACTTCATTTCTGTCGATTGGTTGCTGCTTTTGTGTTGTGCTGGCATTGTTTATGTTTCTGAACCACTGTTTTACACAGTGTTATATTGAATATTTTCTTGTTTATTCTTTAAAGTTATTATTATAGAATATGTTATGTAACTAAATTTATTTAATTTTTTGATTAATATCTCTTTCTAATCCATATGTTATTTCACATCCGAGAAACTTAAAGTTTGACACTTGTCCAACAGTTTTATTTTCTACTTTGGAGCAAACTAGAGGAATGCCTTTAAATGCCCTAACTTTAGTTTTATCCATAGCTATTCCGAGATTGTATGTGTGCGCTATTTGATATAACTTATTCGCCATTTTTGCTTTCTCTACTACGTATAAAGTAGGGGGATTACTGTATTCCACCCTAAAATTTGATGTCGAGATTTCACCGGAAACATGATTTGCGGCCCCCTGAATCCAAAAAAAGCATTTTTACAAAGAGCTCCGTGCGCGCGCGTGCGTTTGTGTGCGTGTGTGTTTGGCTAAAAACCGAAGTTGGTATTTAAGTTTAATATCTTTCAAGTATGCGACTCGAAGATTTTTAAGAAAATTCCTCCACTTAAACTGTCCTAAATAAGCAAATTTTCGAAAATTTTGATTTCTTTGAAAATGGCTCTAACGACTCTGATTAAAATGTCATATGCTTAAGATGTTTTCATGGCAAATGACATGTATGTTTTTATTTTTATGGCCATAGTCCACGTAGTCCTGTTTACCGTTGAGACTTTTGCATTACTGGTAAAACGTAAAAAGAGAGAGACCAAATCTTAGTATACAAAAATGTAGATATCGTTAAAACACAATTTATGTCCAAATGAATTTTGTTGTGGAGTGAACCATTTAGGAGATATTCCTTGTTATTTGTGTGAGATTTGCAATACTTATGCTTTCCACAGATGGAAGATTGAAGAGTCACTTCTTTATATCTTAGCTATCCAAAGAGAACGGAATTTCAAAGGTTAAAATATTGGACTATTGCTCAAAATATACTGTATTTCCACATTTCCGTTGTGCCTACAAGAAAATGAGCATTAACATAATTTCTGCAAATATTTATATCGACTAACATGAAGAAGATAGAGGAGTGAGAGTTTGGAAGAACAGTTAGTACAAGAGTAGAGAAAGTAATGTGAGTGCACCACATCAGATTTTCTTACTATTCTTATCCCCAAATTAATGATGAACTAATTAAATAATTATTTTACTAACGCCAGTCAGCAGTACTGGTGCAGCTGAATTTCATCTAGCAAGAATTCGAGTTCTTTAGAAGAGTAAGTAGAGCAAGACATGTGAATGTAACAAACCTTTTTTTTTCTTCACCTTGTAACTCTTTTCATCCCCCACTCACCTCCTAGAATGTCAGAAAGGCCCGTCTAAATGACCAGCATCCCCTTCTTTCCTGCTCTATTGTGTATTTCAATGCGAGTATCTTTCGTAGATACCTTCTCCTTTAGAATGGAAAATTCCTTGAAGGACAAGAGCCTGTTGCGTAGCAAAGCAGCTAAATCTGCTGCCCTGAATAGCTATTCAGGGAAAGTGGCACTATATGCTTTGTTACTTTCTGTTCCAGATCTTTGTTACTACGACTTGGTTCTCATATTCCTGCTGGTGCAGTCATTTGGGACCCAAATCGTTAACCTCTTGTGACCCCTTGACATTATAGGCCCTGAGAGAGCTAGCTACCTGCAGCAGTTGCAGTCCTTTCAAGGCAATGCTTCACAACTTTGCTTGACACATAAGTAGCATTTCTGTTACAAATGTATTCATTCGGCTAAAAGTTATACAGAGTTCATAGATGATTACTGCTTCATTTGAACGGCTCTCAATAAGGAAGGGGAATGAATTATAACGAGGGTAAACTTTGCTAAGCAAATTCTACGAAATTAATTAGAAATTCCCATCAGCTTTTTAAGCCTTTTTAGCCCAACGTTGCCATATGACATCATTATGTATACCTGATGTTGGAAGTAGGATAAAAAGACTTCACTTACAAGGATTAACTTTCAATAATGCTCTATATTTATGATATAAACATACATGGAGCTTAACCTAAAATAAAAATAGCAATAAAACAATTTAATTCCTTTTTTTACTTTCTCTACTGGTAAGTACGGGAAGTATTGTATTACACCCAAAAATTCGAAGTCGAGATTTCACCGGAAATATGCTTTGGGACCCCCTGAATCGAAAAAACGCATTCAGAAAAAGATCCGCATGTGTGTGTCGGTCTGTCTGTGGACAGCATAACTCAAAAACGAAAAGTCGGTTAAAAACCAAAATTTGGTATTTAAGTTTAATGTCTTTCAAGGATACGACACGAAGATTTTGATGAAAAATAGCCCCACCCTAAACTACCCTTTACACGGAAAATTTTCTTGAAACAGACTAAGGATTTTAATTAAAATCTCATATGTTCGAGATATTTTTATGACAAATTAAATGTATATCTTGAATTTTCTGCCTAGTCGTATTTACTCTGGACGACTTTTGCATAACTGGTAAACCGTTAGAGATAGACCAAATCATACTCTACAAAAATATATATCTTGCTAAAATACACAATTTATGTCCGAATAAATTTTCTTGTAGGATGAACCATTTCGGAGATATTCCTTGTTATGTGTGTGAGTTTCGGAAAACTTAAAACTTTCTTGAAATGGCACATCGTTGGTCATTTTTTTATATGTGAAGTGTGCAAAGAGAACTGAATCTCAAAGATTTAAAAGATTTGAATATCTAATATTCCCCTTGTACCTACGAGGAAATATGCAATAAGATAATTTATACAAATGTTTATCTTAACTAACACGAAGAAGACATAGGAATAAGAGTTTTGTAAGAATGGCTAGTACAAGAGTAGAGAAACTCATGTGAGTGCAACACATCAGATTTTCAAAAATAGAAATTCAAAACATATAAAGGGTCCAGGAAAACAAAGAGCAAATTCCTGTTTTGGTTTTTTGAGTTTATGAAAATATGGATCAGACCCAATATTTTCTACTATAGTTATAGGAAAAAATAAACTTAGTTGTACTGTAAATGAGCTTTGAAGAAAATCTGTACATGGGAAGAAAGAGCTCGGTAATATGAAACAGGGAAATAAAAGGCTTAGGTCATTAAAATGGTTATAGTAGAGAGATTTGGCATTGCGAAAGCAACACTTCCAGTAAGAGGACATTCTTACTTGGAATACAGTAAAAACATGGGACTTATGAACCTGAAAACTCACACAGGAGTCCCAAAAGACTGAATAGAGGTGCTCATTCCAGCTCGGTCAAAGCCTTCACCATTTAATGTCGTTGAAGCGATATCTAACACTTTTCGCCAATGGACAGCATTCCTGAAGCCCTTCCACAAGCACAAAAGTGCTCCTTTGTTACCCGTCCAGTTAGAGAATTCACCCAAGGCTTGTCAAATTCAGAGCGACTTATAATGGAACTCGGGTGTCTGCTGCTTTGAAATCGACCTATCAAGCTGAAGAGACCAATAGACTGGAGTTTGATTTGCCCGAGTACTTCTGTACTTTTACTATGATATAGTTTAAAACAAAGTTCTAGTTTATTCTACTTTGTATTTTCAGACCTGGCACCCATTTCTCGTGAGAAATACCAGGACTGCAGGTTTTGATAAGGTTTTGTGGGTCAGAAGTACAAGAATATTATAACGATATTCCTATTGCTTGAAGTTGTCAGAATGGGCAAATATTTTACTGCTTTAAATTAACCAACTCAGCCCGTTACTCTTGCTCAGCTTTTTAACATGTAGAACAAAGTTTTGAATAATTACGCAATAATATTGCTATATATTTATAGAATATTACTTGAGATTTTGTATTTTCAAAGTGTAAATGTTAGGGAATTGCAAGATAATGACAAGATTTAAATAGAAACATTGATATCCTGTAAATTTATCAAACTGAACTTAGCTCATTCTTTTCCTGGGACTTTCAATGTCAACTACGGTGCTACGAGATTAAGAAATGTCACCCTTTATTTCACGTGGCTTCCACCCCATCCTTTGCTACAGACTTGGTAACACCGCAGCAAGGATTCGAAATACTGTCTAGTGATGTTAAATGAAAAGCTAAAAGTCCCTGATAAAGGGAAGCCATACGGCAGGAATAGACAGATGGGCTTGGTTAGCGTATTGAAGTGGGGAGCGGTGGGGGCACAGCGAAAAAGAATGCCGCAAAAGAGCAGTTCTATGCACTCCACATAGGCCAACAATAGGTTTATATTGCGATGTAAAATGCAGAAATGGAGGATTTTAAAAACAAACAATCAAGCCACTTTATAAGCGGCAGGTCTAAATATAGCCACAAAATAAATAACATATATGGTATGTTTTTTTTTTTCCTTAGTAGGTGAAATTATGGTAATATTTAGTAGGATGTACGCCATACTTACTTTGTGAGTAAACAAATAAGATTATCCCCGTTTGTACTTATGTATTTTGGGAAATAACATCTCTTCATCTCACTCCAAGGATTAAGCAAATGCATTTTATTAACATGCTCTCTCCATTCATTCCTGTAAATGATAATTTTGTCTGACAAAGGATTTATTTCTAGTTTTTCCCTTATTTTTTTCATTTGGAATTTTATCTAAAAGTGTGCATCCTTTCTGTTCTTAAGAATCTCATTTCGGCAGCCTGTATCTTGTTTGTGTCAGCTTTTGTCAACGTCTAAGTTTCAGACCCATAAAGAAAAGCTGGCACGACTATTACTTTATAAAACTTAATTCGTGTTTCTTTCCTGGTTTTTGTTTTAAGGCTTCTATTTGTTGGACCGCATATTTGTTGGAACACAGGTAATTTATTCCTAAATATTTAAAACCCGTGACTTGCTCTAATATATCATTAATTACAATTTTGGTTATAAGAATATATTTACCTTGCAGTTTGCAAGCGTAATATGGGAATATAGTAGGCTTTGAGCGATAGTCAAATCTTTCAAAACTTTCAAACTCCGTTCTCTTTGCGCGGTTAACTTATAAAAATGAATAAGGATGTTCCATTTAACAGAAGTATAAGTTCTCCAAAACTTACGTAAATAGCAAGGAATATCTCCGAGATGGTTCACTCTACAAAAAAATGTATTTGGAGATAAATTATGTGTTTTAGCAAAATATACATTTTTACAGTAAGATTTGGTCTACATGTTACGGCTTACCAGTTAATCAAGTAATCCAAAGTAAAGGACTACATGGGCTACAGCATGAAAATTCAAGATATATATTTCATTTGTCATAAAAGTATCTCAAACATATGGCATTTTAATCAAAGTCGATAGTGCCATTTTCAGGACATTCAAAATTTCCGAAACATTTTCCATGTAAACGGTAGTTTAGGGCGAAGGAATTTTCTTCAAGATCTTCGTCTCGCATCCTTGGAAGACAAATACCAACTTTGGTTCCTAACCGACTTTTCGTTTTTGAGTTACGCTATCCACAGACTGACACACACACACGCACGCACGCGCGCACACACACACCTACCTTTTTCTAAAAATGCTTTTTTTTCCACATTCAGGGGTCTCAAAAATTATTTCCGGTGAAATCTCGACATCGAATTTTTGGGTGGAATACAGTTCTTCCTCTACTTTACTATACGTAATAGAGAAAGCAAAAATCTGATGTGTTATACTCTCATGACTTTTTCTACTCTTGTATTGTTCTTACAAACGCTTATTCCTGTATGTTTCTCATACTGTCGCATATGTCGGATATTTAGAGCCATTCTACTGTCCTCATAGAAGAAAATCTTGCGTTTAACTCATATAAATAATTTGATGATGCCTTCTGTTTAATACTGACACACAGACTACCCCCTTCAACTCCCGATAGTGCCCTCAGGGACAGCAGAAGTAAATGTAGCCATAGCATAACGCTAAGTTTGTACTTCTCCTGGCCTAACTCAACACTTTGATTACAACGTGGGCTTGAAATTCGTTGAGCAGTTTATTCTGCTGTTCCATTTTACATCATTGGGCTACCTTTGCATTTCCCGTAAATCCAAGTTCCCTAACCTGAACCTCCTGACATCTAGCTTGTGCGATCGATTCACCTGCGCTATGTTGGTGCACCCTGGTCTAGGTTAGAGCGGATCAATAGTGTTCCCTAGGCACCCATTTACCTACTAGTGCAGTGCCGTTTGCTTTTCTCTGTATATTTAGTGCATGTTTAATCCTTTTGGTCTGCTGATGAAGGGATAAACCCAAAATATTGAACAATTTTGGTGTATGACTGCATGATTTTTTCTCTTAAACTCAGATTAAGCTTATTACTTTAGTGCTTCTCCCACAAATACACACAGCTTGTATGTATCTTCAAGAGTATAGACATAAAAACCTAAAAGAGAAACATCAAATGAAGATCCAAAACGATCACAATAAATAGTTGCTACACATAACAAAACGCAGACATGACACAAACATCAGAAAATTGAGAAAAGCATAAGAATTGGAAAATCCAAACAAACAAGGAATATCTCGGAAATGGTTCACTCTAAAGAACAAGTAAGTATTGTGTGCTTTAACGAGATCCACATTTTGTATGGAGTAAGCTCATGTCTGTCTCGTGATTTAAGCACAAATCATCTAGAATGAAGCTGTCTTTGAGGAAATTCCCTGAAAATTACCTGTATGACTTAGAAATTGCTATGGAATCGCATGTTTGTGTCCGTCACTGGATACCAACTGACTGGTTGTGATTCTACGTGTCACAGGCAAGAGGAGTTTCAACCTTCGACTGAAGGATGTGCCGCTAAGTCTCCAAAGAGACGAACTTGGGCATCGCTGCTCTAAAGAAATACCACTCGAGGTTTTCTTATTTGAGATACTAGATAACAAAGTAGCCATGGTCATCACTTCCAAAAAGAACAAGTTTCATTGACTTTAAATTAACATATTGATCTTACTCTAAATAGTACACTGTGATATATGGATGGTAAGATACTTTTGTATCTCTCTTTAAATTTTTCAGGTATGAGAGAGGTACAACCCATTTTCCAATTTTCTTCGATTTTAGGATCAAGCACTAGTTCAAATTAGCTGCTATGGGTGAATATTGATTTGGGCACGGTCTACTCTGCTTATCTCGTGGCATTTGGATTAAAATTCAGTGACTCTGCATATCTTCGATCGCCATTACACGACAGTCGGACTGTTTCCAGTGCGTTATTCTTTTAAATTATAGCGTATGCAATATAAATAAGAGAACCGTTATTAAGGTGGTAAAAATCACCACGACAACGTAAAGTTTAAGAAGAATGTTGAAATGAACACATGTAAGACCTATCTTTGATATACGTGACTAAGCAGCTTTGCTACTAACTTCTGGAAATCTACTGAACACAGGCGCGACATTATTAATTACGCTTTTTGGTTTCCAAATAACTCACACAGACTATGTGTGTGTGGTGCTGGAGTCACATACACGGGGAGAGATCACAGTTCAAAGATATCGAAAATGTAGAAGAACTAACAGTTTTAATAGCATGATGGTCCTATTAAATTTAGGGTAGTTGTGCTGCAAACCAGGAGCTATGTAACAGTTTTGTGATCATCATTATCATCGACTACACCACCACAACGGAGATTTAGTAAATAATTATTGTCGTTTTGGCATATTGTTTCGTTTCTTCCATACCTTCCCCACAAGACTCCATTCAATTGAACTTGTCCAGGCAAGGTCCTTAGCCATCCTTATGGAACTCCGAGGGATATAAAATTATTTGATTTTTATCGTCAAAGAAGATTGACCAGTTACACGATATCTGTATAAATCAAACTATTGTTAAGTTAAAGGTGTCCTACGTCTTAAAAGTACGTAATATAGGAGGGTAGGTTTAGTTGGTATTCTGGATTGCAGAATTATTAATGCAACTTATAAAGAAATTATATGATTCCAGTGCCTGTGTAAAAGTTGGAAATAAATTATCCAAAGCGTTCTGCATAACGAAAGGACTGAGGCAGGGTTGTGGAATGTCGCCAACATTACTCAAAATATATTTGCAAGATGCCTTAAGAAAATGGAACAATGTATGCCACAAAATGAGAATCGAAACCAATGACAAAACGATCTATAATTTACTGTTTGCGGATGACCAGGTCATAATAGGACAAGATCAAAATGGCGTTGAATTTATGACACTGGTGGATGCTTTTGAACAAAGTGGATTGAAATTAAACTTTGAAAATACGAAATACATGGCGGTGGATCTATTATTGGATCTATTATTGACAACAATGGTACAAGTGAAACGGATATAGCAAGTAGAATAAATCTTGCGAAAAGGCAATTAGATCGTTAAATGGATTCTTTTGGAATAGAAACTTGTTAATAAAGCCATGCAGAGAAGAGGGCTGGAATAAGGTCAGTGAGAAGATAAAACATCTTGGAGAATTGCAACAGGAATTAAAGGCAGGCACTAAAAAATGGAAAGCCTGTAAAAGTAAGTAAGTGGTAGATGTGAACACGGGATAATTCATTTACCTGCAATATCAACATAACTGGAGAGGCCATGAAATCCTATGTACTATCCCCCCAAAACGTTTTTTTAGGTACTCAGGAGACTCAAAACATGGATTTCTGTTGAAATCTCGACATCCAGTATTTGTATTGCATGCAGTACTTCCTCTATTTACTAGAAGTAAGTTTTTACTCTGTATATACATAGTGTAGGAGACAGAAGTAGAAGTGAAGCATTTATATGCTCCATTTCCATGTACACAGCCGGTGCTGGAAACCTGATTATATTTTAAGACACGTCTACCCATTACAGAGATTGTATTATCCAGTTTCCAAAGGAGGAGAGAAGCCTGAACATCTCGTCTCGACTTTCCTGGTTCCGTCGAGCCCAGCGTTTGTTAATGTAAACCGTGCTATTTCTGGGCGCAGTTTTATGTCGCGCCCTCATTCCAGCCTCTCATCAACTTCCCTACAAACTCAGGCAGAAACGCGTTAAAAAATCCCTGCCTTTAACCGTTTAGCCATCAAATTTTACGATCGGGTTTGTCGACTTTTATTATCCTTAACATTAATCATACGGGGGTGTACATAGTCACATGTTTTAACACTGTGCCTTTTCCCATAAAGTATCGGAGAACATGGACAGACATGCTCAAAAATGTAGGGTTAAGTTATTAAATCATGTTCTCTAGGAGCAATAGTGGATTGAAAATGGAGCGCTTACCTGACGATTTATGCAACACTCGGAGGAGGGCATCATATCTGAGTTTATTTTATTTTAGTTTTATTTCTAAGTTTTTCCCAAAATTTCTTCTTCTAGTTCAACAAATTACCGTTCTTTTTGCAGGCCTCCATTCGTACATCCCCGAGGACTTACACGCAAATGCCTTAGGTCAGTATCACTGCTGCCAACTAATATTACACAACATTCCCCAAATTCTAAATTAAAACTCCCCAGAATGTCGCTAAATCAAATACCTGTATATGTATCTGTACATTTTTTATAGTATTTTGTCATCATTATCATCATTATTATTATTACCTACTATTGTTATTATTACTGTTATTAATAATAATAAACTCCTAAGAGCTTTATTTAACTCATTAAATATCTCGTGTACTATTCTTTTTAAATGTTTCCAAAGAAACGCAAAGCTATTGGGCAAATGCGACTTAGAGCTAAATGTTATAGGGATAGATTTGTAAACCACGGGCAACGCTTTAGTTCAGCTAGTCTATTATGAAGGTTTAAATGCTTCTTAGGGTAAGTTTGACATTTCATAAACTTATTGTGAGTACTAATGGTATGTTGACTGGTTAAACTCATTGAATAGATAATGACTGAATAGTGAAGTAATTTAAAAAATGTTTACATGATATTGCGACGTCAGGCTCGGCGGCATAAAACAAAGGACTGTCAGCGCTAAACTGATTCAGATCACATGCCGGGTCGGCGAGCAAACAAAGCGACAAAGTCAAGCTGCCTCGCATGCCTGCTGTGTGCACGTGAGAAGTAACAATGGCAGTAGAAAATATAAGGGGTCGAAAACATTCCTGAGGATTCTAATTGTGTCATCGCGGTGTGTGCGTGTCTAGAATTTCTCGAAAGTTCGTGTGACGTAATCCTCAGTATAAAATGAGACCAAGCTACAGAGGAATCAGTGTTCAGTTAGTTTAGTTTTAAAGAGATTGAGTCAGTTTCAGACTAGAGCTAGGGGAATAACTCGGT
The DNA here is from genome assembly GCA_030765045.1 of Tenodera sinensis. Lineage (NCBI taxonomy): Eukaryota > Metazoa > Arthropoda > Insecta > Mantodea > Mantidae > Tenodera > Tenodera sinensis. Next base: position 114,191,716 of record CM060968.1, on the reverse strand, counting down.
CAGTGTGTCAACGTGTGTGAGAGTGCTGTGCGTGTGTGTGTCGTCCCGGAAGATACGTCGGTCGTCGCGAGTGATTGTAACGCCGTAGTTAAGTGTATAAGAGACGGAGAAAGTGGAGAAAGACTCTAAAAGGACAGAGCAAGGTTATGAAATGTGGGTTGTGATAGCAGGGAATGCTATGGATGGTTAACTACGACAAGAAAACTATTTGTAGTAAAATTTTACAGGACAGTAAAGTGATAGAATGGTAACCGGACGGGATTTTGTCATTTCGTTTCAATATATTACAATATCCATAAAAATGTGACTCGTAAATAGTTTTATCCACTAGACCACGGCCCATAAGCCCGTATAATCATTTTCTATCTTATGACACTGGCCATGAAAGCTTACGCAGTTTGAATGACTCAATTGTTTGTATCCAAACTTGAGATCACATGTTTGATCCAGGCAAACCTTTATTACACATTTAATCATTTCGTTGTAGGTATAAGGAGAATACAGCAGGCGGAAGTGATACTCATATTTTTTTTACTGGCCCCAGGCCGTTATTTTTTCTCCATGGTCATACAAAGAATATGAAATTTCAATCATCACATAATGACGTGCTTTTAATACTCTATCGCTTTAGTCCATTGCAACAATTGTATATACACAACGAAGTGTGCAACTGTATAATGAATGTTGATCTTGATTAACAGAAATAGACGAAAGAATGAGTTTTTGTAAAAATATATTTAGTAACGGAGTACAGAGAGATATCAATATAATACAAAAATAAGAAAACGACTGTTATAATATTCTAAAACTTTGCCTAAACATCATTGCTGGGAAATGACAATGATGCGCATTTAGAGGATAAAATGTGCTGTATGTAAATAAAGAGATATTGTTTAATTTAAATTACTTTAAACTGCAATGATTAATTTCAATGTGATTTCCATCGTTTGTAGGTGTGGTTCTTCACAGAAAAAATAACTATGTGTTAGTTAAGAGGAAATCCCAATTTATTTGAATGTAAAATAATCTCTGTAGCGAACCTTGAAAAAACTAGTCTGTTAATTAAATGATATACTTTTGTAGCCGCGATAAAAGGACTTTCAACAAAGGCTCTAGCTTTGAACAACTGAATGCGTTGAAGTCGATTCATTCCCCAGTCACAACAAGAACAAAAAGCTATGTTTTTATGATCCCAACATCATTCCAGCAGCAGTCTCAACTTTATCATGGAACTGCAAAAAGAAATGAAACTCATCCAACAGTAACGATAAATTCGATAATCGATACCATTGGATATCGATATTCAAGGAAAACGTCCAGCCGAATCGCATTTTCCATATACCCAGTCACCCTCTTATCCCTTCACACATCCACATTGCACATACCTGGAGCCGGCCTCACTTTAAGTTTAGGAGTAAAAGCAACGAGTCGGAAAATGGCAATATCATTTTCCTTTACCCAATATGTTATGCTCGCTGATCATGAAAGGGTTGATATGTGGAGGTATTCATAGACAAGCTTCCAGCAATCGAAAACTAAATGCATAAAAATAGTAACTTTCTTGTTTATAATGTTTCTGTCCAAGATATTCTTATGATCATGTCTTCCTAGTAGAAACGTATCACTCCATATCGTGTGTCAACCCGCGCCAAGCGGCTTCAATTCCCTGTCCTTTGATACCGCAATTATTGATGGGTAACATTAATAATTTCATAAATAAACTAGCTGAAATACCCTTCGTGTCCATGTTTTGACGATTTATCCATACAACTTTTAGACTTAAGTTGTACTTGCCCAAGAATCTTGCGTTTAGTTGCAGATATTTAAAAACTATTACTTAATATTTAAACAAGAGTGTTAGGATAGTATGAAGAACAAAAGCTATACAAAATAAATGAAAACACCGGAAAGATACTATGCAGAAGCACTGTTGAGAGATCATAAATACCACAGGAAGAAAAGCGAGTAGAGCTAAATGTAGTACTTTGCATTTGCATTTCAATCATGTAGAAAATTGTATGAATTTTTTGTAGAAGAAGGAGTAAAGGAAGACATGCAAATGTGTTACGTAAAAGAAAAGTGAGTAGAGATAACCGCGTGAATGTAATACTATGCATTTCTATTTCAATCATAGAAGACTTCATGCATTATTGTGTTGAAGGACGAGTAGAGAAGAATATGTAAATGTGTGACGGAAAGGAAAAGTGAGTAAAAACCGCATGAATTCTATAATGGTTTAATCAATTCAGAAATCTTTGAGGAAATGTGCAAAACAAGTTACCGCAGTTTCATTGCAGTCGGATGAATGATGTAGGAACCTACATGGGACAAACAAGGATACCTTCATTGTTATAAGAGCGGGACATATATAAACAGTTTCAACATGTTAAAATCAATGCATGTCAGAAACTTGAACTTAAGGTTTCGTCAGAGAACTGAAGGGTTGACTAGCTAACTTGTGTTCAAGAAACTTAATTTAAGGCAATATAGCTAAGGTAACTAGCAATTTGATAAACTCAGTCTACAAGAAATACATTAGTCCACGGTTAAAACCATGCTGATGCTGACGCAGACAACATTAGAAGCACAAAGGAGTTCTTGGTATTTGGCAAGGCACAGAGTGAAATATAGTGGTAAGCTTCAAACTTGGAACGTAATATAGAACATTTGGTGGGGATTCTGTGTGAAACTAGCATCGTTTCCAACGATGTATATGATAATCTTACAGTAGTCTTTATGTGATGGCTAAGAGCAGTGCATAGTACCGTTATCGACATATTTTACTGCTCCGAAAGTTTCTCCCATTCACAATCGTTCCAGGCTACTTCATAGAAATAATTCCTTCCTATCCAGTATCCCAGCCAATGGTGACTTTGATTTATTTTATGTCTATGCTGTACAAGTTTAGTTTTACCCAAATACACCCTTCAAACTTATCCCATTAATGAGCCTCATTTCGTCACAATGTAAATTTTCCGCACTATGCAGTGCTACGCATTTCGCTAGAAGTCTATTAATCATTCTTAGGTCTCCTCGAATCTCCATACAGAACACTTAGTTCTGTATTAAAACCTACCTCTACCACTGAAGCCGTATGATTTATTAATTATATAATGTGTTTATGTATCTGTACTGCACAGTAACGCTTAATGGGCTGGATCTCTTCACATACCAGATGGCCCACCAGCGCCGCAATTTCTACTTATAGATGTCCTGCCCTGCAGTGATGGTGAATGGGATGCCTAATCACTGGTTTCAACGGGGCGCTCTTGCTTGCCGGCAGGATGCAAAGAGAGAAGAACCGGAAGACCGTTCGCCACCTGTTACTGAGCGCCAGAACCTACTCTAGTCAATGATACCGTTCTACTGGGTCTCTGCGTTAATGCTATTCATTTGGTGCTCGCACTTGTATTCATCTGCTGTCAACACATCAGCACTGGCTGGAGCGTTCACTAACGAGGAATGCACATTCCAATCTATGGAGAAACAGGTAAGAAACAATACAAGTACGGAGGGGTACATGCAAATATTTTCAAAAAAAATATCTCCTTTAAGTGCATTTAAGTGCGTATTGCAATAATTTGAACAATTTCCAGAGTAAATTGAACTTAGATTAAGTGAGTGTTACAATAATGCCACCGCCACCACCGCAGCCGCCGCCGCAGCCACCACCACCGCCACTGCCACCACTTCATATCAGTCGAGATAAAATTTGCACATATGTACATATTTCCTTGTAGATAAAATGTGAACAGGAAAATACAGCACCCTAGGAAGATGCTGAAGTTTTGGTATTTAACCGAATTTTCGTTTTTGAGTTATGCTGTTCACATACAGGCCCCCTCCACACCCACCCACCCACACACACCCACACACACACACACACACACACACACACACAAACACACACACACACACACACACACAGAGAAACTTTTCTAAATTTAGGGGTCCCAAAACATGTATTTCCAGAAAATACAATACCTTCCCTACTTCCTATGCGTAGTAGAGAAACTATAAGGGGCTGCAGTAGCGTTAGGGATGCCCAAAGTAGGATCGTGAAGCAGAGAAATTTATACCCAGGTAAGATGAACCTACACCAGCAACCCTATGGAGATGCTTTTAATTGCAGTGCAAAAGTGATGGATGGTGGCAGGCCTTGACGATGGCCGCCGTGTTCTCGGATTACCTTTGGAGATTTTATCAAGGAGGTATGCAAGTTCGAAAGTGCACGAAACGGTGCCAAAATTTTTTTGAATTACAGCAACAATTTTCTAAGCTCTGAGGCCCAGTGAAAATGACCTTCAGTAAAGCTGAACATAGAATGTTGGTTGTAAAGCCTGCTAACTTCATGACATCTTGAACTAAGGTAAAATCCGACTGTCTAATTTTCTCCAGCTAACTTGACTGAACTTCGATCAATAGAGCTGCAGAAGGAAGATTTAAATTGCAGCTACAGTTTTAAATAAAGCAATAAAATACAAAGTAATGAATTTTTGTAGTTATTTGGATAACAGTAGCATTCCATTATGTTCTAAAAATGTTATACCAGCGCAACCTGAGTATTTCTAACCTAGAAAATGTTTCACAAGTGAGAAAATGTCTGGGGCTTACTTCTAGAAACCTGAAAAACTGAAATCAATTTGCAATTGTGTTCTTTATATTTAAGGAAAATGTGTTGCAAGTTTACGTGGGTAACTGGTAAAATATACAAACAAAACATTAAAAATCCCAGTGGCATCCTTTATTACAGGCTCTTTCTGAGAAACTAAAACTGTGTCGTTTTCTTTTATTCCAATATGTCCTTTCAGTTTCAATATCCTCCAATGTATTTTTTTCTTTGCGGATGAAATTTGACTTGATTTTTGTTGTTTCTTGTTTTGCGCCATTTTCTTATTGAAACCACCCTACGGAATGTGTCCGAAGAGAAAAAATAGATTGGGAGCTGGAAGCAACGATTTTCAGCTGTTTTATGACGTTGCTAAGCGTTATATTAGAAACTAAGATCAAAGTTGGTGTGAGGTTCCAGGAACTTAGATTAGTTTTATAAAATGCGATTCTACACTGAATTAAGTTCATGTTCTGATCTTAGATTAAATCTTCGGTCTGCCATAATTGTGCAACCGGGCCTTGGTATACATTCTATTGATTATTTAGCTTTGTTTTTTAAATTTTTGGCCTCTTTTAGAGTGACAAGATAGTTTTAGATACAGCAGGCATTATGTTGGATTATCTGAAACACAAAAGGCATTCCACATAGTACCGTAACCCCATCAGATGAACTGCTGGGCAACAAAACGTATATGTATGAATGTCAGTCTTCTTTGCTTATACCGCGTGGCCTTCGGGTTATAGTTTATAGCTTGGCGTAAGTTGTGGGCAAGTAGCAGAGCTCCTTTGAAAGCAGTAATTAGGCATCCCATTCAGCACCACTGCAGGCGGGACTTTTATTGTCAGGGGCCACCTGGTATGTCAGATAGGTGGCTACGTCTTATGGTATTTCCAGGGTGAAATAAGTGATAGTATAATTAATGCACTTCTAAACAGACGTCTTTAAATTGCTAGTCAACATGGCAAAATACTACATATTTCATTAATTAGTGTATTTTAAAATAAAACAAACGTTTTGTTGACACATTGAAACAATTAATCCTTGACAACTTAGGATAACCTTAATGGAGTAGAAACATTTAAATTGCCTTTTATTGAAGGAAATTTTATAACATTTCAATTTTTTCGCTATTGTACCACATTTTTTTAGAAATCGGCACTTGTGCAACACAGTGCAGAAATATTAGTAAACATTTAGCAAAGGTTAATTACAAAATAATAATTTTAAAATACTTATCCAAAGGTATGCCAAATAATTAAACATTCTTATTGGCCTAAAAGCAACCTGTGCTAAGCACTGTATTATTATTATTATTATTATTATTATTATTATTATTATTATTATTATTATTATTATTATTATTATTATTATTATTATTATTATTATTATTATTAATTACTTAATAATCATATCTCGTATTTAAGATGATTTAACTGTAATAATTAAATATTTATGTTTCATGACCATACTCCCACGAATTAGGTGTATCAGAACGTTTAATATCTCGAGTATGTAATAAATAAATAAATAAATAAATAAATAGATAGATGGATGGATGGATGGATGGATGGATGGATGGATGGATGGATGGATGGATGGATGGATGGATGGACGGACGGACGGACGGATGAATGGATGAATGAATGAATGAATGAATAAATAAATAAATAAGTGAATAAATAAATAAATAAATAAATAAATAAATAAATAAATAAATAAATAAATAAATAAATAAATAAAGCAACCAAATAAACAAATATACAAACAAGGATCAATTTCAAATTTACGCTCAAAGTTTAGAAATATTAGAGGAAATTAAATCATAAAAAATTAATAAATGAATGAGTGGTACTCCAAGTATTGATAATACAATTTCAAGTATTACTCATAAAGCTATGAAGTGCACATAACCCGAGTTACTCCCTCCCATTTATCTTTCCTTGCTGCTGGTTAAAAATGGAGCTAACGTAGTCAATGTGCTTTGCTTTAGCTAATAAAGTTACACATTTGAAATGTTTGCCTGTGCACGTGTCCGTGCTCGAAACTTTTCTCTGCTATCCAGCCCAGTGTACTCTTCCATAATAATCCGTATTTTTCTGCATGGCAGTTTCAACGTTTCCCTTCCCCTGGAAAGCTCATGGGAGATTACGATTCTTTTTTTTTTTTGTTTGTTTTTTGCTTTTATTTAAATTCCCCACTACTTACCCAGGATAACTAGTGTATTCCACCAAAAATTCAATGACAAGATGTTGGCAGCTACCTGATTCCAGAAAAGGCATAATTAGAAAAATGTATGTGTGTAAATACCACAATTCAAAAACGTGATATTTGACTTTAGAGCAGACGTGCTGGTATATTTTATACATCAGTTTTGCTATACGCCCTCTGTTGGAAAAATGAAATAAACAGGGGAAGTATTGTGTTCCACCAAAAAATTCACCGGAAATATATGCTTTGAGGCCTCTTGAATGCAGACAAAAGCATTTTTAGAAAAACTTCCGTGTCTGTCAGTCTATGAACAGCATAAGGAAAAGTCAGTTAAAAAGCGAAGTTGATATTTAACCCCCTAGTAGTCGCTATGGGTCTGGACGTTTATTTAAATGTTCTAGTTTTCGAACGAACAGACCTATACAATCGCCTGACTAGGACATCTAATATTACACCTTACTCGCCTGTTTGGTGGACCGACAACCAGACTGTTTATTTCTTTAGCTCCAAGAATTACTAATTAGCGGTTATGTGTCGCAGAGGTCAGCCAAACTCTACGTGCCTACTCTACATATCAGTTTCTCCTGGTTAGTTGTGAAATACTGCTTTGTCATTGCAAGTAGATGCTATTACTTCTCACAAACAGGAATAAAAGATATGATTTACAAAATTCCAAGGACGTGGGGAAATGCATAATCTTCCTTGTGATGATGCCTTACACTGTATGGCAATTTGTGTGAATAACTGTTAAACCTTAAGAAATACACCAAATCTTACTATACAAAAATGTAGAAACCGTTACGAAATACAATTTATGTCCAAATGAGTTTTTCTGTGTAGTGAGCCATTTCGAGATGTTCCTTGTTATTTGTGTGTGTTTTGCAAAATTTATACTTTCCAAAATGGAACATCGTTATTCCTTTTTATGTTTTAGGCGTGCAAAGAGAACGGAATCTCAAAGCTTTAAAAGATTTGACTATCGCACAAAGCCTACTGTATTCCCACGTTTCCCGTGCACCTACAAGGAAATGAGTAATAAGGTAATTTCTACAAACGTTTATCTCTAAATGAATGAATTAAGACGATATAGGAATAAGAGTTTGTAAGAATAGTTAACACAAGAGTAGAGAAGATCTATGAGTGCAACACATCAGATTTTTTAAAACATATTTGATGTCACTATACGAGACAGTAATTTATGGGTTGCGTAAGATTTATTTCAATTTTCAGCTTGTCTTTTCTGCTCTTACAGGAAGTGGTATGGTACACCTCGTCGCCCTCTACCTGGTTAAAGGAAACCCGTCGGTTGTGCGACAGGTGTCGGCATCTGTAACCGTTAGGGACTTCCGTGTCACTCTGGGTTTCGAGAGATCTGCTCTCTGGCAACAGATTACAGATTAACTGTTCTTCACACCACTGCTTTGTGAGCGCCGGCCGGCACAACGTGACAATGTGCCGGTTCAAGGACAAACACCATTGCGCGCGTTTGTAGAAGCTTTCAAAGTGTAGGGTTTTGTTTGCAGCAAGAGCCGAGAAACTTCGATTTCTGGAGAACTCGCCGATAACAAAAAGCAGTAAACACGGACCACCGTTACTTAAGTTCGTAGTTCGTTTATTTAGTGAATTTAGTCAGTTAATTTACTTAGTTTAAGTTAGTTTAGTTAATTATTTAGTTATTTCACCTAGTTTAGTGAGTGAATGAGTGGTTGAGTCGATTGGTCGGTCAGTCAGTCAGTGCAAGAGACGCAAACAGTTGAAAAGTTGTGTGCTACCGTAGCAGTGTCAAGAACAGTTCAAGAAAACAGCTGTGCATTGCAAGGTACGATACAACAGAGCACTTGTGAACTGTACGAGAAACAGTGGCTTCTGTAATAGTATTAGCTCTTTAGCAACAGTTTTAGAAGAAAAACATTAACTGGACTTGTTCATTGATCAACATTAAGATATTTGTATGACAAATAAAACGCATTAATTAAATTTTCTCTGAATAGTTTGATGCTTTTCTTCAATTGGTAAAGCTTAAGAGGCAAAACCTTGCTACACAAATATCTAGCCATAATTTAAGCAAACAGTTTGTATCCAGTATTTGGTTTTTGTACGTTAACTATTCCCAAGATATTCCTTGTCATTATCACGACTGTCCTATTTTTCATAGTGAGAAGTCACTGTTCTTTTTTTCTTTATATGGTCAAGCAAAGAACACGGAATTGCAAAGCCATCACATAGTGATCCGCCGGTATGTACTGTATTCATCTTATACGTACATACAACGAAACGTCAAATGTTTAACAAAATGGATATCGAAGAATAACATATTGAGGAAATATTTTTAACAGAGTGACTAGAGTAGGGAATGTGTTTTAAATTATGGAAACGGCTCCATTATCTTATTTTAACACAGAAAAGTCCATTTTCGTATAACATAAAATCATCATTTAAAGCTTTTGTTTCGTTGGCTTCGAAATGCTGGATCTCTCTCCAGGTGGAAGTCTATGGTCTACTGTTTTAACTTGAAAGTACAGAAACAGAAAGTTGAACTCTGGTCGACTACAGTACCAAAATCTGACGTCTCATATAAGGTCAAGAATCATTCCAGTTCACGAACCGGAAAATACCACACGATTATTAGAGACACGGTTATTGTGCGCGAATATACATTATGAACTTACATTTGAGCGCTCATTAAACGAAATTCGTTGGTTAAAGTTGTGGTTTCCATCTCATTTCACCTCCGTCATAAATTAAAACTTACTAAAATATTCCTCAGCGCCCTTTTATATCTGCTACTATCATAGAAACAAGCAAATGAAACCATAAAACATTTTCAAAACTATTTTTAAAGGCTTTACGTACCAACTTTGTGAACGGTATGTCCATACATTTTTGGCACCTCTTTAGGAAACTATACATCACTCGCCGTAGTTCACGTTGAGAAAGGCAGGCAATTTCCTGGCGGATATTTTGTTTTAATTCTTCCACACTGTGTGCGTTTGACTCGTGCACTTTATGTTTCCAGTTTCCCCAGAGATAGAAATCGCAGGGGGTTAGGTCGGGGGACCACAAATCTCTACTAATATTTCTCTTCTGAAACACACTTTCAATTGTTCTCATTGAAAGACTAGCCGTATGATGTTGCAGAGTCTTGTTGGAAAAGGCAAAGCACGCTGTCAGTCTATTAATTCTCTAAAACAAAGGGGGGGGGGCGACAAAATTGTATTCACGTATGTACGGGCGTCAACAGCTGAGTCGAAAAAAATTGGCACAGAACCTAACATTGGCCATGAAGTAACCCTTAATGTCGAAAAAACAGGTTATGGTGCGCCATTGGTGGAGAAAGGTTTCTCAGAGCTCCAATAAGCAATTTCTATCTCTGCAGTAACTTAAAATATACAAGTGCACACACCCTGGAAGAATTTAAACAAAATATCTGCCAGGAAATTGCCACTATTTCTCAATGTGAACTACGGCGAGTGTTGGATAGTTTCCTAAAGAAGTACCAAAATGTATGGACAACGACAGTGGCTAATTTCAACATCTGCTTTCATAAATTTTGTAAGTAAAGCCTTTAAAAGTAGGTTTAAAAATGCTGTATGGTTTCAACTGCGCCCGGTCCCTAATGACCCAGTTCTCGATGGGCCCTTAAACCCGTCACCTCACCCACTCACTCATCTGCGCTTTGGTGTGATTGCGGCAGACGGGAACGAGCGCCGAGAATACCGACAGAATGAACACCCCGCAGCCCGTTCGGAGGATGTTTGCTCTCCCGGTCCCCACTTTCAGTAACCGTTATACCCGTTACATTTAACTAACCGCTACTTTGTATTTCTATCCTTAACCTGATTTTATTGTTGGAAAACCACTCGGTAATCTGTTTAGAACTACACACGTTAAGCTTTTCGCACGACAATAGTTAACACGAAATAAGTTAGCTAACCTCGACAATAACATGTTTCGACGCTTGAAGCCAAACGCTTCCCCTTTTAAGCTAACGAAGGAGCAGTGAAGCTAGCATACTTTTGAAACCAATAAAGTCGGTCGTAAGGGGAGAAGCAGGCGCAGAACAAAAGAAAATCTAATTGTCATCGATCCGGGAGCAGTTCACGTTGCAATGAAGATTGGTCGTTGTTTTTGTAGAACTGTGTGGGAAGTGGAAGAAAAGGAAACGAGCAACATGAATTCAATTGATATAAAAAGGTCAAGCAAATAAAAAGGGAAATAAAGGACGAAAAACCAGAGACGCAGGCGGCGATGTGTAAAACAAACGAGTGTATAAAAAAGGAAAGGGATGATGAGTAACGAAGTCGCGAACAAGACACCCTTATACCTATTGAAAATTAGGAACGTTTATTTTTTTTATAATTTTTTTTTTTTTTTTTTTTTTTTCTTTTGGGGTGCGAATTGTGAAGAATCTTCATGAATTATATACTTCTACTGCATAGATACATACATAATAATAACCCAAGGTGTTTCTGGGCCATTCGGGTCAAGACCTACACTCAGCCCCTGCGTCCACCACCTCTACCCACCACAAGCGTCAAGAGCGGGGTGTAGTACTGGAGGGTGGTTCGTGTTCATTGTTGTGATTCCTGCCGTCCGGTTATGCGGTCTACGCAATCAGGGCCGCTACTTTTCAACAAGAGCTCCTCAAATGGCGCGCGCGCGTGCACACATACACACACACACACACACACATACACACACGAGCGCGCACACACACACACACACAAGAATTTCTCTACTTTTGTACAAACATTCTTACAAACTCTAATTCCTATAGCTTCTTCGTGTTAGTCGAGACAAACATTTGTACAAACTATGTTATTGCTTATTTCCTTGTAGGTGCAAGGGGAACATTAGAATAGAGTAGCTTTTAAGCGATAGTCAAATCTTTTAAAGCTTTCAGATCCCGTTCTCTTTGCATGCTTAACATATAAAAAATGGACAACGATGTTCCATTTAATCAAATTTTAAGTTTTCATAAACTGACGCAAATAACAAGGAATATCTCTGAAATGGTTCTCTCTACAAAAAAAGTATTCAGACATAAATTGTGTTTTAGCGAGATCTACATTTTTTGTATAGTAAGCACTACATCTGTAAATAAAGCTCACCTCAAACGGAGATGCTAAATGTAGTAAATTCATGATCCATTTAAGTCGAATAATTTTTTTTCTTTTTGTGGATTTGGCCATTTCCGAGATATTCCTTGTTATTGGTTTAAATTTTCTCATAGTTATGTTACGCTCAAATGGGAAGCCGTTATTTCTTTCTTCCTCTCTTGTCATGGAAAGAGAAGGGAATTTCAAAGGCTCCACACAGCGATCAGCTCTTAAAGATTTAATTATTGCTTAAGATTACTCTATCCCCAACTCCCACAGCAGCTACACAGAAATATGAATAAAGTCAATTCTACAAATTGAAGAAGATAGCGTTTGTAAGAATATTTTGCACAAGAATGAGTAGAAAAGTTATGTGAGCACAACACATCAGATTTTTCTATTAAGTGATGCAGTTTAATTTTCGAGGTTCAGTCACCCCATATAGTGAACCTTTGTTCATTGTATGGTGTGATTTTTGTCTGCAGAAACTGTGAAAGTATGCGGATTTAATTCGGAAACCATATTTGGCTTTGTGGTATAAAAGTGTGCGGTTTTGGGTTATGATTTCTGGAATGTGTGTGGTTTTGGGCTGCAACCACAGGATTTATGCGTATTGAATGCAAAATATGCCATAGAAATAAAAAACTACAAGAGTATTTATCGCTTTTAAATATCCCTAACTAAATACGGGAAATTGTGAGGTAAATATACAACCGGGAATGATTACAGGAAGAGAGCGAACAAGGTTTTGCCAGAAGTTCTATAGTATAAAGCGCTAAGAAAAACGTCTTCATAATAACACAGAAAAAGTAATTTTGTATCTACGAGGGAGAAAATTGGCCGCCGTGGAAATGGATTATTTTATATACTTTCTACAAACTTAAAATTTTATGTGCTACATTCACATGGCCTTCTCTACTCAGCCTTGTATAAACTATTTACAAAAAGCTTATTCTTCCATTTAAAGCTAAATGCCCATTAACATATACTCGTAAATTTCGTTTTAGATATAAGAAGAATATTTAAGATATAGTGAAATCCTTTAAAAGCTCTTTGACAATTTTGAAAATCTGTTCTCTTTGCCCAACTACTCCCACACCCCCACAAATTGATATTTATATTCAATGGGCCCTTAAATCCCCTCCGGCCCTCCCTCCCTCGTCCCTCACTCCCTCGTTTACCCATTCACTCACTCATCTCGAAAATGTGTAACGCCACAAACATTTTTATTTGACATAAATCTCTTTCAGTTTGTAAGTTATACCAAAGTCATTCAGAATGAAAAGAACTTCACAGTCCATTCCAATAAATATATATATGGATTTTTTTTTAAGTTTCATGAAAGTGACCTCGACATTCGTTATCGCAAGGACTGCCCGCTCTCTTTTTCCCTTCGTAACAATCTTTCCGGCTTATCTCAGAGAACAAAAAACACGCAGGGCTTGAGTGTGCTACGTGATTTGATGGTACTAACCAACCTGAAAACGTACTACTCTTAATAACTAAAAATATTGAAAATGAAGTAAACATCTAATGTTATTCATTACATTTCCTTGAATTCTCTTAAGTAATGCCACGAGTAATGGTTATTTTATCTAGAGAATTTGACTATTACGAGTTGCATTTATTAAGGCTACTTCAGGAATTAAAAAATGATACATCCTATAAAATTCATTTAAATGCTGTATTGTAGCTATTAACCTCTTAAAAGGAAAGCGAAGCAGTCATACATCTCCAAGATTAAATACCATTGCACTAGTTTACAATTTCAATACACTTTTCAAACCGATTCCAAAAACTTTCTGTTCTATTTTGTGTTCTGAGGCTTCCCTCTTCGAATTATTTCATCTATTTCAGCATTAGATGCTTAACCGAAACGGGGGTCAGCTTTTTTGACATTTAAACCTAGCAGCTCTATTGTGTCAAATTACGTAAGCTGTAGGACAGTGCAGTTAGATTCTCTGACCTATTCATAACACAAGAAAAGCAGAGAAAGTGATATTTAAAATTCAGAGGAAATGACAATGAAATTTGATACATTTGTTAATTTCAATCAAGTCACGTGTAAGTGCAGTAGTCGATATAAATATTTTTGCTATATCCCTAAGATCTCTATGTATCCAATAATTATATTCTAAATAATGTTATTAACAGCAACGAAAGTCATGAGCTGCAATAATCGTCATTGTATCCTCAATATTTATCGTATGCTACTTCCAGTTTCCCCACACAGATGGCAGTAAGGATCATTAAATGATCAAATTGCACAGATCAATCAAACATAGTGCCAGTACTACATTTTGATTGTTTTTAAGCACCTTATACTGTAGATAAATATAACTATTTTCACTGCATTTTCATAATTTTTGGGGAAGCTATTTCTTATATTGATGAAACAGTCCTAGCAGATGCTACTCTATTTCCAAATGCTCTTGATAAATTCTCTCGTCACGAATCGAAGAACCAAGAAAAGTAACACATTAATATACTTATAAATAAAATACTAGAATATTCTCTTAAAAAATTAATGCAATACCTCCTCTTCTATATTCTACATTAAAACCAGAAACCAATTCTGATTCTCCTTTAGCAAAATCAAATGGTCTACGATTTGCATACACACACTTGCGCGGACCCTTTTCTTTGACTCAGGGGGCCTCGGAACACATATTTCTCGTCAAATCTCGACATCGAATTTTTTACTTACTAGTACAGAAACTAAAAAAGGAGGCTCACAAAAAAAATATTTTCTTGTTTAACGAGGCTGTCAATTGCCAGGATCACATCAGCGTCGCCGGTGTGCCGGAAGTTTGTCCCGCAGGAGTTCTTTTACATGCCAGTAAATCTACTGACATGGAGCTGTCGTTTTTAAGCACACTTAAAAACCATCGACCTGGGCCGGGTTTGAACCCGCGACCTTGGGATCCGTAGGCCAGCGTCTAACCAACTGAGCCACCCAGACCAGGCTCACAGACAGACATACAGCCTAGCTACACGCACAGAACCAGATACTCTCACATACATAAGTACACACAGACAGGCACACACAAACACAGACTCGCACACACAAATAGGCACCTACAGGCGTAGACACTCGGAGATACAGACACAGACACACACATAGTCACACTCATAGGCACACACATAAACACACACATGGAGAAATTTCAAAAATTGCTTCTATTTTATTCAATGGGCCCCAAACATGTAATTCATGGCTCCTGATATATCCGCCATGCTTGTTTGGCTAAACAGGCCAAACTCTGTAAACCTATGTATTCAATATAATTTATAAATGTTTACAAACTGTCCTGTTTGTCCACATTAACATTTAAACCGCATTATTGCCCTCCCCAATGGATACCAGTTGTGTCTGTATAGAGATATAGCTATGCTATGCATTCAGTGCAATTCATTTCAGTTTACAACACGAACACCAAGAGATTCCTTCAGATTTTAACTTTGAAAGCTGCGTTTTAGTCAATGCATATTCAAGTAGTGTCAATTTACAAACAAATGTGTCCTTGAGAAAAAACGTATGTCTTTTTTGTATTCGATTTTTGCTTTTCTTAAGTTTGATGTTAACTATTTACTCATTGCTACTGGTGGTTGCACTGATTACAGTTCCTTAAGATTTTTATTAGTATTTGCTTAAACATCAAAATACCTTTATGTTTTTATATATTTTTGCTTTCTCTGCTTCGTATACCTACGTAAGAAGGGAAAATATTGCATTGCACTCAAAAATTCGATGTTGAGATTTCATTGAAATACACGTTTTGAGACCTCTGAATCCCAAAACGGGCATGTTTAGAAAAAATCTGATGTGTTGCACTCACATGAGTTTCTCTACTTCTTCCATGTAAAGGGTAGTTTAGGATGGGGCTATTTTCTTCAAAATGTTCGTGTCGCATCCTTGAAAGACATTAAACTTAAATACCAGCTTTGGTTTTTAACCTACTTTTCGTTTTTGAGTTATGCTGTCCTCAGACTGACACACACACACACACACACACACACACACACACACACACACACACACACACACACACACACACACACGGACCTTTTTCTAAAAATGGTTGTTCTGGGTTCAGGAGGTCTCAAAATATATTTCCGGTGAAATGTCGACATCGAATTTTTGGATGGAATACAATACCTCCTGTACTTACCAGTAGAGAGAGTAAAACTGTATTAGTAGACACTCATGATACTTGAAATGAAATTTGTAGTTAGCAAAAGGAATTTTGGAAAGTAAATGTTCCTGTCTGGCGACTCGTTCTGAAAAGCTATCCTATGTTCAAAGATAGAGAAATATGTTATTAGGATAAAATCATTACATGGATCTGAAAACTTGACTTAGGTAATAAAGACTCTTAAAAAGGTGAAAAGAACATAAACATAATTTAGCTCAACACAGTGATTACGATATTATGGGGAAACCTGCATCAAATAAGTGTAAGTACACTAAATGAAGACAATGAACACATATATAGGTATGGATCCCTTAGAGCTAGAAAAATGAAATATATCCCGGAGATAAGTAAATTGTTAAAAATGATTTTGCAAAGTATTAAAGCAACATGTGTAACATTTTTTTCCACAGAAATTGATTTCAGAAGATCTCTCTCTCTCTCTGTTTGTGTGTGTGTGTGTGTGTGTGTGTGTGTGTGTGTGTGTGTGTGTGTGTGTGTGTGTGTGTGTGTGTGTGTCTGCGTGCGCGTGTGATAATTTCTACAAATGTTTATTTTAATTAACACTGGGCTGTTATATGCCACTCAATTTAAAGCATCTACAATCTTAGTTCCTGCATCAAATTTGAAAAGGAATATAGTGCGCCGTTACCTCCAGGTGGTGAGCAGTGTTGGAGATCGCATAGTCACCCGGCGAATTAGCTGCTCTCCCACGGCAACTGGCCGAACCTTCGGCACATGCACATAACCCGAAAATTAATCTTCGATGGGACCAGACCTGCTACACCGATAGCATGCTTTCTTCTGGCTTGCGATCTCAGTGAAGGAGGACGTTCGGCTCAGCCGACTTAAATGGCGTGACCGGCCGGAGAGGGATTACGTTTGCTCCACGCCATTTATTTTTCTTCTAAATTTACGTTCTCCTTTTTCGGTTATAGGGACTTTAATACTTTGGGTGGGGGTTTTTGGCGTGCATAAGGTTTTCTAATATTAATGTTAAGCATGGCAGGGAGTTTTGGGAATAAATAAAAAGGACTTGATAGTGGAAGAAAAATATTTTGGAAGTGTATTCTGTGTAAAGACTTTGAAGTGGCCGGCGAGTGGATTGTATGGTTTATAAATCAAGGTGCTAAATTCATTTTGTAATGTTGAAGTTGTTAAAATAAAGGCAAGCTTTTCTTGCTATTTCAAATATAACTTTCTTTAGAAATATCCACTTATCCTATTGGTTTTATCCCTGTCCTATTCAGTAAAATATTCGGTCTCAGTGGGTTCTAAGACCTTAATGAATTATGGTTCTGTACACAGTGCAACACGAAGTAGATAGAATAATAAACGTTTAAGAAGAGTTGGTACAGGAGTGGGATATATCAGAATGTTATCATAAAGTTTAGGTTGAGCACAGTGTATGGAGTATGAAGTGAAGATCGACCTGGGAACCGGTTGGTTACGCTGAAGATTATGAAGTCATTGAGCCTGAAAGATTACTCACGAAGAAAGAGAAACCACAATGGAGTATTTGCTACTACGGAGATGCTCCCACCATAAAGTGGTGATTTAGACAAAGAACTAGATGCAGTTTACACCTCGCCTGCCCGCTCCTAATGGCCATCTCTGAAATGGGAGAGGTAACCAACTGGGGAAGTACACTAATCATGCCGATAACGCCTCCGTAACTAGAAATTACTATCACAAGTACAGGTTATTAGGATGATGTGGGGCCGCAGAAAGAGTTTTATTTACCTGCATGTCTTATACCATTTGCACAAATCTTCACGATGGATGAGAACAGAAATGCTAAAGCTAATTATACCAGCGCTTTGTGTTGAGCGGGAAGTCAGAGAATTAAAGCATCGTTCCAAAATATTTCACTCTGAATTCACAGGGTGAAACAGGCTTTGGAATGATGTAATAACGTGCCACGGTAGCTGTCTATTTTCTCTACCACGTATACAGACTGTTAGAGATATAAGTGCAGATATTTGTGTTGGTGAGGACAGTATAATTATCAATATTACATCAATATTTGACTCATTTGCGAACTTATTAACAGTTATATATTTTCAGGTTGGTAAGTATCTCAAAGTAGACGTGACACAGAGTGGGTAGTGATCGTGTTTATCAAAATACATATCTATTTTGTTTATTAAAGACTGCACTGCTGCTGTGGTGTAATTAATTTGTATAACTAAAGAAAGGGAACGAAGGAAGTGTGGACCCTAACATTGGGGTATCGGCAGGACTAATTCTGTGAAAGGAGTGCCTCCCAAGGTATTAGACAATACTTTTCTGTAACAGTTATTTAATAAACCAATATGAAAATAGTAAAATGACCTTGACATACAATAAGCCATAAACTCTTTAAGCACTAACAATGAATGGACTTCAACATATCCTGTATTCCCCATGAAATTGCCTCGCGGCCACACTGAGTAAAGCACTCCCACTGATTAATCAGACAAAGCCATAAGACTGCATTTTTGGCAACTTGAAACATGTCTTGTCCGTAAACTATCCCAAATATGAGCTATACCCAAAACTCCAAAATTGAAAGGCGCAGCCCAGGTAACTTATGGTCAGATACAGCAAGAATGACAAAACTCAGGCCCAAACATAACTCACCAACTTAGATGTGCGCAGTGAGCAGAAGTCAGGCTAACACTCTACTAACCAAGGCTAAACACTGGTCTAGCAGGCGCGCTTACCGCAGCGCTACAAGCGGTAGCAGGCGGTACTAAGTGTATGGAATCAGGACCTCCTAAATACCGGACCTGACACTGTAATTCAAGATGGCGGCCAAAGTGGTGGGAACTACTTGTAAACAACTCGTCTACAGGCTACGATTTCAACGCAGTAAAATAAAAATGTGGTGTAATAACATGCCTATTTTGTGAATATGGGCTGTGTTAAACACAAAAACACTGTCTTAAACATAAACTCAAGTAAACAAAAAAGAATGACATTTAATATTAAACGATAAACCATGGGCAATGAAATATATAACCTCAAATATCATTCATGCAATCTACAGGTTTACATGCCATTATGTAACTGCATTACACACTCAAATTACAAAGAAGATAGACAAAACTGCAAGCAGCATGTTACTTAAATAAAACAGAAGTGTTGACAGTGAGTTGACTCAGAATTATTAATCATTGTTTACACTGTTTTTCACATTTGTACAATGTGCAGAATGTTATATACCTACACAAAACATACTATACTGGATGGCTGATATACAAATGCTGCTATTTAGAATGACCTAAAGCTACCTACTGAATTCAAAACCTTTAGGGTGAAATTTTGCTTTCACTGTTACTGAGAACTTGATTACTCAGTTTGCAACAACATATTACTCAGCACTTCAGGACACTTTATTTTACAGGGGGAATCCACAAAAGCAGATGAAATATTAAAAATAATAACCGTAAAACAGCACTGTAAATGAAATACATGAAATACGTAATCTTAAATCAGTATTGTAAAGCAACATTGTGTTAGCTTAGGTTAGGTTAGTTTTGCATATGAGTGGGGTGACAGGGTCCTGTGTTATCGAAATATTTACAATTTGGGTAGTGTTTATGCAATCATTTCAACGTAAATGCATTAATCAATCATTGTAGCATATATTACACTCGTTTATGCACATTTATTAGCTAAATATCCGCCGCATAAGCGAAATAAAACCACTTCATCGACCGTACGAAATTTTCTCATAAATAAAACACGAAGCTTGAGCGCACAATAAAACTTACAAGATCGTAATCAGCAATAAAAACTGCATCCATTGCACTATGTTTCATTCGTTTTCTCGAGCGGACGATTTTGTAAATATTTACCAAACTTTGCTATAGTCTACAGTTTTACATGCAGCAACATAACACATTTCTTCTAAACTACAGCTACACATTTAAATTACAAAGACAAAAGATAATGTACAAATATGAGCAGCATACTACCTACATGAAACAAACTGTTGGTGTTGCAGATGCCACTAATTGAATTCACTCGAAATTATTGTCTTTCACTATTCACACTATTCACCATGTTATATACACACCGGCAACTAATACACATAACGCTGCAATTTATTGTAATTAAATACTGAATTTAGAAGCTTTATGTTGTAATTTACCTTTTGTTTTAACTGAAAGTTTCTGATTTTTAATTTGCATCCGGGAATGCAACAGTTACGGTGCATTGTCGTGTTTGAGGTTAGGTTGTAGTATGGCAACATTAATATACACTACTGGAACAGTTTTTCTTCAACAACCTCTCACCACTGTAATCGTGACACAAATTGTACTTGCAAACAGATAAATTAACCACACTATACGGCTAATGTAGCCATAGTCCTAGATGGAACACAATAAACATGAACACGTGGATAGCACACGGCACAGTCAAAACGTTATTACATTTATTCCTGTTCCTATACTGCCCAAATAAAACTTTTGAAACACTCGCTTTGCTGATATGAAGACAAACTTACATAGGAATTATTATAAGAAACAATAACTCGAAGACATAGAAAATAATACGAAAAACAGCGTGTGGAAACACCTCAGAAATAAATCCCACCAGCCGACGCCATTTTTGTACAACTTAGATGGCAGTGTCAGGTCCGTTAATCTAGAAGGTCCTGATGGAATCAGGACCCTCTAGGTTATGGAATACAACCTAGCGGAAAACTTATGAATTAATGGAAGCGGAAGAAATCTCAAAATCAAAAATATGTGCGGTCGGCATACGACGCTGTCAATTTCCAATGATCTCATACTAACTAGGCCAGTAGGTCACGTTTTGAGATGCAAGCAAAGCGGATAGTCTGCACTGATAGACTTTGTTCATTTTGCGACGCAGCAAAAACCATTAGACAATAAACTATGTGATTAGTTGGTGGGCACACTGTTAGACGAAAAGAAAAAATAACGCACCGCACTGGATGCATATTAAGGTACCAGTTATCAAAGTATCTGCACTTAACGCCCGTATTGTATGTAAACAAGGTACTGAATTTCATCCGAAATTTAAAGCTAGGATTTCACTGAAAATACATGTTCCCTTAATAAAAAATATTCCGTGCATGTGAATGTGTGATGTGTGATGTGTGAGTGTGTGCATGCGCACGTGCATCAGCGAGCAGCCAACCCAAAACGTCGGTTAAATACCAAATTTGGTATTTGAGCTGAGCATTCTTCAAGAATGTGGCAGGGTGCGACACTGAGATTTTCAAGAAGGATCCTCCACTCCAAAACTACTTTTACATACATGAAACCGTTTTCGAAAATTTTTATTTTCTCAAAGAAAGCTCTTAACAATTTTGAATTAAATACCACACGTTTAATATATTTCCATGATAAATGAAAGTATATTTTGAATATTCATTTCCATTGCAGATTTCGGTATCGGTTAAGCTTATTATGTTGCTCAATTTACATTGTATTTGTAATGAAATATGCATTTTATCTCGATTAACATGGCGTAAATAGAAGAATAAGTTTTAAACAATAGGGGAATATGAAAATTCATGTCTATGTATACATCAACATTTGCCTAGTGACCCTTGGAAACCTCCGAAAAACCCATGGGTTAGAAAGGTCGGTTGCGGATTTGAACACACCACTTTCCGTATGTGAGTCACACAGGTCACTGCGTTGGTCTACATAAGTAATAGAAACAGTAATGATTTTTATAATTTTTATGGATAAATGAATTAGATTTTGTACGGCCTTTTCTGCTTTTTAAGTCCAAACATAATACACATTGAATTTCTCTCCAATAATATTCCATGCCGGCAGTGGCAGCACAGCAGAGTTGCCTGTGCGGCTTGTAAATACGTGACCGATGATAAGGCGTGCGGCAGACCAAAGGTTTCAAAACTTCGGGAACTTTCTACTGCCGGTTTGTTTGTGAGAGGTTCTAGAAAAATCCGTGCTACGTCATTCTCGTCTATATAAGTGAGGCGAGGTGGTGAGATTAGAGGTTTTGCAATGGAGTCATCGGTGTTTAGACAGCAATAAGTATGTGTGTATGTGTGTCTATGTACGTTCGTTGAGAGAAATGTGAATGTACGGTCAGAAATAATTTTGGGACATTTAATTGTCTATTAGTTTGTATAATTGTATATTTCACACGAGTTGTATAAATAATGAACTCCCCAAAGAAAGAAAAAGGGAAGTAAAAAAGAAATGGGATTCGAACTAATGTTAGCCCACCACTGGTGATCTGAGCGGATAACCAGTTTCGCTATAGCAAACCACGAACTTGGTCTCACTGATTGAACTTATGTGTGTGAGCCTAGTACCCCACACTGGAATCAACTAAATAGAAACAGCATAAGGTGCACTGAAGTTAAATTTGCAATGTTGACCCGTTAATGTAGGACTGCTGAAATATTGCTTTTCAAAACTGCGAGGTGAGTTCATGGTTGTCATGTCCTCTGAACAGCAAGAGAAGCATATGACTAATTTAATTCTCGTACCATGTATTGAACTACGCCTGAGAATTATGTGACCCTTCGTGCAGGTCTCACTGAAGTTGGGTATTAACTTTTGTGAAAGATAGTGCGTGTTATAAACAAATGAACTGGTACCTGAGGTCGACTGCTAGTTAAAAGTGAAGGTGACGAACAAGTTGAGCGTGATTTCGGATGCGTCAGAAGTCCCAATAATAGTATTTCCACGGACAAATGAGATTCCGACTTTTTATAACTGAGGCAGCGGGCGTTACGTCAGTGCCGAGAGGAAAGAAAATAGGATAGGGTGGGGATTCACTTTAGAATCTGGGTGGCGCCAAGTCTTCACCTAGGGTCGTAATCATCGCTCATGTCACCTCCTGACAGACGATAACGATGACGGCAACAGTTTTGCGCCCTCCATCAACTCATCTCTCTAGTCATAAAGCTGGAAACGCTGGAGTGGTTGTTGCAATATTAAAACTTAACAACATTTCCTTTTCTGTGCTCTTCTTTCCTGCAGAAAAAAACAGCACACGCAACTGTCTTTTAGCTTAACAGCAATTTCTATTCAAATTGAAAATGGCGCAGGACCCAGCACCAGTTCTAACGTGTTATGCCCGTCTAATGGCTGGAAAGTTGTTGTAATGCTCTCTCTTGCCTTTAGCATCAGGCATCAACATTTGCCTTTACCAGAGTTCATCTCGTAGAACGACTTGCAATAAAATAGAAACATTTGTTGGTGTTTCCTTGCAAGTAGATTAAATCGTAGAAAACTATAGCGAGCGAACTCATAAACCCCTGCTCCTCTTCTCTCAATGCCCTTTACAGCACCTCTCTATCTCGTAAAGCCCTACGTAAAACAAAAGTAATCTAGGCACGAACTAATGTAACGAGAGGTTTTCAATGCCTGGTGTGAATCCCTGTTGTATATTCATTAGTTTCTTGGAAATCATCTCAATCCGTCTCAAAATACTCAACTGCTGACAGAAAATAAGAAAAAGAATGTTGTGGGAGATTTTTTAAGAAAAGCAAAATAAAAGTGGAGGAGAAATGTTAGAAGAAATGGGGGATGAAAAACGTGAGGAGAGAAATTAGGAGATTGGGAGATAATCCTCTCGAGAGACCGCAATACCAAGGGGTCAGGTAAAGAGAGGTTAAAGGAAGGAGCGAGCAAGGTGAGCGGGCAACGCGCTCAAAGTCAGGCTGCCTCGCATGCCTGCTGTGTGTACATGACAGTAACAATGGGCGGAAGAAACAAATGGGCTTGTCTAGCTCCTTCCCGAAATCTGTAGCTACGGTGCACGTGTGTAGGTGGAATCGAGACAGGTCGGTGTGACGTGAATACCCACTGCAAAAGGAGACCAGCAAGCAAGTGAATAGTCAATCCGTCAGTGAGCTACTTAGATTAGTTTTAGCTACGGGAATAAGTCAGTCAATGTATCTCCTGTGCGTGTGTGTATGTCGACCGGAAGATACGTCGGTCGTCGCGAGTGATTGTAGCGTATGTATGTTGAGAGACTGAAAGGAAGAAAGACACTGAATGTACTGAACAAGCTTTTGAGAAGAGCAATTGTGAGTTGTGGTAGCCCCAAAGACTGTGGATTGTTTTAGCTACGAGAAGAAAACCGTGTAAATCTTATAGGACAATAAAGTGATATTATAGAAAAGTAACCGGACTAGATTTGATCCAATTATTTAATTTGTAATTAAATATTATCAATTTATAGTGTAACTCCTAGGGCATCCCTATATGCAGGGGGTATCCTGATGCAAATCGTACCACTGCATACGCTATGTTGATCTTATGACGCCATGACATTCCGTTGCACGGTAGCTCCATTTTGTTCCATTGTTAGAAGAGATTGCTAAGCAAAAATGGGTGAAACACCTTAATAAGAACATTAAGCTACAATTGATTGATATGCCTAAGTGCAGTAAGCTATACAGAGATATTGCAGTTTAACTGGGGTTAAGTAAAGCATCTGTGGCACAGAAAATAAAAAATATACTAAAACTGGCAAGCTTTTAGACCTGGAGCGAAGTGGTAGGCCAACGGTTGCATCATTCCGGGAGGATAGAACTGTGGCGGTCATATCCTTACATGATCGGAAGGTAAGGGGTTAGCTGCCCTGATGCCGAAGGACCGCCGAGAACTTCGAGAGGCATTTTCCGAATCTTGCAATAATATTGCCATGCAAGAGTGTAGAAATAATGTGCCCAAAAGAGTGAAACTGCCCAATAAAGCATAAAATAATCTACAATGCACGTAACAGTATGTTACACATTTACAATGATTAATGATGTTATCTGTTATTCTAGAGACGATTTCAAAATATCATTCGGCGTCAAACTTTTGGTACAACCTGTAGTCGGCTGCTGGTAAAGGATGCTGAATGAAACTGGTTTTCCTAAGTTTTTGGAGCTCCTGGTTTATATTTGCCGCACCTCTATAACAGTTGGCGTGACAAATTATATTGTGTTTGGTATTACTGGATTGTTCGCGGCTAAGGCGAAGTATTCGTTGGGTGGTCCTCGCCGTGAGTTATGCAGCATTTCAAGAACAAGAAAGGCTCTCGAGGGCGGGATAAGTAAGTCAAATTTTGCACTTATGCTCTGTATTCTTTTAGGTGATTGAAACAGCTATAAGGCCTATGCTGCACGGTGACGTTCAATAAAGTTCTAAATAAAAAATCTGATGTGTTGCACTCACATGACTTTCTCTACTCTTGTACTAACCATTCTTAAAAACTATTCCTATATCTTCTTCGTGTTCGTTGACATAAACATTAGCAGAAATTATTTTATTGTTTATTTTCTTGCAGGTGTAAGGAGAATATGGGAATATAGTAGATTCTGAATGATAGTGAAATCTTTTAAAGCTTTCAATTCTGTTTCTACTGTGAACATATACAAAATGAAAAACGATATTCCTTTTGTCAGAAGCATAAGTTCTCCAAAACCCACACAATTAAGAAATATCTCCGAAATGGATAACTCTACAGAAATTTATTTAGACGTAAATTGTTTGTTTTAGCAACATATACAATTTTTTTTTCTATAAATATACATATATACTATTTTTTGTGTAGATATAAATTTATAGATA
Organism: Tenodera sinensis; assembly: GCA_030765045.1. Classification (NCBI taxonomy): domain Eukaryota; kingdom Metazoa; phylum Arthropoda; class Insecta; order Mantodea; family Mantidae; genus Tenodera; species Tenodera sinensis. Next base: position 114,166,035 of record CM060968.1, on the reverse strand, counting down.
TCCATTATAGATCTGCATTTTTAGTCTATGTCTTATGGGTTACCGATTATGCAAAGGTCATCCAGAGTAAATAGAACTATATGGGCTCTAGCCAGAAAATTCAAGGTATACATTTCATTTGCCATAACAGTATCTCAAATACGGCATTTTAATTAAAATCGTTAGAGTCGTTTTCAAGAAAATCAAAATTTTCAAAAAACTTTTCTATGTAAGGGGTAGTTTGGAGCGGAGGAATGTTCTTCAAAATCTTGGTGTCGCATCCTAGAAACACACTAAACTTAAATACCAACTTTGATTTTTAAGGGATTTTTCCTTTTTGAGTTATACTGTCCACAGACAGACAGACAGACAGACAGACAGACAGATAAACACACGCGCGCGGATCTTTTTCTACAAATGTTTTTTTTTTTTTTTTTTTTTTTTTTTTTTTTAATATACAGGGAGCCTCAAAACATATTTCCGGTGAAATCTCGACATCGAACATTTAGGTTGAATACAATATTTCCTCTAGTTCACTATATGTACCAGAGAAAGTAAAAATATAGATTTATCTAAGACGTAATGGTGGTACAAGGGATGGATAGTTTTGGAATTTATAAGGTCGCCCTTGCTTTTAAGAGGTAAGATATTTTTTTGCCAGGTAGGTTAAGATGTATATTTTTACATGTGGAATATTGTAAGATTAATTTTAGGAGCTGTGTGGAGGCCTACGAGTTATTTTGGATCCTACAGAACAAGTGTTCAAAATATACACTTGAGTAGACCAAAATCAGTATGGATTTGTACATTAGGGGCTAAAATGGATATTGAAAATAAGGGTAAGGGAAATTATAGGCTAGCTTATATATAATCTTTACTAGCCTGTGAGCCTAACATAAGTAATTAAAATTAAATAACTCATTCCCCAACATTTACTATTTATAATTAGCGAGCTTATTTACAGACGCTAAATCTGTTGCTTTTAATTCTGCCAAAATGGTTCAATACACTCCTAATACACCAATCAAAATATCCACATGTAGCAATCATTACTTCCCCGTCTGCGCACATATCCACGCAGCCGAAAGCGAAACTATCGATTGCCACATATGAGATAAAGCTACTCTGTTTATTTAATAATTAGTGTTAATATTGCAAAAACATTATAATAAATTCAATTTATCTTCTCGTTTTTTGAAAGTCTACTTCTTTTAGAGGCTATAGCGTTTATACTCTGTATCATTGTGTCAAGGCCAACATAACAATAGAAGCTGAAGGCACAATTGTTGTCGATTGCACTGTGTAAAATCAAATAACAAATACTGATTAATTATTGTGTACTTTAACGAGATGCAGATTATCTATTTAGTAAGCTTTGTTTCTTACTGTTAAACACTGAAGTGGTGGAAGTCTTGCCACTCACGACTTCGCTGCTCGTCTAGCTACTTCGGGTCCTTATTTTTATTCTGACGTAACCCAGGGAGTGTAGGTAGAGAGGAATTAATTGAAGAGCATTAAATGAAAATACAATATGTCTGATCTTGTACCACGATGTATTTTCTAGTAATATGTCGTGCTTTTAAGCACCTCTTGTACAGTTTTATGAAACAAACAACTGTGATGTCCCAGTATTAGGGTAATAAAGCTATTTATTTGAAGCCCTATCTAGTCCTCTTTCTTCACAAATTCAAGATTCCAAACGTTCGTCTCTATGTTAATCTGTAACTATGGAAACAAGTGAAGCACGATCTCTTGTTGCCTCTGTTACATTGTCTTTTAACATAGACGTTTTAAAGGGCTTATACAAGAAACGGTTTCACCACTTGTAAGGTCTTCTGAGGACGTTGTGAGGAAATTCAAAGTACGACTTAGAAACTGTCATAAAATCGCTGTTTGTGTCTGTCAGTGGATCCTGATTGGTTGAAGTCTCAGGCCACAAGCCTGATTCACCTTCTGACTGAAACAGGAGATGGGGAATAGCAGCTAAGCGTCTTCAAAGAGACAAGTTTGTAAATCGCTGTTATGTCTCACCTATACGTACCAAACGATATGTTTACTATTAGCTTTTGCATTACTGTTTCACATATAAGTGACCAAATGTAATGCTGACCTTAGGTACACTATAAACAACGTGTACGGATTTCCTGGTGACAAATAATCTGGGCATTTATCGAAGTTGAGTTAGAGAAGAAAAAGGGAGGAGAGGTCAAGCTGGCTTTACTATAGCGACGGATTTCAAATGACTGCAGTTTGTTCGCCTGTGCCCTCTACGCTACAGACAAAACTAATGACCGGACGAGAATATATGCGCTAGATCCATTCTCGACACTTGGAAATTTACCGCTTCATTACATGCACGGGTATACCTTCCACACCTGATACCAGCGTCACGTAAACTTTGTTTCTAAACAAAATCTGAGTTGCGCGAGGAGCTGTTGGGCGTGTATTTCATCCACTCTGATGGTGAAACTGAGTGGTTTAGGTGCCCTAGGGGGCGCCAGGGATGCCATGGCACCTCAACATTCTCAGGATTCTCTACATAAATTTAGCAGAACAATCTAACCGTCTTCCTTCTCCAGATGTTTTCTTGTCCCACCTTTACAAGGCCCGGGGAACTTCAGGAAGGGTGTTAGAAAACTTAACTTGGTAATATGCATCGAGGCTTTGAGTGTGCCAATTTAACTATGGAGGAAGTACGAAGCTTTACACTTAGAGGTCCAAGGAAAGCGGAAATGCTAACAACGATTGTCAATTATTAGGTACGGCTATGTTTTAAGACAGCTTTTCTTTATAAGGTCTTGTAAGAAAAAATACAGAGGCTCTGGAAAACGATAGTCATATGTTAATGGCAAGAAAAAAGTATACGAAAAAGTGCGAAATAGTTATGTAACTAGAGTATAGTTTGACTAATTGTGATAAGTATTTCTTTAGAGCGTGAGTGAAAGCAAATTTTTAGCAGTGTCACAATGAAAAGATTATACGCTTGTTACATCCATTTTATGCAATTTTAGCATTAAATGCATGAAAAAAAAGTAATAAATGTTTTAAACGTAAAACTATAAAATATCGGAGATGTATGGGAGACACACACACAATCTGTACACACGGGTGTCCCAAAAATCACCGGCAGCCCTTAGTATGTTGTGCGGGACGGCAAACTGATCGGTTTTCAAATAGGAACATGCGGTAGCCTTGGAAGATTTTCAACCATAAGGTCCTCCGCTGACATTTCACAAGTTTCATACACCATACCCTTCATAGAACTTCACAGAAAATAGTCGAGAGGTGTCGATCTGGTGACCCTGCTGGCCATGGAACACCATCCACCTCTACCAATCGATCGATTTGAATATGTGGCGTTGAGATGATTCCGCATATTTACATCAAAGAGTGCTGGAGCCATTTTCGCAGCTGTATACTGGTATACATGTCTCACTGCTGTTAAAAACGTTACTAAACTGCAAACTACACAAGTAACGTAGTAGGATGTGCACCAAGGACTTTGTGAAGCATTTTAGCGCATGCGTAGGAATGTTATTATGCTCAGGTTGTTCATCCCAATACACAGATGGCTAAAGTGTTGCATAGGTATCTTCCGTATTAAGATACCAAAACGAATGTTAACAAATTAACATAACCCTTGATTCTTGAACTTCGACGCTCTCCAACGTCCAAACGCTGAATTTTCGAACAGAGGTTCCCATTTGAAAACAAATCAGTTTGCCATCCTACACAACATACTAAGCGTGTCGATGTTTTTTTTTTTTTTTTTTTTTTGACACCCAGTATATATACTGGGTGGAAGGAAAGTCGTTACATTAATTTAAACCAGTGGTAGATCTCAGTATTTGAAACACATTTTGTATCTTACGTTTTTGTCTCTGAACATTTCCTACGGAGATACCGCGCAGAATTCAGAAAGAATTTTGGATAACACGTAAACCGTATGAGATAGGCAAATACTTACTACATAAAAATGTATATCTCCTTAAAGTACATAATTTATATTAATTTTTTTTTTTTTGTAAATTTTACACTTTTTGAGATATATATTGTTACCGTTTTAAATTTAGAAATGCTTAAAATAGTGGTAGGAATGGAATTAGTTTTTCCTCATGGTGTTGCAAAGAGAATCGGATTTCAAAGCTATCACTTTGCGACACGCTCTTTAAAAATTTGGCTGATAGAGGAAAAAATGAAATAAACATCTATATATGTAACCCTGGTAACTAACTTTTACTCCAAACTAATATTCTACATTTTTAAATTTATTAACAATTTCCAAACAATTATATTAGAAATATATAACGTCCAGATTATGCAATAAAAATAATTTAAAAATCTGATGAGCTGCACTCACATGGCTTTCTCTACTCCTGTACTAACCATTCTTACAAGTTCTTATTCCTACACCTTCATGATAGTTGAAATAAACAGTTTTACAAATTATCGTATTGCTTATTTCCTTGCTGGTACAAGGGGAATATGGAATACAGTAAGCTTTGAGTGATAGCCAAGTTTTTTAAAGCTTTGAGATTCCGTTCTCTTTCCACGGTTAAGATATAAAAAGAGAATAACGATCTTCCATTTCACCAAAGTTTAAGTATTCCAAAACTCACACCAATAACAAGGAATATCTCCGAAATAGTTCACTCTCTATAAAAATTAATTTTGACATAAAACATGTTTTAAGGCGATCTATATTTTTCGTATACTAAAATTAGGTCTATCTCTTAGGTTTACTAGGTATGCAAAAGTCATCAGGAGTAAACAGAACTACCTGGGCTATAGCTAGAAAATTCGAAATATATATTAATTTGCCACAAATATATCTTAAACGTATGTCTTTTTAATAAAAATCATTAGAGCCATTTTCCATAAAATCAAAATTTTAGAAAAATGTTACATGTAAAGGGTAGTTTATGGTACAGGAATATTCTTTAAAATCTTTGTGTCATGTCCTTGAAAAATATTAAACTTAAAACCAATTTTGGTTTTTGAGTTGTGCTGTCCACAGACAGACACACAAGGACAGACAGACACAGACAGACACAGACAGACAGACATACAGATAGACAGACACACACACAAAGACACACACGGACCTTTTTCTAATTTTTTTTTTTTTTTTTTTTTTTTTTTTTTTTTTGTTCAGGGGGCCTCAAAACATATTTCCGGTGAAATTTCGACATCGAATTTTTGGGTGGAATACAATACTTCGTCTATTTACTAGTAGAAAAAGTAATACAAATTAAAAATTGAAATAACATAAAAATACAATAATATAGATAATAAAATAACATTTGTAGAAGAGCGAGGGGAGAAACTAATGTGAATACATCCTTCCAATTGCCTTTGAACTCAGGGAACATTTTTGAAGGGAGAGAGGAGGAGGATCTTTGTCCTGGAAGAAACTTAATTAGAGAATTGGATTTGTTGCTTCGTTTCTTTTTGCTTTTAACGCTTTAAGAGCACCTCGGAGTGTTATTAGTTTTCTAGCAAAACAGCTAATTTAACGTCTTTTTATCTCTCCATCCCGTAAACGAGCGTAAATTTCACTGACATTTAATCCCTAGATAAACCTCGGTTAAACCTTTCACGGCCAAGTTTTACCTAAATCACTTTACTCCTAAGAAAGCTCATTTATATCTCAATTCACCCCCGAAGCAGGGGAAGTAGCAGCAGAAGGGGGGATCAGAAACTTACAAACAACTAACCATCCGAGCTGCTCCCATCCCCGCAATATCATACGAACAATATGTGGATCTTTTGGAGGCAGTCACAACTGCGCGTGCGCGGTCCAATTAAGGCCATTGCCGGGGCGTGGTGTTGGTAGGGAACTTTAATTACGACGATGATGCAATGTTATTAATTTCTGTCCGTCCAATTCCTATTGTTACCGTTGAAGTTATGAATAGCATCATCAGGAACCCTCCTGCTAGAGAAAAGACTGTCGCCTACCAACACAATATGGCAACCTCGCTCACATCCAATATTCCAGTTTCAATTGAACAGTGATGTGTTTATCTACAGCTGGCAAAATAACTTTTCATTAGTTTTAAATATTAACTTGCATTCAGACAACAGAAATAATAATTTTCATCTATCAATAAAGATCTTAGGCATTATATTCATATGACTTTCTCTACTCAATGTCTTATATAGTATTTTTACAAAACTTTCAGGTGAACTTTCACAGAAATGTTATTAATTATTACCTTATAGATACAAGGGCAGTACAGTAGGCTAAAATTATAGTAAAACGTTTTAGAAAGGGTCGCTTTTTGATGGCTTTCAAATGTTCTCATTACATGACGAAGAAAAAGCGAATAGCAACCTACCACATGAAAAAATAAAACACTGAACAATTAAAAGAAGTATTGAAAAGTACCTCTGAAGTGCGTAATGTTTCAACAAATTTATTTGTCAGAAATTTGTGTTTCAACGAGATCTACATTTTTTGTGTTGTAAGTTTTTTCTTATCAAGTAGAGTTTACAAGCTATAATAACACAATCCAGAATGAGAACTTCACAAGGTATTTGCAGACAGTTCGATGTACATTTTATTTTTCATGTAAATGTCTTAATCACGTGGCATTCGAATACAAATCTTTAGTTATGTTTGACAAAATAAAACAGAAGTTTTCATATAAAGCGAGTTTGGTGTGGCGAGGATTTCCTTGAATATTTTCGTGTTGCATCCTTAGAAGACACTGATTTCTCCTTGTTGTTCTTCCTTCTGTATCTTCAAGGATTAAGCTAAAGCCTGCTCCAGTCTCACATCTTAAATACCTATGTGGGACTTCTGAGTAAAAGTATATTTTACATGAAGTGGTCACCAGCCCATAGCAAAACCCCCAGCTTGGAGAATCAGAGGTTTGATTTTAGGGTCTCCTTCGCTTTGATGAGCTACCATACTAGAGTCTCATCCACCCAAATTTCATCCACACTGATTTTAATTTCAATGTTAGTACTTAACCGACGTTTCGCACAGACACACAGATAAATAATATTCAGCGGCGCTCAAAACGTGCATTTACGGTAAAGTCTAGATAGGGAATTTTTAATAGAATGCAACACTATCCTAAAATAGTTATTTTCACCTTCATGACGTAACAGCGGCCGGTAGGCCAGCGCAAATCAAAGAACGTTCAGAGTCAAGCTACCTCACACCACCGGGTGGCGAGAAAACATCTAACAATGAGCGAATTTCGGCTACCGGCCTATTTATGAGAAGCGTAGGGAAAAGGTGAATTTCAAGAAAACTCCATGGTAGTACTTTCACGCTTGCGGAACTTTTAGGGTAAGGCAGTTTTGTGAGACAAAGGGAAGAGTATGTGATGGAATGGTGAGTATTCAACAAAACAGCTATCTGCAGTGCGTGTGGGTGTACAGTCGTCGTCATGTGTCTACAGAGACACTTGGGACATTTAACGTTACGTCGGAGTAATTATAGTGAGAAGCAGGATTACTGTGATCGTCGAAGCCGGAATGTGTTAGGCAGAACTGAAAGACAGCTGAGTTGCAAGGTTAGGAAGAACTGTAGATTGTCTTAAATATAAAACACAATTGTGTTTTTGTGCTTCAATTTTTTGAAAGAAATAAAGTAACTGGGCACTTGTCATTTGTCACAATACTGTAGGAGCTATATTATATTAGCTGCCGATCTACTGGCTAAAGTTACAGGTCTAATAGTATTGCTAATTGTTTCAACACATTCTATGAACGGTATAAGAGCTCATGGTACACCTTGAGAAATTAATGAGCAAATATATGTATGTTTAGGATTATCAATTGACCAAAAAGTGTAGAATTCAATCATAAAGGTAGGCCTCTATAGCTAAGTAGTATTAAGTTTGGCAACAGCCAAGAGACCAATGCACAACCATCGTCATGGAATCAACAACTGAAATCAGTTCAGGAACCAATTTTTGCGACATTGTAAGTCAAGTGGAAGTGCTTCCTGTCACGCACATGCCTTTAAAGCTCTGTACTAGAAGTTAAGTTTCAATGAAAGATAAAACAATCAAGGAGAAACTGTTAACCTTTCATGCTATGTTGGTTTTACCATTATGGATGGTAATAACAATGTTATTGAGTTCGCTGCAGCCTCTACAATTGCGGATTTTACGACCAGGAAGATGATAACGAAGCAAAACACATAAAAGTGACAGAAATTATCGAATTATAGAAGCTACTGCAGAAAACAAACCTGAAAACAGATAAAAATAAACACTGTCTTGAAACTCGTAAGAGTGTGACTAAAGTAGTATTTCTTTTTTTGCCCAGGAGGAGAGTTAAAACTGCTTCTGTGGACAGCGTTTTGGGTTCTTCACCGAGAGGTCTAGAATTTGACTCCGGGTGGTAGCATGAATTGTTGATGAAATAAAATCATTCCCTGCGCTTTAGAGAGCGTGAAAAGTTTGAATTTGGAAGTATATATAACTTTGTTTCACGATTAAACGTAATAAACAAATCTATTGCGTTACACTCATATGACTTTCTCTACTCTACTACTATTATTACAAACACGTATTCTTCTATCTTGATCATGTTAGTCGAGATAAACATTTGCAGCAATTATCTTATTGTTAATTTTCTTGTAGGTACAAGGGGAATATGGAAATACTGTAGGCTTTGAGCGATAGGCTTTGAAATTCAGTTCTCATTACACAGCCAAAAATGTAAATGACCTTCGTCTTGAGAACAGATTTGCAAAACTTACACAAATAACAAGGAATATCTCCGAAATGGCTCACTGCATAAAAATTGCATTTGGACATAACTTGTGTTTTTTACTTTCTCTACTGGTAAGTAGGGGAAGTATTGTATTCGACCCAAAAATTCGATGTCGACATTTCACTGGAAATATATCTTTTGAGGCCCCCTGAATCCAAAAACGCATTTTTAGAAAGAGGTCCGTGTGTGTGTCTGTGTGTCAGTCTGTGTGTCAGTCTGTGTCTGTGGACAGCATAACTCAAAAACGAAAAGTCGGTTAAAAACCAAAGTTGGTATTTAAGTTTAATGTTTTTCAAGGATGTGACACGAAGATTTTGAAGAAAATAGCCCCACCTTAAACTACCATTTACATGGAAAATGTTTCGAAAATTTTTATTTTCTTGAAAATGGCTCTAACGATTTTGATTAAAATTCCATATGTTTGACATATTTTTTTGACAAATGAAATGTATATCTTGAATTTTCTGGCTATAGCCTCTGTAGTCGTATTTACTCTGGACGACTTTTGCATAACTGATAAACCATTCGAGATAGACCAAATCATACTATACAAAAATGTAGATCTTGCCACAATACACAATTTATGTCTGAATAAATTTTCTTGTAGGGTGAACCATTTCGGAGATATTCTTTGTTATGTGTGTAAAATTGGGAACTTTGGTGAAATGGATCATCGTTTTTCATATTTTTATATGTTAAGTGTGCAAAGACAACAAAAAACTTTAAAACATTTGACTATCGCACAAAGCCTACTGTATTCTAACATTCCTCTTGTACCTACAAGGAAATAAGCAATAAGATAATTTTTACAAATGTTTATCTTAACACAAAGAAGGTATAGGAATAAGAGTTTGTAAGAATGGTGGTACAAGAGTAGAGAAAGTTATGTGAGTGCAACACATCAGATTTTTTAATGAGATATACATATATTTGGTCTATCTCTTACGGTTTGATTTAGGCTCTCCACACACACAAACAGCACAGTAGAGAAAGTAAAAATGTAATTGTGTGATTATATAAGTGATAATGTTGTAAGTACTTGTGCTGTGAAGGCCACAAAAAACAATAAACGCTTGGAGCTTTCACGGCGATGATTATTAGAGCTTCTTGGGTTACCAGTAATGGAATATATATGAAATTGTTCGGGCTTTCTGTCATATTAAACTCCATTTTCATCCTCAGGAAATGAATGTGTTCAACTACCAGGCTTGATAGCCAGCCTATTTTGTTTGCGTGTTTTGAATTCCACCACGGCCCTATTTATATTCAGATGCAAAGAACGCTGTGTGTAACGGAGGTTATGTAGTTAGTTGGCATCACGTGATGATGAGTCCAGAAAGTAAACAATGATGCTACGGATGTAAGAGGAGGACTCCGCCCACAGGAAAAATAAAATATGTTATTTGCTCTTTGTTGCCGCTAGACCTTGACAGACGTTTTTCACTGGAGGCAAATGAGAGACAATTGGCAACGAGCTGTTGTACGTGAGTCATCCTGCATTGCTGACTCAGTTGCACACAGTCTACCTATAGTATGTACCACAAACTTAAAAACTTCTCCTGGCATGTAAAGGCTGAGTTACTTCATCCCAGGATGTCTTATCGGTTTATAACGGGTGCTACAGACAAAAGTGGCCCACCTAAGTATAGAATAAATGTAAAAAAATAAATGACAAATGAACTGCTGAAATGGGCTGCCCATTTATGGCAGATGTATTGTTGCACTGCTCTAATAGTTGAAAACAGCGCGGCAAAATTGGAAGAGAACATGAAGGTATTCATAAAAAGTAACGTCACGCTTTCTCCAAGTAAGCGTTGGCACTCCACGCGTGGACACTTACTTTTTAGAATACCAATGTCACGAGAAAAACTAACAATGAGAGAGAAAACAGGGGAAATGTTGCAACGTTGTGCTTCACTCCACGTCATTGGCTGAAGTGTCACGGTCATTGGTGCAACGTGAAACATCAGCGACTTCCGAGAACAAACAATCCATGCGGTATGTGTTACCTGAGAGGTTTCTGATCATAAGTAGCGCGGAAGTTAACCATTAGAGTAGCACAATATTAACAGACCCTCGCTGATGTTAATGAAAACCGCGTGCAGTAACCGTTCTGATTTTCATATTCCCGTAATTGCTGCTAGCAATTGTATCGCTTACAATTAAGACTTTTTAATAACCGCTGGTAACTTTTCCTACTTCCATGCGCCAGTTTACATGTAGACCTCTTTGAGCTTTGAGTAATTCTTTTGCAAATTTCATCACTAACTTCTTGTGCGCAATTGAAAGAATTGCATTCTGCGCAATTCCCGTAGTGCGCCATGTTTAAATTTATGTATTGCACTCTTTAACGGCAGTCCTCTACCTGGAAATATCACAGGTTTCCATAATCGAACTTGCTTTTACATATGCTTATACAATTCGAATCGTTTCTTGTGTTTGGAAAGCTATTTTCCAGCAATGTATGTGTCAATTGATGAAATAAACTACTATTCTGAGAAAAGAATGCCAACTGTACATTATTCATATTGCATAAAATTGCCTATTCTTGGACTCTAACTCGATTCAATTTTAATAACCAACTTTAACATTAAGATTAACACATTCTGTTCCTCGTTATAATTTAATGTTCTGTATAATAACTTTCCTTTCATTTCTGCTAATCATATGGCCAATAATAGTCCTCAATTGTGTTTTTTATTGCTAGCAAGTATACCTGCTAAGTTCTTGTGTGAAAAAAAAAAAAAAAAAAAAAAAAAAAAAAAAAAAAAAAAAAAAAAAAAAAAGGAATTCTGAGTTCTACATGAATTCATTCTTCTCTATGTTATCAATTCTGTATAAAATATAAGTTTTCACGTTTAAAAATCACGCGTTTGTGTTGAGAATCATATTGATTTACATTTGTGAAGAATGATGAGTTCATTTCGTTCTTTATGCCTGTGAAAGTAGTTTTTTAATTTATATTTTTGTTTCAGAGATTTTTTTTCAGTACAAAATTTAAGTGACTCACCCTGTATAAGGCACTTACACGCATTATTACTCGGGATATTTTACTGTCGTTTGTTTCTTACAAAGCAAAGCAAATGTTTACAACCATATAACGTCTATAAAGGAAGATGCAGGTTAAAACCAAGCTTTAAAAAACTATTATACTAGCTTTTAACAATTTATACAGCAGGTATATTATACATACAGAAGAAGAAAACCATTATAGGAGAGTATATAAGGGTAAAGGAATCCTCGCATCTAATACAGTAATACAAACGGAACTACTCCAGATTTTAATGCTTGTAGGAATATTATAGTAGATTAGCAATGGGTATATATGGGGATTGGAGAGTGTTCAAGGGCTCTCACGATTTGATGTTTTGCTCTACCCTATCTCTTACCATACAGTGAACAGAACAGTAAAATATCTGATGTGTTGCACTCACATGACTTTCTCTACTTTTGTACTAACCATTCTTACAAACTCTTATTCCTATATCTTCTTCGTGTTAATTAAAATAAACATTTGTACAAATTATCTTATTGCTTATTTCCTTGTAGGTGCCAGGGAAATATTGGAATACAGTAGGCTTTCTGCGATAGTGAAATCTTTTAAAGCTTTGAGATTCCGTTCTCTTTGCACACGTAACATATAAAAAATGAATAACGATGACCCATTTCACGAAAGTTCTAAGTTTTCCTAAACTCACACACGTAAGGAATATCTCTGAAATGGTTCACCCTACAAGAAAATTTATTGAGACATAAATTGTGTATTTTAGCAAGATCTACATTTTTATATAGTATGATTTGGTCTATCTCTAACGGTTTACTAGTTATGCAAAAGTCGTCCAGAGGAAATACGACTACAGGGGCTATAGCCAGAAAATTCAAGATATACATTTCATTTGTCATCAAAATATCTCAAACATATGACATTTTAATAAAAATCGTTAGAGCCATTTTCAAGAAAATAAAAATTTTCTAAACATTTTCCACGTAAAGGGTAGTTTAGGGTGGGGCTATTTTCTTTAAAATCTTCGTGTCATATCCTTGAAAGACATTAAACTTAAATACCAACTTTGGTTTTCAACTGACTTTTCGTTTTTGAGTTATGCTGTGCCCAGACTAACAGACTGAGACTGACACACAGAGACACACACAGACCTTTTTCTAAAAATGCTTTTTTTTTGGATTCAGGGGGCCTCAAAACATGTATTTCCGGTGAAATCTCGACATCGAATTTTTGGGTGGAATACAATACTTCCCCTACTTACCAGCAGAGAAAGTAAAAATACTCGGGCTTAAAAGCCCAAGCCTATGGATGGAATCGAACCCGGGAACATTCCGTGGCCGGGAACCAGAGGTACCACGCTCTAGCCTGCTGCATCACTACAAGAAAAAACCCAAGGTCACAATGGGCGACTGTCACACGTTACCTGAAGTCATTTCGATTAATTTAATGACACTAATATTCATATTTATCAAGGCCTTTGATTTATCCTTATTCACACATTGGGAAGTTATTAACTTGAGTTAAGGTAGAGTCGATTGCCTACTCGTGCCTTCACGATACTCGCATCACTAAATACCCCTCCACACTGGCGTTGAGTGTGGTGAACATAATACCGTGAGCGCCAAATTACACAGGCCGGTTAATTTATTTGCCCACTGAGACCCTACACTCCTGCACTATAGAGCAGGAAGAACACCGACGCTGTTGCCGACACCAAATTGGTGTCTTATTTTTGTCCAACAATACATTTTGTACTATGATTAAAGGCCACATTAATTAGCAAAATACCGAGCAAGATGACTCCGCGATAATCTGCCAGGCTCGCATTTTGGTGGTCCCCAGTGCATTTCCATTGATTGCGAATGTTAGGCAGTTTAATCTACCACGATTTCTTTTCCATCACTTTCCAAAACATTCTGTTTTCTTCTTATATTTCAAGTGTGCTTGAAGATTTCTTGGCATAAACCGAATGTTTGTCCAAAGGAGGGCTGCTTGGTCGACGGGTCGTTCATTGCCCTCTCTAGGCAACTCCAGTAGCTAGATGGGTGTTCAAGTCTTTAGACATTTTGTATCGAAGGCTAAATGTTCATATGATATGTTAATCACTTTTCAGTATTCAGTGGCATATGGAAGCGATGTGAGACATTGCTAAATCTTGGCCAAGTCCTTCTTTAACTGGTTTCTATGATCAACTGCTGTATTGTCAAACATCTAAGCGCTATTTGAACACAGAATATACAAGTTTTGTCTTTACTTTTTTATTTTTTTTTTCCATTGGCGGCACTTATTGAAAAGCTATTGAAAAGTACTACCCTAATATGTTAAATAAAACAGGATATGTCGTAAACAAACATGATGGAAGCTAAACTTTGGTATTACAGGGAAACATTTGATTTATTCATCAATCACTTTTGAATAACGTTCTCTCTCACGCCACACTCTTATTCTTTCTGCACCTGACGTAGGCATATTCACAACATTGTATATTTTAATAAAATAAAAGGATTATAAACAACGAGAACACTAAACAACACTGGAAATGCGTTGGTTATACACGCATGTTTCCAATGAATGCTCTGTTGACAACCAACAGCTGTACTCAGTGATCGCCACGCCGCCTGAACGCATTACACGCAACCACGGACAACGAGAATGAAAGAAAGCAAGAAGAGCGAGAAGGCAAGGGAGACACTGCTCCCACTCTACCTGTCACAGTGTTTACCCCACCAATTTTTATCACACAAAAAGCTTGCGTATCAGAATTTCGAAGCCCTCCCATAAGAAGTTTCACTGCAAAAAGTCAAAGTATAAGGTATTTATAAAATAAAGTTGCAGTCACAGTTAAACCGGCTTCAAAAGGGTACTTTTACACGTGGCGAATGACTGAGGTTGCGCACTGGAGTTCAATTTTCTGATTATAAGACCATAGGGGTATCAGGATCTCTCGCAATATCAGCACTCTCTTGTTCACTACAAGTGGGAAACAGAGACCTTACCCCCACCATCAATTTGCATGACGTCATTCACGCAGATCCTAGCAAGGTCATTCGCCACGTCTAAAAATGCGTCAGTACTAATGAGTCAAACATATTAAGTATAATGCAGATTTCAAGACAACATGCAAGCAGTAACTGCAATTCTACAAAACAGGCTCCGGCTAAAACACACGTGATCTGTATACAAAGACTAAAAGTTGGAGGATTTTATGTATTTTACATTTAAGTTAATTAAGCACATTTACGTATTGTAATATGGATAAGTTTTCTTTTTACGCGTAAAGGTCCAACCGTGAATTTAGCCAATGTACCTTTTCCTATAAGAAGATTAACTGCAGCATTCTAGCAGATCGATGCGAGACACTCTTTGCAATGAGACGGGACTGTCCAGACGGTACTTAATTGAACACCATTTCCCTCACAGGAAATAAATCGCTTAGCCTACGCCTGTCGCCTCACTCGTGACGTCTTCGACAGAGAAAAATGCGACTTTTACACTTACATGACTTTCTGTACTCATTCTGCTACACAGTATCCTTACAACTGCTTATTCTGCTACTTCTTGTTAATCAGATAAGCATTTAATATTCATTTGCAAACTTTGCTGTAGGTGCAAGAAAAATACAGGATTTTTCAACCGTTGGGTCGCGACCCATGGGGGTAGGGGTCACATGCAGCCTACTAGGGGCCGCCTACGTTCTTTGAATATTATGTTTATTTTCTATAAAGCAAATAAATTTAATATTTTAATAAATACAGATAAATTGTACACAAATATACATAATGCGCATTTTATTTTAAGCTTAGTTGACGTTTGACACTGTTTAACATGAATTACGTAATTTCTGGTTTCAAATCTGTTAGAAGACACAATAAATTCACATTAAATATTTAAGAAATTTCTTAGTGTGTTTTTTATCAGAAACTGAGTGTGACACTTGACACTATGTTATTTGACCTAGTTTTGTAATGTGCGGCTCAAACCTTCTAAAACATAAAATAAGATCGTTTTCAAGACACAATATATTTTTTGTATTAAGATAGAAAATGATAATCAGTCCTTGTGGGCCGTGGTCTAGTCGAAATTGTCATTCCAGACGTTTCGCTCGAAGCTGCGTCACTGAGACCAGCAGAGCACTATGGTCACACCGCTGAGGATGTTCAAGGCAGCTTCGAACGAAACGTCTAGAGGGACATTTTCCACCACACCACGGCCTACAAACCTGGATAACCGGCTGTGAAAGCTTACGCAATTTTATTTCTTGTATTGTTTTTATGTACATCATCGAAGAAAACCTGATCTCGCTGAAATGGTACGATGTAGCGAAGGGAATAAGAACTGTTGAAACTACTGATACAAATATAGGATTTTCATTTCTTCTCTGTAGCCAGATCATGTACTTAGCAATTAGGCACACACATAAATATCTAGACATAAGACGGTCCGTCCTTTCAGTGGAGTGGGGGAGTTGTTTTTAAGGTTTCATTAAGAAGGTGACTTCCAGTTTGTAATTCAGGAAGATATGTTTGATTTTCTTTTCGTTGCTGATATGGGACTCACAAAAACAGAGCAAGCTAAGCCTTGTGCACTTTATATGGTATATCGGTACGCTGTAGAAGTTCTCAAAAACCGAAAAATCCAAGAAAACCTCAAAGCTCTTGCCTACGCGCAAACACCGACTTAAATGAAAATTCGCTTTCGGACGAAAACATTTGTATCTGAATGAACTTTTAATATGAAGAAAAATAACGAAATATTGATGAACGAGCTTGCAAATAAATTAAACGGTAATTGTTCATTAAGAAAAAATGAACTGTATGATGATTAATAATAATAATAATAATAATAATAATAATAATAATAATAATAATAATAATAATAATAACAATAACAATAACAATAACAATAACAATAACAATAACAATAACAATAACAATAACAATAATAACAATAACAACAATAACAACAACAATAATAATAATAATAATAATAATAACAATAACAATAACAATAATAATAATAATAATAATAATAACAATAACAATAACAATAACAATAACAATAATAATAATAATAATAATAATAATAATAATAATAATAATAATAATAATAATAATAATAATAATAATAATAATAATAATAATAATAATAATAATAAAAAATATAATTTTAGTCTGCGGTAACCCACCTGATGGTTTCCGAAACCAGTATGCTTTAAACACCTATTGTTGGTTAACGATATCTTTAAAAATAGTTGTAGTTTTTTTAAAATAATAAACATGACCCTGATCAACTAACCTCTTGTACCTCCCTTAATTACAAGTGCTGAAACTGGTTTTGCTGGTTGCTTGTTCTATATGTCCAATTGGTACTGCCTTTCTCTTGAGCCCAATTGCTAATGTACCCAACTGCTATAGATTCGGCAGATCTCGTCTAAATCTTAGTTGTTAAATTGCAGTTCTAAACATTTATCAGCAGACAACTCAATCAGTTTGTTGTGAAGTTGTGACCTTAAGTCACACTGCTGCCAAGGCGGTACCCTTGAGTTCAAGAAAAGGGGTCTGTCAAAAAGATTGAGAAACACTGCTGCAAAATGAAGCAACAGTAAAATCATTTCAAAGCCGATCTCTGTGTCATAGTTTCGAAATTATGTTCTCTTTGCATGAACACAAAAACGAAATAAATAAACAAACATGAGAACAGCGAATTGCAATTGAGGGAGGTAAAAATATTTGGCAAATTCAAACCAATAAAAAGAATATCTCGTAAATGAGTAACCCATAACAAATGTTATTTCACACAGGGTGATAGAACACTCCGGCACGGTTGCTCTTTTTCCGTAAAGCATGGATCTATGCAAATGTATTGCCTGGCACAGCATAATCATAAACTTCCGCACAAAGTGTTATTAATTATTACTACGGATATT
Organism: Tenodera sinensis; assembly: GCA_030765045.1. Lineage (NCBI taxonomy): Eukaryota > Metazoa > Arthropoda > Insecta > Mantodea > Mantidae > Tenodera > Tenodera sinensis. The sequence continues at coordinate 114,148,387 of CM060968.1, read as the reverse complement.
ACCAAGGACCTGGAATTCTTGCGAGGCACTGAGTGTGCTCCGGCACGGTTGTTTTTATGCTTACCAAAGAGTAAGATTATTTATTTCGTATGGCAGACAAAAAACTTAATGGCGGCTGATAGCTGTAATTTCTTTTATGTTGTACAACTACATTTTGATTACACAGCGAGTTTAATTCTAAGGTCTGGCAAGCCTGATTGGGTTTTTGACTAGTTCCTCCTGCCACTCACCATTAAATTTTATGTCAGCCATAGTGAGTGCTGCATTAGTTTTCATGCAGACAGGCGAAAAGTGAGTTAAGTTAAACAGCAAGTAAATGTAGTGGACTCGATGGAGAACAAGTGCTTTGCGACCAAACACACCTCCTGAAACATCAACGGATAGCTGGTTAAAATCTGTGTTGCTATCATTTTCATACAACGGAAGATAGACGCAGTTGTTTACTAGCTAGTACTGAGTTAAGGATAAACACGCTCTGATCTGCTATGTTTAGTCAAAATGGCAAACATCTAATGATTATCCCGGGCGTAGATTTTACTTTAGACATATTTTTCTATGTTTGTCCAGCAATTGTTGTTGAACCTTACATTGTGATCTGCCCATCTCCACTTCGCTACTTGTGCTACTGTCACGGCGTGGTATATAACATACTTCAATTCCCAATTATAGGGAGAGATAGGGGAAGAGTGTATCAGAAAGTAGATACAGTATGAGATGTCGGAAACTGTAAGACATAGATAGGGAGGGCGGTGACAGGGGGAGCGAGGGTTAGGTAGACAATGAAAGAGAGGGAGATTGAGAGGAAGAGATAGTGAAAGACATACTCTATTTAACCTTCTCCGTCGTTTACCTATGCAATAGGTATTTGACCAGAATCAGGTCTGGTGCTTCTGACCATCTTCTAGAAAAATGCGCAAACAGCGCAAATAAAAGAAGAAAGTTCGGATAAACACCAAACTATACTTTAAGTAGGAAATATTTCTTTATTTTTATTTTCCCTAGGAAATGGCTATCAATGATAGTGATTAAAATACTATTCGTCTAACATACTGCATGCAAATAAAACTGTTTTTGCATAAATAACCAGTACGAATGAATGAGTTATTTTATTTTCTTATCCTTACATTCAATCTGCTAGTTCACCTTGCAGTTGTTTATTTTTTACTTCTTTCTCTTGTATTATTTAACATAATGGGGAAGTATAATGCATCCACTGGTTGTTTTTTAAGCTAAACGCTTTTTCGTTATTTTTACTTTCTCTACTGGTAAGTAGGGGAAGTATTGTATTCCACCCAAAAATTCGATGTCGAGATTTCACCGGAAATACATGTTTTGAGGCCTCCTGAATCCAAAAAAAAGCATTTTTAGAAAAAGGTCCGTGTGTGTGTCTGTGTGTCTGTCAGTCTGTCAGTCTGTGGGCAGCATAACTCAAAAACGAAAAGTCGGTTAGAAACCAAAGTTGGTATTTAAGTTTAATGTCTTTCAAGAATGCGACACGAAGATTTTGAAGAAAATAGGCCCACCATAAACTACCCTTTAAATGGAAATTTTTTGGAAAATTTTGATTTTCTTGAAAATGGCTCTAACGATTTCGATTAAAATGTCACATGTTTGAGATATTTTTATGATAAATGAAATTTATATCTTGAATTTTCTGGCTATAGCTCATGTAGTTGTATTTACTCTGGACGAATTTTGCATAACTGGTAAACCGTTAGAGATAGACCAAATATTGCTGTACAAACACTGTAGATCTTGCTAAAATACACAATTTATGTCTCAATAAAATTTCTTGTAGGATGAACCATTTCGGAGATATTCCTTGTTATGTGTGGGAGTTTCAGAAAACAGAACTTTAGCGAAATGCAACAACGTTGTTCATTTTTTATATGTTAATCATGCAAAGAGAACGGAATCTCAAAGGTCAAAAAGATTTGACTGTCGCACAAACCCTGCTGTATTCTAATATCTCCCTTGCACCTACAAGGAAATAAGCAATAAGATAATTTGTACGAATGTTTATCTTAGCTAACATGGAGATATAGGAATAAGAGTTTGTTAGAATGGTTAGTGCAAGAGTAGAGAAAGTCATGTGAGTGCAACACATCAGATTTTTTCCACTTTGGTTCACATTTCTTTTAAGACGAGCCATCGGTAAAATTTGGACAAAATGATGAAAAATTCGATTTTTCGTTTTTTACCTTAAAACTATGCCTGTACTTTGTACTTTTAGAATCTATCGTCGCTTACGCCCCATTTAAAAGGCTGTTACGCCATGATTTAAATGCCCAAGTGTGAGTGTGCGTGGCTCTTGAAATGTATTCATTATCCCGTTACAGCAAAATCGTCTATAATTTTGAAGTTTAAATCAGGTGGTCAGATTCATTTAGGTTAGATTTAAGGGCGCTCACAGCTACGTCATCAGCGCCCTTTCAACAGGAATCATTACAGAGATAAATTTCACTATAAAATAAGCATACTAATAAAAAAATATACATAAGATATACTAAACAAATAGGTGAAAACCAGAATAAAAACAAACTTGTAAAAAACTCGAAAAGACAGAAATTTCCATATCCTCAAGTTTCATATCAAGTTCATGGTCAGATTAAGTGTGGTGGATGAAAGCAGAGACATCTTTTGAGATTTTTTGCGTTATTTGTATTATTTTTGCTGGTAAATTAAAGTTTAGAACGGCTTTTGGAGATGTTGACTATCGATATCCTTTGACAAAATAGTAAATACAATAAATATAATCAGTTACAGTATCATTTTATCTGGATGCTTCTTGGTGAACAGTGTAATTAAATGTCCTTAGGCATATTGAAAAGGACGATCTGTGACCATTACATCGGCACTTGAACACCACAAGGTTATTAAGGCAAGCTGGTAACAATAACTCACCTTTATACTAACTGACGAGGTTGCACTCAGTACTCTGTCATTTAACAGCAGCATACCGGCCATGAATCAGAATTCACCACTACACATTAAAATCCAATAACATTACTTCCAATTTATTTAACAACGTGCACGGCCAAGAGTTAAATTAGTATGTATCAGAATAGATCGAAACCCTAACATTCCCACTAAAAGGTGCTCCCAAATTATAATTACAAAAAACTGAATAAAAATAGAGTTCTCCAAAGTATTAAACAATTTAGGCAGGCGAACGCAGAAAATCGAAACGATCATAAATAGCCAAGAATGCAATTTTTACTAGAAATGGCTGTAAGTTATTACTACAAAGAAATCGCCAAGCTTATATTGTCAACTAAGCCCAGGTGAAGAGCTGGCCAGCAAGTCATCCTGTGAGGCAACTAACTGGCTAACTGGCAACTAACTGGGGCCACAGACGCCTCTTACCAAAGCAGACTAAAGAGAACAGGAAGCGCTCACATCCCACACACAGCCTTTACCAGATATTAGCACAGATTTTCTATTATTTAGTAAGCCTTAAAACGTATTTCCTTTCAAATCTCCATATATAAATTTCGGAATGCAATAGTTCCTCTATTTGCTGTAGTAAGCATTTATTAGCATCTAATCGTTTTGCTGTTGGTCAAAACAAGCGAAACCCATCAGTGCCAACTGGTAATTACCAGAGAGCAGTATGATTGGCCGCTACGTCATTGTTATCTTGGGTAATCTTGCCCAGGGCCAAGTATCTGTCATTATCTTACTGCAACCGTTACGATAATTATCTTAAAGCCCTTCTAAAAATGTGTGCCGTGGACCAGTGTTGGCAACCTCAAGTTCTATATTAAAAATCGCCAGAAAATAGCTAATGCAGAATACCATTTTTAATTTGAAAGGTGTGGTGTGAGACTGTGTTTATGTGTGCTAATTTAGTGTTCATAAAGAAAACGCAACGTGAACAAAAAGTTTAACCGAATAGTAAGCGTGTGAATATCATTACCAATGAACAATTATTCCAACGGTAAAGTTGTCGATATGACGTTAGTGTTAAAAGGCCGCATAACAATGGGAGGAGGGGGGTATGTACTAAGCCAAAAATCGTAATCCGCCAGAAGTGTCATTGTATGACTTCATAAAGGCTACAAATTGATTGACCTTTCGCGTTGGTAACACTGCCGGTATTTAGTATTCTACTTTACAGTTCTTTGTTTTATTTCTTGCAGCATTTACCCATACTTCAGTTATTTTAGTAAGAACGCTGTGGGCATTCAGTTAATTTACTCCTGTTCTACCTTACGTTGTATAGTCGGTCATTCATTACGATAATTAATATATAACCTCTCCCGTTTCTCACAAAACTGACGACTAAGTTCCTGTAAATAGAAACAAATAGACGCCAGTGTTTGCTTTAATGAACTCAGGCACGTATAACGTACTTAATCACTTAGAAAGGTCTATGCCACAGCGGGAGCATACTGCAGCTACGTAGGTTTCCTCACTACCAATAACAGAAAGGTAAAAAATAAACATTTAAGGGCATGTATGACTAAAATTTCATGAAAATCGAGAAAAACAACGTTTTTCATTTTAATTTCATAAAATAATTAAGATACTCGTGAATATAAAAATGCACAATTTGCCTCTGGAGAATTTTGAAATGCCCACATGTTTTAATGTTGTGAATTATGCATTCAATTTTTTCTCGCTACTCATATTTTTAGCATTTTTCTTCGTGTAATAATTACTGGCGAAGCAGTTTTGGTGTTGCACTAACGAAATTTCCTACACATGTAAGTAAACCTGTGGATTAAAAAACATAATAAAAAGAGTTATGTCTGGAGCACAACCCCGCGGATACCAAATAACTTGCGGTTTTCAACAAGTAGGTATGTCTGACTGACTGTGAATCTGTCATTTATGTATATAGACGCGTATGAAAATATGTATGCGTTTCAGACACGACTTTTTTTTTTTTTTTTTTTTTTTTTTTTTTTTTTTTTTTTTTTTTTAATCCACGGGGGTACATGGTGACATAAGAAATAAAATTTTCCCTGTGTTTTATTGTTAGATGTACCTCAGTAAGGATTTTTTAATGTTCGAACATAACATTTACAATTTTCAGGCACAAAACTAAAATATATTTGTAGATTTAAAACCTTCTTAGGCTTAAAATGAAGGAGACAGAGAAACTTAAGGCAATTTAAAAATGTTAAAATATTTGATAAAAATTTAAAATTTGTTATAGCAAGGGCACTTTCTTTTACTGTTGTCACAATAATAAGCACATTTTTTCGTAATTTCTGAACTATTAGAATAAAATGGATGGAATAAGGACTGTCGCATATGGTAAAAAATAACAAATACAGTTATTTTTTCTCTCACTTTATTTCCCTCAAAACTGAATCATAAAACACAGTCCTCCTTTTTCCTTGTTAACACAACGTGCAATTAGTCGTGATGTTGCAGCTGTTCTGTTCGATCATTCCCTAGAATATACACTTTTTCTCGAAACTTCTTACAAGTGAACCCGGCATGTGAGGAGCTCCGAGAATTTTCTGGAGCCTCTTTGTTCTGCCGTGCCATTGTCGTGGGGTCATGTATTTACAAGCAATGTTGTGAGGTAAAAAAAGTGTTTTAGAAAAGCTAGCATTATGAGTTCAATATTTCAAATTTTTAGTCATACTTATAGATTGTATTCACACGGCTTTCCCTATTTACTTTTGTATAAACTAACCTTACAGAAACTCATTCCTTAATTCCTGTTAGTAGGGGTAATTCCTTATTTCATTTTACGCATTTCTTACCCAGCAAAATGACTGTGTAATTTACAGGCTCGCATTGTAATGTTCTGGGTTGATTGATACTTTGACGATTGATTACTCGTGGTGTTTCCTGATTATGGGCGAATGCTGTGGTTGTTTCTCTTCTAGCCTGAAATTTCTTTTCCTCGTATTTCCCCTTTCATAATTTAGCTATGCTTAGGGGCGGAACTATGTAGAGTCGGTCCATGTTCTCATTGAAAAGCTCTTCCTGTCCGAAGACAGCTGTCTAAAACTGCTTCAGATGGCTCGGTTCTGCCCGGTTCTGCTAGAGGGAAGCCCTTTCCGAGGAGCCCGCCTGTGGATTGTGTCGTTAGGGACCTGTGAGTGACTATGTCGGTCGGCTTGTCTGTTATCTAAAGCCTTCTACGGACTTCACTTTATCCTTTTCTCTTGAAGGTGGTAAGCACAAAATATCAGCGTTGGGTTGAGGTGCGGGGTATCTGCTCTTTTATCAGTTTATGTACTCATACATTTCAGGAGCAAACACTAGGTTAAAGTGATAGTTGGAATTTTAAAAAGCGGGTTGCTAAGATAAATATGCATCAGCAAGTGCACTTAAGTAATAAAGTACTGTGAAAAATTGGCAATATCATAAATCCCATTTCTGACACCAACTTAACAAATTAGTGCCAAGTTAGGTACTTTAATTCCTTTCCAAAGCTGAAGCTCAAAAACAGTTATTATCGTTAACGTAATCAATTCTTACAACCATGACCTACATCTTTATGTCTTTCAGTTCCATTACTCTCTCAGTCTCTTTTTTCCAACAGCTGCTTTGACGATACGCGCACCTAAATTGACTGCACACACACACTAGAAACTAACTACTAATTGCTGCATCATTTAACACTTGACTCAATCATAAAAACTGGCTACTCTTGCCATCTCGACTTGCTTATGTAGACGAGAATGGCGTAGCAGAGATTTTTCTCGACATTCACCTTTTCGTAAGCAAACCCGGCACGTGAACAGTTTCTAGGACTGTCTGGAATGGTATTGTTCTCACCGCTAGCAGTGCATTTACAAGCGGTGACGTGAGGTAGCTAACACCAAACTTCTTTGAGGCGCGTGGCCACCTAGTGGTGTGAGGTACCTTAGCCGTGCGCGTCTATTTGATGGGCGGATGGCTGACGTCACAATATAATGACTACTTTTACAATTGTAAGCAACCAATATACATGTATATTGACTCAATCTTAAACTGATTTAATAGTGGAGTTAACGCAAATTCCGTTTCCTCGAACAAGGTAGCTTTAACATGTTCAATTCGATGTTAGCTTAACATGGCATACCCCTGAGTTACGGCCATCAACTATCGTTAGATGTGGGGGAACGGCTGCAGCAAACCAAAGTAAATGTTTTAATTTTCGAAGCTACCGTCTGTAGATTTATTCGTAGTTTTTCCGAAGCAATCGCTTCAAGCATCAATGTTGAAATTTTCTTGATGTCTAATTACCTTTTGGCACACTTTGCTTTCAATAGTGTCTACTATTAGGGTTTAAACCCTTGTACATGCTCTTCGCACCTGACTATTTTGATACTGCATTTTATGTTGGGATAAAAACACCGAAGTTGCTTTAAGGGATTGGGAGAAGGTGCATTTCAGATTTTGCTCGGTTTTTCGCACATGATAATACTTCTGTACTTAGTAACGAATTCTGTAATTAACGACTTTCGAGCGGTAAGCCATTAATTCCTCTGTATGCACATTTTTGAAGTGTCATCTATTCTAACCTCAAACAATGACGATAGCATGGACCTGACTAGGGCGCTGCATACGTAGACAAAAGTGCATCGGAGCGCGTTCAAAAGCCATATACATAGATCGGTCACCGCCTTGTCGAAAGCTATTGTTCGCAGTTGTCTTTGATGTTCACAAGAGTTAACTAACAGAAATGCAAAAGCTTTAACGCCTGGTTAAACCTTTAATTAAAAGTTGTTGCACTCTGAGCATTTTAACATGATTAGTGAGTCACTGAATGGATATTACTCCAACAGTAATCCAATATTACTGTATTACTTTCTCTACTTGTACCTACAGTAGGGAGAGGAAGTGTTGTATTTTACCTATAAGAATAGTATTGTATTTCACTCAAAAATTTCATACGGAGATTTCACTGTAAATACACTTTTTGAGGTCCCTTGTATAAGAAGCATTTTTAGAATATCCTTGTTCGCGCGTATGTGTATCTTTGAACAGTGTAACTCGAAAATTGAAACTCAGCGAACTTGGAATTTAAGATTGGGATCGTTCAAGACCGCAATGTGAAGATTTTCAAGAAAACACCTCCCATGCTACCACACGTCGAAAAATTTTAAAAGATTTGACTTTTTTCAGAATTACTAATGACATTAAGATACCATATGTTTAAGACGTTTTGATGGCAAATGAAATTTGATCTTCACTTTCCTGGTAGTGGTCTCTGAAATTATCTTCATACTGAATGACTTTTCTACAACTGGTAAACCGTAAGAAAAAGACAAGATGTTACTCTACAGAGCACATCTGGTTAAAGCATGCAATTTATGAAAATACTTTTTTCTTCTTCAAAATATTCCTTCTTATTGGTGTGGCTTTTCGCAAGCTTCTACTTTTTTTTAAATAGGAAGTCACTCGCCTTTTTTCTCTTCTGGTCAAGTAAATAGAATGAAACTTAAAAGCAATCAGCTCTTAAAACACTTCAAATCCACAAGAGGATGTGTAATAATACAATTTCTGGAAATATTTATGCTGATTAAGATAAAGTGGATTAAAGTAAAGTAGATGGAATAGTGTAAACATAGTTTGCTAAATAATGTGCAGCAAGTCATGGGTGTGTAATATAGACTTTCTACTGTTAGGTTATTTTGTGTTGTAACACCTCTCGAGAAACTCTTCTAAAAGATGGGTTTGTGCTTCCCCACGTAGACGTGAGAAGCTTCGTTGTACACCACAGCCTTCGTGACCTGCTTGATTAGCGGAAACTTTACGACCTGGCCCTGGGTTTGCTTTTTTAATCAATACTCCGGTATATTTGCACTGTATAGCCTAACAGAAAAGAAATAATAAATTGCATGCGTGAGGCTGTCAGTCGCAGCACGAAGATCGTGACAGTGCTGGAATTTGATGAATCGCTACCATGTCTTTGAACCAAACAAAAAGAGCCATCCTATTGTGTGTTGTTCGCTCGGACCTAAAGACGACATGAAGGAGATGGCCTTTTCATATAAATCAACTTCAGGAGGCCTTCTGCTGAAGATCAATAATAACAAGGAAGACACTCTGGAACTGCCCAACATCTTCCCTCCCTACCCACTTCATCTTTCTGCGATCTTCTTCTTTATTCTTTGCATACCGGTGCTGCCAATATCGCACGTTATAAAACTTACCTATTCATGACAGAATGCATCAGAATTTATTACAATACATCATGCACAAATCGCTATTATTACTAATTTATTTTACTTACTGTTCCTTGAAATTGGCAATGATAATAATATGTGTGACAAAATTATATATTAACAGCAAATTAATTGTGAGGAATTGTCTATTTAATATAATATTAGTAATAATAATCATTATTGTTATTTTATTTATTGTTAATTATTATTACCATTAAATGTGATAATTGTAGGCAGTACACAATGTGCACTACAGAATTTAACCCTAAATGATTTACAATACGCGTGCGATCACATAACTTTCTCTACTCACTGTTTTACTAACTGTTCCTTAAAATGCCTACAACTGCTTTATGTTAATCAAGATAAAAGTTCGTATAACTGTCTTTATTACATATTTCGTTATGGGTACAAAGAGAATAAGGGAATACGCTTATGTGATAGTGAAATATTTAAGAGCTGGTTTCTATGTGTTGAGCTTGAAATTACGCTTTCTTTACATGGCTAGGACAGAAAATAATCCGAACGATTTTCTATTTGAGAAAACTAAGGGTATTTGAAAACTCAAACCAATGAGGACTAATACTCCAAAAAGTTTCCTCTCCCGTAAAAAAGACAAGCTCTGTACTTTAATAAGACCATCATTTGCAGTAGTATTGTGCAGTAAGTGCCATGCGTTATGCCAGTGTTGTAAGTCAACAACGAAAAAAGGAAGACAAGGCTGTCGTATGATGTTTGTAAACAGATGTGACTCAAATTACATTCTGCTAAGGTTGCTACGCCAAAATGGAGAAAAGATTCCCGTTTGAGCGACGGAAAGCAGTTTTCAACTGGTATTGGAAAACCAAAGTTTTTGTGGAAATAGCTGTTAATTTCCCTGGAATTAATGTTTGGTGTGGGTTATCATCTAATTAGATTCTTTTTTGATGGAAGTGTACCTCAACATGCTACGCATATCTGTCTAACCAGTCATTCGCACAATATATAGAAATAAGGAATTTTACTTCCAACAGGATGGTGCACCACTACATTATCACCACGATGTACTTGCCCACCTTACATTGGATAGGAAGAAGAGGTCCGATTGCGCTTCCATCGCGTTCTTCGATCTAAATCCGCTGGACTTCTGCCAATGGGAAACTATTAAGCATGTTTTATAACGTAGAAAACCAGCCACACTGGAATAAATTGAAACGGCATTTTCTGTTTGTATGAATTCAGCTTTATTACTTTGACACAGCTTTTTATTTGCTTTAAGCGTGTATGCCTTTTTTTGGCACCCTGTGTATTATTAACTAAACATATAATGCACTAATGTGATATTTTGTTTGATATCGAAGCAAAAATATAATTTCCCAGCTTTTACTATTTTCAATTCTCTGTTTTAACTCGTAGCAAACGCTTGAGTACAAACTAGTTTTAAAGAGCATTATAACTTCAGTGAATGAAATGCCAGTGCTACTATGATGTAATATTTTTGTATTTTTGGGTGGCAGAGTTGTGAAACCTAACCCCTTTTCTACCCAGGCGAACATAATGCTATTATCCGAGTTCCTCCCCCAAGACTAATCCGCAGGCGCCTGAACTGCTTAAGGGCATACTCGCTGGCTGCTCTGCTTGTGAAACTGAGTCATATAATCAGTTCAGGCTTAACGACTCCACGAGTGTCGATGAAAATTGCTGGTGTAATATTACATCCAGAAAATAATGCTTCAAGTTGGAATTTAACATCTACAAACCGGTATTGTAATAAAGATGATAAAATCAGTCCGGTTGCCTTTCTATCTATTTTTTTTAAAATTGTACCACCAATACATAGTTTTCTTTTCGTCATTAACACAGTCTACAGTCTTTCGAGCAATCACAACTCCAAATTATTATTTCTCATAACGTTGCTCAGTCCTTTCAGTGCCTTTCTTCACTTTCTCTTGCTCTCATACACTAATTACAATGTTGTAATCACTGTTACGACGCACAGCTGTCTTGCACTCGCTGACATACTGAACGACTAGTATCTATAACTGCAACCGTCTAAACTCACTCCTCTGATCTCTTTATATACTGGGGATGACGTCACAAGGACCTTTCTCGATTTCTACACACACGCGCACAACGTAAATGATTCAGCTAGAAGTTTCGCGAACGTTCTCCACACCCCTTTTGTGTCTGTCGCCTCGATTGTTAACAGTCACGTACACACAGCAGCCCCGGGAGGAAGCTGGGTCTTGAATGTCTTTGCCAGCTCGCCGGCATGGCTTATGGTGTGAAGTAGCTTGGCCCCTTCCGCCACAGTATCATCCGCAGAAAAATTTTAGTTACGTATATTAGTGTTAGATGGACACAAAGCGCGATCAAAACATAAAATGCAGGTTTAAATATACTAAAACACTGCTTAATGTTAACCATTTATGTCTCATTTTTATTGATATTAAAACCAAATCTTTCTCCCATAATTGATAGTTATTGTAATATTACAATCATTACAATTTCTAATATTTATTGCAGGTCTATGTTCTCTATTGTCAGAAGTATTGTTTTCATTTACCCTGATTCATTACCCAAACAGCAATCATTAAAACTCAAATCGTTTTTGGTTGTCTGCATTTTGCAATAGCATAGGTATAACGACTTATGCCCCATTGGACTGGCATGATGTAACGTGTTATGAATGCCAACTCTCTTCATTCCCAACGCGTAAGCTGCTGCATGAAGTTTTGTGGCAGTCCTACACCGTGTATTCAACAGAGGAGTAGATTGATGTGCTTTTGATCTACGGAGAAGCAAGAGTCAATGTAGAAGCAGCTCAGCATCTATACCGATGGAGAAATCCTAATAGACGACAATAATACCATTCAAATTTAAATAACAGCTTTTAGCATAATAATTGTTCAGCCAATGTTCTTTGTGAGTATTACACGGTAAAAAATTAGCACATTTAGGGGGATCAAACCACATCTACACCAGGCGGATTACCTACGAATCGGGCGCTAATTCCAACTAAGCTAGCTAGTAACGTGTGAGGTAAACATTCCATTTAACACTTTGTATTCGCTGGTCCAGGTGAACGTTTGCAGAGGTGCACACGTCAGCTGTCTTAATTACGAGTATATTAAAAGGTGGTGCTCTAAAATCTATATTAGAACCTTCCAATTACATCAAGTGTGTAACCAAAGACATCCATGTTAAATACTTGGTGGAACCTAGCACAGGGGCCGATGCTTTCTTGTTGGGAGTATAAAATGCGGATTGCATAAAACTGGAAAATCAGGAGCAACTAACTCACCCGGTATAAATGAGAATGGCGTAGTACGGATGTTTCTCGAAATCTAGCTTTTCCAGCTTTTCTCGAACTTCTCATAAATAAGCTGGCAGTTGGAAGACTGAATAGTCTGGAAATGCTTTGTTCTCCTCCAATCTTTGTTCTGTTCGTTCCATTGACTCGGAGCGATCAGGAGTGACAAGGAGTAGCGTGAGGTAGCTAGACCTTGAGCGGCTTTAATGGTCAGCGTCACAATAATATAAAAACTGTGAGCATAGAAAACGTTAATCCTCTGTGTTAATATAAAATATGGTTTATTTCTGTTTTCTAATGTTCCATATCTTTTCTTTTTATACAAATTGATTAACCAGCCCTGCCAACGAACTTGAAAACAGAACTAATACTTCCAGACGCTAAGAAGGATGGGAAATAATCCTGGCTAATGATAAATTCCCAACCTTTAGCTAGAAATCGAACCATGGACCTGTGAATTTGAAGATTAACCTGCTAACCGTCAGACCATCTAGGCAGTCGTATGAATTTGGATCAGGGATCGCTAATTCTTAATCAATTGGTCCCTCAGCGACCTAACGAGGTGGAGTGCACCCCGGATCAGATCTCCCAGCGAGAGGAAACCCCCACGAATGTAACCCTGGTCTTCCACTTGGAAACAGACCGCTAAGGAAACGACCCGACTAAACCCGTAGATACCAATAATGCTTGAACTTTGTGTTATGTAGCAAGTGAGCTTTTAAATAGAAGTGTTTGCACACTGAAAGATACGAACTCGGTGCACGTATTGTTCATTTGGACTGACCTCGTTCTGAAAAGGTCGATTCTGCAGACACTCTCTACTTTTGTGTTTAATACTCCGTTTTATACCCCTTTTTGGTGGTTTAAAACCGTTAATTTAATATTCTCTCACGGTAGATCACATTGCAAATTATTCTTATTATACTATGACCCCATTCATTACAGGAGCAGGCAGTAACCTCGTTTCAGAGGTTGCTAACGTCTCTTTTAGTTTAAACTGAAGGCTGGATTTACATGGCTACCCATTCTACAGTGCAGGCGAGAGCATGTATGACTCAAGGTTACTACAGCCACCAGCAATGGGATGAGATTGGAAGGAGAATGAGTGGATCGAAAACTTCCAGTGGTGGACTGTAACCACCAACTGGGTGGACCATTTCAAAACTGCCTAGCGGCGCGCGTGTACCAGTGAGACATTAGTCCGCTCTGTCACGGTGCGAAAACCTGCAGTTTGTTCACTAGCTCACGCAGCCAGCCAGCACATCAGTAAACACTTCCAGGTACACAGCTATATCTGAAGCAGAAATCGTGCTTCTAGTCGCGCTTATGATAGTAGTGTCAATTTCGGAATGTGTATTCACGCCAGATTAAAGCAAAGAACTCACTCATTATAGCTGAATTGAAATGTTTTAAGTTCATGGAGTATATTTAGTTTATAAAACCTAAACGATGTTTTCAACTTCCTTATTAGATAGATACTTTATTTCACTGCTTAGAGCATGGCCCGGTGGTAGCGCTGTCAATATAATATACAATTCTTTACAATATGATATACAATTCTTTACAATATGATATACAATTCTTTACAATATAATATACAACTCCTTACAATATAATATACAATTCCTTACAACATATATACAATTCCTTTCTTGCACTATGGTAACTATACAGGATGGTATCTTTCTCCCACTGATCATTTTCTAACGTTTCTATATTTTTCAAAAATCCTGCCAGCCTGTTTTGATCTCAAGTGGCATATCTTCGAGCGTTATATAGTACAATATCTACAACGATATGCCACCTGTTACATTTATTCAACTATTCACTTTACCTTGGCCCAAGCAAGTTTTACAGGATTGAGGAGGCCATGTGACGCGGCTCCGTGGCCGAGTGGTTAGTGCGCCTACCACCTAGGGGGCCGGGTTCGACCCCAGTGACCCGCATGTGGTATTCGTGGTGGACGAAGCGGCGGCATCAGGGTAGTTTTTCTCCCGATTCTCCGGGTTCTCCGGTTTCCCCCGCCACTCATTCCACCAATTACTCCATTATCACCTTTCCAAGCATCTATTTCGCCTGCATTTCATATCATCCTCTTCCTCACTATCATACCTGGTGCTGGGCTGACCACCCGCTACCAGGTCTTCACTCTGTCCGGTCCATAGCTTTCTCTGCTCCCCGACAGGCGTCTCATCCTAGGCACAGGATTCTAAGCTCTAGGGGGTGTAAGTCCTACATAAAGGGAGGGTAAAAAGGTAAAGAAGAACAAACACATGTATGGGGGCAAGTAAACAACAGGTAGCCCAGTAAAACAAAACATGCGTCCAGTTTAAGAAACCTTTGTGTTTTTTTCAATGATCAGATTTCACAGAACTCCTAGGCGGAGGATTAACTGCTTCTACATTACTGTTTTCATTACTCCCGACATAACACTAATGATTCGAACGATTTTATAACGGTAATTAAGAGAAATTTGTTGCAAGTAAACATAGAGCGAATAACAATGAAGGAAATGTGGCAACTAACCAACAAACAACCTTTGCACGAAAGTTTACGAAACTCGGGTTACACTAGGTGGAATGTCTCTCCCTTAAGACCATGAGCTAGTGAACACAGTGTGTATGGTGTATGGTGGAGATTGGATCAACTGTACTACACCAGTAAGAGACATTCAGAAAACGTAATATTGAACTCCCTATTTGTCAGACTATGTTGAAAATGTTCTTGTTTCAGTGCTTAAGCTTTTGGAAACGTTCACATAACGGAATTAAGAGACAGGAAAGGGCGAAGAATTTGTCTACCAAACGGGGGAAAACGCAACAAAATTCATGTGGACAGACTAATGGGAATCGATCTAACATCGGACTTCCCGAATCTGAGCCTCACATGTTACCGGGGATCCATCTTGCAGGGTGTCTTTTGGGAGATATTGCCAAAATCTAATGAGAGCCTTACGAAATGTTCATCTTCTCAGTTTATGTCAGCATATTTAATCCCTCGATGATACACTAAATTAGCGTATTGTTCCGTTTCACAAAAATCTTAAAGATTTATAAGTCCGCGTTAAACCTTTGCACTGCAGGATTCGGCGTAGATCGTCCTCCCTTAGCACGCTGGTTGGCAAGTAGTCACAAAGGAACATATTTTAATGAAAATGACATAAACAAACTCCACCTTCACATTTTTCAGGGTGATGATAAGAAAAAGGTTAAGTTAGTTGAAAATGTCAACAAAAACTTCTTAAATTAGTACAATATTACATTTCTAACCTAAAGAAAAATTAAAACTCACTGCAGCAATAGAATTTTTTAAGCCATTGCCCAATTTAATTCTCACAATTTGTATAACAAGTGTACCATTGTCTGAACAACAACTTCCTTGTTAGCTAATGCGTCTGTAAAATGTAACCGAAAGTTGTGAAGAATTTAATAACTGAAAAGTTTTTATAATAAAATAATATGAATTCTAAACTTCAAACATTTGTTGCATTTGAATCACTTAAATTACCAATTAACTGAAGCTTTAAATGCATAAGTACTTATTAATATGCAGACCTTTGGTTTTGGCAAACATTTCTCCAGCATTTCATTCAGCAATAATGGACAAAGTCTTTCGTCTTTCATAACCTTTTAAACCTCATACCAACGTCTCTTAGGTCCTCTCTTATTAGTCATGTCATGCTTGTGTAAGTGTATAACTCAATGTGAACGTCAGCATCCATTTCTCGCTGGTCATGTTTTAGAGTGCTTTTCGAGGTAGTTCTTTAACGACGGCATACCAAAACCGACATCGATTTCTGTCAGGGAGCGATATTGTGGAAACTAAATTGCAGAAAGTTTCTGTCGCATGTACCACCTGTGTTTATTTAGTAGCAGTTTATTCCAAAAGCTTTGCCAAACTTGCCCACTTAAAATTCTCCCAGCTATTTTATCCGTCGTTCACCGAGGCATTCTGTATAAGCGTAAGGTGTTGAAAATAGGAATAAATGCTGTTAGAGAAGTAAACCTATGTAAGTGGCTTAATATTAGACACTACAACTCTAGTATTAAATAACTTCGAAATATGCATTCAAATATTGAAACGAGCATTAGTGGGTATGTTTCTTTTGCATGAACAGTGGAGTGCAATTTTGAAACTATTTATTTCTCTTGCCGCAATGATCTCGCAGGTTTGTTTGAGGTAAGACGCCTCTTATACTTCTAAGGCAGGACCTCAATTCGTTAGTTTTTTACTACTTATCCTACCTGGTTATGCTCAGTCTTGTTTGCATGAACTTCCATACGGGCGTTGGCAACGGAAAACCTACAGTTATCTTATAAGTAGCAAGATTTAATCCCCATATACCTCCGACCTTTTTATCTTCTTTGTTATTTATAATGCTCTTAGAATACAGATGCACTTGATGGACTATAATTTACCGTTCTAGATCTCAAATATATTATATTCCTTTTACCAAGCATAACACGATCGGCTTCCGAAACCTCTATACACACATTTTATTATAAGGCCTTAGAAAGAAACAATCTCAATATGTACTTGTTCTCCGTGGCAGATCGACAAACATCCCGGGAAAATACCAGATTCAGGTTACACAGGTGCGGTTTCAAACCTAATGGAGGGCAATAAACCTTTTTGGGCGTAAAAATTCTTAGCCTGGCTTCCTTCGGAAGAGAAGTAAAGCCGGTGGTTCCATGTCTTAGATTTAGAGGTAAAGCTAAATAGACTGGCAACAAAATTAAGCAATCTTTCACCCTAACATAGAATGGAATTACCATAAGACTTAAAGAGCGTCCATAAATTATAACAAAATGATGTAAAGAGATAGAAATAGACTGAAAATACTATTTCATAGCCAGAAGAGAACCACGGATCTTCCGATTGCTCTAACCACCACTACCGTAAGATCCGGGGTTCAAATCCCGGCTATGACATTGAATTTTTCAGTCTCACGCTACACCATTCCAACCTTGTACTACACATAGCTATTGTGGAGGAACTAATTTCCAAAAAATGCCCAAAATAAGAACATTCTGACGTATTACTTCGCACAAACTTCTACATCCACAGTGATTTAATTTTACAAAGTTTCTAGAAACCTTGTCGATATGAACTACTTGCAGAAATAGCTTAGTTACACATTTCGTTGTAGATGAAAGGCAGACAGAGGAAAGCAAATTGATAACAATCAGATACTTAAAAGCGGCAGACTAATTGTTTGCCTTTGAGTTCCCTGTATATTCCATAATAACCGAAGATACAAACCAATAAAGACCTTAGTTGTTTAACATTGAACAATTTTATCCAATATTAATGGATATTTCCTGACTGACATTACAGAAAGGTAATTGGAAATAATTTGCGTGTTTTAATGAGACCCAGAATTTTAGTACAAGTTTTTTCTTTCTGTTATGATTAACACGTAATGCAAAATTCTGCAGAACTCGTACTGAACGAAAAGGACTTTGCTAAAAACTTCAGTATATACATTTCATTTGGTAAGAAAGTATCTTCAGGATGTTATGCTAATAAAAATCTTCAGCAAAAGTTTTCAGAAATAAAAAATGTTGAGTATTTTCCCATATGAAGCATACAGTTTGTCCACCATCTCATGGTTCCTGGCAGAACTGCAACGGTTCACTACGACAGTAAACAATTCTAGGTACACAGCGATATCTGAAGATGATGTATCGCCTTTGTTGTATTATTTGAATAATGTACCGTGACGAAAGAGTGAGAGGGAACATTATACGTGAAATAAACCGGGGAAGTCCCAAATCTAAGGTGGAGTTTTAAAGTAGGGTATGAAGACTCCCCAATGCTTTTCCACCACCTAATAGTGACGCCCTCCAAGGACGGGCATCAAACCCAGGACGAGGTAAGACACTAGCCGGAGGCACTGCACTAAAAGAAACAGCCCCTTGCACTCGGTAGGGTGACTAAGAATTGTAGCTTTAGTTATGACATAGACAAAAATCTGCCATACAAAATAACTTACATCTCTTTAAAACGCACAATTTGTTTCAACGAACCTCTTTTTGTGGCGACAGCCACCTTAGAGATATTTCTTATTAATAGTTTGAGTTATCCAATACTTATTCATTCTTTTAAAGTTCTCTTTATATTTAGAGTTTTTCACAATGTTATGGAAAGAGTGGAATTTTAAGGACAGCAATAGCGTACAGTATGTAAATATTGCACTGTCGCCATTCCCTTTTTACATCTAAGGAAATGTGTAATGCAGTTTCTTACGGACATTGGTATTTTAGTTTCATATCCTTCAGGAATGCAACACAAAGATGTTCAAGATAATACCTCCACCCTGAACTATTCTTTATATAGAAACATTATGGAAAATTTTGAATTTCTCAAAAATGGCTATTTTGAATAAAATGCCATACGTTTAAGATATTTTTATTGCAAATGAAATGTATATTTTGAATTTCCTGGCTATAGGCTATGTAGTGCTGTTTACTCTTGATGACTTTTGCATAACTGATAAACCGTAAGAGATAGACCAAATCTTACTATAAAAAAATTTACGTATATCTCGTTAAAAGACACAATCTATGACCAAACGCATTTTTTATGGTGCAAACCATTTCGGAGATATTTTAGTGAGTTTTGCAAAACTTATAATTTTCTCAAATGGAAGGTGGTTACTCACTTTTTTATCTCTTGGCCATGAAAGAGAACAGAATTTCAAAGCTTTCATATAGCGACCACTTTAAAAGATTTGATTATCACTCAGTCTACTGTATTCCCATGTTCCCCTTGCACTTACAAGAAAATTAGCAATAATTTTTACAAAAGTTATCTCGACTAACATGAATAAGATAGAGAAAGAATAGTGTGTAAGAATAGTTAGTACAAGATTAGAGAGGGTCATATGAGCACAGCAAATCAGATATTTTTTATTTAGGAAGGGACAGAGTTACGGCGACTGCATCAGTTATGTGAGGTTTAGAATAGACGAGCAATGAACTCCGAGAAGCTCATACTTTTCGAATGATAACATCGCTTGCCACACAGCGTGACCTGTTAAGGGTTATTCCGTAGTCGCAGCAGCGAATATTTATCTTCAAACATTGTGTGCTCCCATCTTACTTTCTTCCTTTTATTGCAAATGGACTATTCTTTCAAAGACGTTTGAGGTCTGACCTCAAAACACTCGTACCCTACAGGTCATCAAGGTGCACATGTACCATTTTTCTAGCGTGACATAAGACTTTCTTGTTTTCCCTTTTATGTGCAGTTGTTTTTGTGTTCAGGAATACGTTGAACCTCGACATCCCCAACAACATGAATGCCATTATCCAATGTTTGTCAACAAACGTTTCTGAGATCTCCAGATTTAACTGGATAACTATTTCAGGAGAATGTGTATATGCATGT
The DNA here is from genome assembly GCA_030765045.1 of Tenodera sinensis. Taxonomy (NCBI): domain Eukaryota; kingdom Metazoa; phylum Arthropoda; class Insecta; order Mantodea; family Mantidae; genus Tenodera; species Tenodera sinensis. Next base: position 114,128,581 of record CM060968.1, on the reverse strand, counting down.
CTGTGTGTGGGTCGTGTGTGTGTGTGTGTGTGTGTGTGTGTGTGTGTGTGTGTGTGTGTGTGTGTGTTTGCGTGTGTTGAAATGTTGAAAATTGATATAAACATGTGTTGCAAAATACTTCGTGATTGATTTATTAATTGAAGAATTTTAAAGCCGCATATTATTCCAGGAGCTCTCAGAGTGCATGCACCAGAGCATTGCACGGTGCAAGGTGCCAAATGTGATAAGATTGATCTCAGTCCAAACATCCTCTCTCTCTCTCTCTCTCCCTGTCTCTCTCTCTCTCTCTCCGTACGCTTCTCACACTCGTTTTCCCGTTTCTTTCTTCCTTACTTTCAATACTGTTTCTTCCTCACTAGATAATGTTTACGTTCGGTGCACAGTGTTAAAATGGTTGATTTGATTTCTTATGATCAAATCTGATGTGATCTAGAAACCACTGGTACGAACCTCATTTCTGGATAAAGAATGCTCATCTGCAAAATGTAACAATCTCTTTAATTGTTCCTCCTTAGCGTTCTCTATTCTATGATTTCATCAAGTGTGTCTACGTATACTCGGTTATAGTCTCTTTCAACAGATTTTCTGACACACGTAATTATTGTACCGTAGATGAAGCATTTGGCTCTACCGTTCGTCATTCTTTGCTTTCTTTGGAGCAGGTCACTCCATTATTAGATATTCTTTCATTTACATTTCATTCATATTTATTTCACTGATAAGCAAGCCCTCTATCAACACACGCTTCCTCACTTCTTCACTCTGCAGCGCGCGAATTGAGCCGAACTTAATCGAGTCGCCACGATTGCATGGTGCAAAGAACCATTGCACCCTGTGCGATTTTAAGTTTTGAAAGGCGCTGCATCAATCTATTTCTTGACGTTGTTAGCTTGTTAGGAAGTGTTCAACTCATACGTCAGCGTTCTCTGAATAAATACATAGATAAATGAAGTTGCTGGATTGGAAAGCCATTGAACATAAACTTTCATCAATAAATTAGTAACGCAAACGAATTCTCAGACATATGTTTATAATTAACCTTTTTCTTGTTTCAGTGCGAGGAACCTAACCTCAAACTTTGCAAAAGTATTTTTGAAACACCCTTTATATCGTTCAATTTTCCCTGATACTTCTTAGCTCACTGTCACTTCAGTAATATAAACTAGTTCCAATTGCCACTGTTAATTTGACTTCCTCTTGATGTAGTGACATCCAAACGTCCAGTTCACTCACTGGGGAGTCAAACATCGGACTTCTCTAATCCCTGCAGCAAGAGCACTCATTGAACATAATCATAGGTCACTACTCGTCGTACAGCGCTGTTGTAAATTCAAAAGAGTGCTCACTTATGTGATTAATAATAATGATGATAATAATAATAATAAAAATAATAATAATAATAATAATAATAATCATAATGATAATAACAATAACAATAACAATAACAACAATAACAATAACAATAATAACAATAACAACAATAACTATAATAATAACAACAATAATAATAATAATAATAATAATAATAATAATAATAATAATAATAATAATAATAATAATAATAATAATAATAATAATAATAATAATAATAATAATAATAATAATAATAATAATAATAATAATAATAATAATAATAATAATAATAATAATAATAATAATAATAATAATAATAATAATAATAATAATAAATACTGTTCTTACACTTGAGCTATGAATGTGTAATTCCCTGTCTTTGACTTTGATAGTTTATTTCATTTGTTTAAACTTATTTTCAATTTCACTCCTCTACCTCCTGAACCTAATATCAGTTCTCGCACATAACATTAGTTCTCCCTTTTTGACATCATGTGTTTTCACTGTTATATTCAGATACGTATGTCCTGCCTTCCTTGGCACGCGGTCGCGCTGATTGTTTGCTTGTTGAGTAGTTCATTGTGGGCCTTCCCTTTGTTGCAGTTCCTCGACTTCCTGGCCCAGTTGCATATGTGTAGCTGTTGGAAATTTCCACAAGATTCTAGAACTTTTGAGGTGGAGAACACTCCAGAATATTCTGATGATACGTTTCTGATGTTTACCCTGGGCGAGCATGCAGCTTGACTGTTTACCGTTCCAAGTGCCTGGCACCGAGCTCCCTGTAACCTTGGCTATAGCCACTGCATTATATTATTTCGTGTTACTTGGCAAACTTAAATTGAGTCAGATTACAAAATAAGCAAAACGCGTTCTCTTTTATCGGAGTATTTTCAAGCTTTACCTCTGGGGCATATTAATTAATCCATCGTCGGGTATACATAGGACCTTTCCTTCGTCACCATAGCTGCAGCCATTCCGACGCTGACAGCTCAAGGCGTCAGGGGAATAGGAACTTCCTCTCGTGCTAACCCCTTGAATATTTTATTTACTGGAGCCAGGCACAGCACTGTTAATGTTTCTCGAGTTCACACAGCAGCCGTGAAGTGTTTATGTGGCCGCAAGTCTGTGGCATGGCCACCAAATGAAATGGAACGAGAGGAAAAGTAATGAATCGCTGCTGTCTCGACACCCGTGACGAGGACCTGACGTTGTGACCCCGACCGACTCCAGGCTTTTGTCTCCACTTGCAAGTAAATTATTAATCTTCTCTTCCTCATCTGTCACACGCACTGCCATTTCTTTTGTTTCACACTGACACGAGTAGGTTGGTCAGCGCGAATTTCTTACAAAAAAGTGACGGTAATGAAGTGCTAACTTTTTCTGGTTCTCGACAGACAGTTTATAATGCCACTGTAAAACCTGTTTAAACCGAACCTCCTTTACAGACTCTTAGTAGTATAACAGCAGGTATTTCTATCGGTAATTGAGGACAATATCATAAACAATATTACATCAATATTTGCTTCACTTGTGGACTTATTTTAATTATTAAGCGTAGCATGCTTTCAGGTTGATTAGTGCCTCTAAGTAGGAATGATACAGAAGGCGTGACACAGATTGGACAGGAATCACCTTAATGAATGTGTATCAGAAGTTTGTTGGAATGTTTTCTGCAAGGCTAATGAACTCATGCTACCTCCATACGTCACGCATTGAGGTGTAAAGCTAAGCGGATAGTCTATACTGTAACGTGTTTACCTGGTGATGTGGTTAGCTTTCTTCTTCTAGGGATAGGATTTATAAAGGACGTAGTCGTTCTGGAATAGGAGTAAGCAAGGAGAAAGATCTAAGTCTTTCTCACAGAGAGCCTGAGGTGGCTAGCAACACAGAGAAATCCGACGAGTCCAGTAGAAAAAGATGTATTTAGTAGTTCTTCATGACAGCAGATATAGACATGGGGATTCTAACAAAAAGCCAGATGTTATGTGATAAAGCAACAGAAAAGAAAAATTACAAAATTTATCAAGAGTTTATATCTGGTCTATTTTAAAAGAAATTAGGAGATTAAGACAAGAATTTTACTCCTCATGGTGTGTGTAAAATTTGTGTAGAAAATATAAGACAGTGGTACAACGGAGTTCCTTCATCTATGCCCTCTGATATTCCTATGGTGTGGCGTGAACAACAAAATCATATTAATGACTTATTTTTGTCTGTGTAATATATCTGGATTCAATAGGAAAAACAAGGCAGACATTATTATATATCGAAACTTGCTATCAGCAACTGTGTCTCATGGACCTGATGTTCCTGTACCATTAACATATTGTCAGAAGGTAGTAGGTTGTAGAAGATGAAATAAGTTGGCTCCCAAACTTAGAAGGTAATTCAAATTCATTGAATCAGTCAAAATTAAATTACTTGGCTTACTTCATTTGATTCTTACCAAAGAAGAAAGTGAAATTATAGGTTCAAGGCTGAAAGAAGACAATCTTTTAGCATCTGGAACCACTTACTATTGCTACAGGCTTCCAGAAAAAGAGTTCAAAAGATATTATGTAAAAGAAGGAGAACCAGTGTATTGTTGTGATATCCCTAACTTGATAAGGTCGTCTTGGAACAGCTTGCGAAGCAAAATATTTGTGTCTGTTTAAAGATTCGAGTAAGAGAAGCCTGAAAGATGTTCTACTGCACAACAGCAATGTGTTTGCTTCGGTCTCAATAACTCACTCAACATCCCTCAAAGGAACGTATCCTGTCCTGGAAAAAGTTGAATATAATGAACACAAGTGGTTCGTGTGCTGTGATCCTAAGGTGTGCGGTATTTTATTTGACCGACAAGCAGGGTACACAAAATTCCCGTGCTTTTCGTGTGAATGGGACTCTAGAGCCATAGAAAGACCCTGGAGTAAAACTAATTGGCCAGCAAAAAATGTTTAGTGCTAGGGACACAAAATGTAATAAATTACCCACTGATTGACTCACACAAGCTTTTGCTGCCCCCGTTGTATATCAAATTAGGGATAATGAAGAAATTTGTCAAAGCTTTGGACAAATGTGGTTCTTGTTTCCAATATCTCATTCAGAAATTTCCATTCAGTGAAGTTATAACCATCGCCAATATGAACACATTGTTTAAACGATGCTCGAAAAGTTAATGGCACTCTGATGCAATATGACTTAAAACTGCATTTTCTGCATTCGTCAGGGTCACAAACGTAAGTCACGTCGGCGTTCGTTTTCAGCAAAGCGGAGGAGAAAATATCACCATAGTTATGTTTGAAATTTTCTAGTTCAGTGTGCACTGTTGCATCTGTAGAATTGAGATTGTTTCTTTGTTTGGATGATTTCACGGATTTTAAATTGTGTTTAAAAACTACTAGAAACAAACTCTAATATTACATATTTCCTTTCTGCATGGCCAAAAGAGAGAGAGAGAGAGAGAAGTAGTTTAAATTCACAGGCAGGTGTAAGTAACAAACAGAAGTGGATTCATATTATTACGATGGTAGTTTTGTAAGCTTTTGGTTAAGTACAAATGTATAGAATTCAGATATTCGGGACATACTGTATTGAAGTCCGGACAAGCGATTTCCTGTCCGCATATCTGTCCAAAGTAATTTCCTTAAGACCACGTTGCAGGAACACGTGGTTAAGTCACGCTCCGGTCCTACACGTGCAATCAGCTTAGTGACTCGTGCTGAAAAATTACTCGCTAAGCTACTTTGACAGCGAGTTTTGTGTATTTAAACACCAAATTTTTACCACGGCGGGGGGTGGCGAATTTTCACCACACGCTAAGAGGAACTTGGGTCACTTTGATCTTTGGTCCTTCACATTTCTCAGATACCCTTAGCACATTGCATCCTGAACTAGAACACCTAAATACTAGAACCCCCTACTGCATGCCCCGCCCAATCGTGATAGATTGTTTTTACAGAAGACGCCCAGCGTCCATTTTAACATGACGCATGGTTGCGAAGCTAAGTAAAGTTCACGATTGAGTGTCGCATAATTGAAATATCATTTATCGAATTATCTCTACTTATAGCCCTAAAATCTGTAACCGGAAATCTGGACAAACGGAAATTAACCTCGAAACAAAATATTTATCTATATTAATGAATACTCTAAACCCCCCAAAAATAAAGGAATGAATAAATGAATCAATCAATGAATCAATGAATAAATAAACAAATCAACAAAACACAAAAGAACGAGCGAACAAACAAACAAATAAATACATAAAAATGCCTAACGCGGGAACGGAATGTTTTGTAACAGTTTGCTTAAATAATGCAGGACGGATTATTAAAGCGGAATAATAGCTAAGCGTTAAATTTTTAAAGCGATTAAGCATTAATTTCGTACGGCAGTATATTTGCACTGCTGTTTTAAAAACCGCTATGTGAGATTTAATTTGGCACAGTTACTGAATTTTACGGGAAACGCATATTCTGAGATTCTCTAAATTTAAAAAAAGGGCTTGTGTAAAAGTCAGAATGAAGAGGACTTTAGGGTCTATTCCCAGAACATTTACTATATGAATTATGTTTACCATAACATCTTAAACAACTTTTAAATCAAATGATTGGAGCTGATTTTGAAAAGAAAAAAAAAAAAAAAAAAAAAACCAGATATTCGATAATGCTTCCATTGAAAGCGTGGCTTGGGGTTGCGAGATTTTCTTGAAAATCGTATCTTAGAAAGGCACTCAAATGAAATACCAAGTTTGGTATTTAACCAACTTTGAGTTTTGAGTTATGTTCATGGACATAGAGGCGCGCACGCGCACACGTAGATAGTTTTTGTTTTTAAAATTTGTTTTTCACGTAGTCCCAAAATGTGTTCTTTTAATGAAATTTTGGTATCGAAGTTTTGAATTGAATACAAGACTTCCTCTACTTGCTGTAGGTATTAATGGAGAACGTAACATATTTGTAATATATACATATAAAGCAAGAGAATCTGCAGCATAATTTCGAAACTGTTTGAACCATGTGCTTATTGACAAAACAGGCAAAATGTGTTATATGCCACATAAAATATGTTTAAGGTGCTGGGAATGTAGTAATTAGCTAACATACTTTCTGACATCATAGAAGAAATATGCGTTTGCATTAAAACCTGTCTCCTGACAAGACAATAGAAGTTAATGACAGCAAGCGAAGAAAATATTACTGGCGACCTCACCTCCTACATCTGCCGCTGTCAGCTGGTACTGGGGGCATTTAAAATGTACACCCGAGTGTTAAAATGTTAAAATATAATTGGCTTATAAATTATACTACATGCTGTTATGCAAACGCACTGCTACGGAACGTAAGTTGTTGAATTCTTAGTTTTGGGAATCTAAGAACCTGTTTCCGTTTGATGTTGGCGACTAATTTATTACAGTCTGTTCCTTTCATCTCGTACAGAGGAAGCTCTTGACAACACAAGTGCTGTTGCACGACACTGTTTACCTGAAGCAGTTATCAAATTGCCTGAGAGGAAACCAAACACTTGTCTCCATCAGCTTCAGAGACTCGTGACATTTACCAGAGGGGCAGTGTGACAACCACACGCAACCAAATTATCTATTTACAGACAATCTATTAACACTAGGAGGAGCAGTTGGTTCATGTGCATCAGATCTCAATCGTTTTCCCAGGTCATATTTATCTTTAGTCTTCATTTTAGCGTTAATACTTGGTACTTTTATAGTAATAAATCACAAACATTATTGTGAAATAAATGAAGGAACTGTTTCCTCGTGAGTCAGTGGGTGAGTGAGTCAGTGAGTGAGCGAGTGATTGAGTGAGTTGAGCTTAAGGGCTCGCCGACAGCTAGGTCATTTGGGTCCGAAGTTAAAGGATAAAAAACACGGAAGCTCACCCGTGAAGCCTGAGTTAAAACGTTAAAATATTAAAGGTAAAAGTTAAAGCAGTTAAAACTTGCATAATAATCGATAAAATGCTAAAATGCTGAAAAGTTAAAATAGGTTTTAAATTAGGGAACATAATCATGCCATAAACGTTCAAAAAATTGCTTACCGAAGCCAATTTGGACGACAAAACTGCAGTACTGCACTTACAGCTGATAGATCGTAGCCCAAAACTGACTGCAAAGGAAAACCCAGATCATGGGGCTGGTGCTCACGAGCGTATAGTGGGCAATCAAGAAGGGTATTTGCTACAGAATTGAACGCCATACGCCGGGTCACCATGCAAAAGGTGTCCATGGGTGTGACCAATACTCAAGCGGGTTAGAATGACCTCCGCCAGCCTAACATCACTGCAAGATGCCATCCAGAGTTGCACAAGTCCTTGATCGTCCATAGTTGAGTGCCAGCTAACGCTTCCCATGATTGCTGCCAGATAAATGAAAGATGGCGACGGAAGTACAGCTACACATATATGTAAGACAGATGCAGAGCGAATAGAAAGAGAAAGTGTGATCACTCCACTGCTGTTCCATATGATTATACAAGAGCTACCTGGCGCCTCCGTCAGGTGGCAGCAAAGGCGTTAGTGTGGCTATTTACAGCGCTTTTCGCTGGGTATTGCATTTGAGTGTTGTTATGCATGGTTGCTTTGTTTGTTACAGTGCGATGAATTGTGGTTAATTTTTATGAAACTGTGAATTTATAGAAATAATCGACATGCCTATGTGTTTCGTGCCTGGTTGTAGATCTGGATACGACAAATCTAAGGGTAAACATTTCTCTACATCTCCAAAAGATAAACTACTGTTTTCTAAATGGGAGAGGGCCATACCAAGAAAGGACAAGTACCTTTCTTCGAATATTTACGTGTGTGATTCACATTTTTCATAAGAACTTTTGATAAAGGTACACAAATTTATAGTTAATGGAGAAAATATTGAGATTGCAAGGCAAAGATGGAAGTTAATGCCTCATGCAGTTCCACATCGTTTTCCTAATCTTCCTAAAAACTTATCACGACCAATAGACTACCGTATAAAATACCGTAAACCTCCTTCACAGCGACCATCAAAAAGGGTTGGAAGAAATACCAATTTAGAAGACAGTGGGAATCAGGCAGAAGGCCTTCAAAATACGACATTTAATGTTCTCCTCGCAGGGGATACCAGGAGACATGTTAGTAATAAAGTAGGCTTACTAAAGAAAAGGTTAAAACAACAACAGCGTAATATAATTAGACTAAAATGCCAATTGAAAGTAGCCAATGCAAAGATTCAAGTACTTGAAAGGAAAGTAAATGGAAGTAGTAGCAATATCGATGAATCTGATGGAACAAAATACCCAACTGAAAAACAAAAAATTGTCGTTGATACAATTTTGAAAAGATCAAAGGCAACTAAAAGGAAAGGTATGAGATATAATGAGATATAATGAGATATATTCCGACCATCATCCATCTACAGTGGATTTTCTCCAGTTGCATATGTTACAGTCAATTATGTTCCAAATAAATTAGCAATATCATCTGAAGGCAAGTGTGAGTATAGGCAAGAGCTGCCTTTAACATCATTCGTTAACCAAATGAAGTTATTAGCAAAGGAAATAGTGAGCCATAATAGTGGAATTACAAGAAATATTGAGAGCAAAATTAAGGACGAAATTGAGATTGAGGAACCTGATATACCAGAATGGGAAAACAATGTACCTGAAATTATTCAGAAGGATATGACTAAAGAATGCCTGGTATATCACTTGAGTGGGTATATAGTACACAATTTTTCAAAGCATGTGTTAATTTACTGCATGGCAAGTGTGCAAATTTCCCCTCCGTATCACTTTTAACCACAATTAAAGATCACAAAACTGGTACAGACAATGTATGCCTTACTTACCCCTCTAAATCTGCATATTGCGTTCTTTCGCAAATAGAGAGGGTTTTAGCAGAGAAACTTTCAAATTAAAGTAACTTGTGAGGCGATATATTTTTTGATAGTTGTGACAGTGTTAACCAAATTCGTGTTCCTTCTGGAATTGGGTGTTGTAAGGAACATTTACTGGATCTTGTCCCCAAATTAATTGTGCATTACATGAAGTGTCGCTTCTTTTTCCGCACCAAGGAAATTAAGGAATTACAATCATCAAAGGCTGCAAAATCATCTCGAATATTGTCAAAGGTTACTAATAGCTGATTTCAACATTGGTGAGTACATTCTTATCTGTAGAACAAAATACAAGTAGCTTGTACTAATCTTGCAGCAAAGTTAACTTTTCATTCACAGGAAATTACATTTTACTTTATTCCTTTAATGCCATTTTGCATTCTAGTGGTAACATTATTGTCATGTATTTCTCTGAATGGCTGCCAGAATGTGCATGCGTGAGTTAGTCAGTGTTAAACAACACTATTCTTCTCCTTTACTACTTTTCCAGTGAATCTTCTGCTAAACGCTGCCATCTGTGCGGCGGAACACATGAACTACAGCAGTGATCACACTTCTCCTATAAGTCCTTGATCGTCCATAGTTGAGTGCCAGCTAACGCTTCCCATGATTGCTGCCAGATAAATGAAAGATGGCGACGGAAGTACAGCTACACATATATGTAAGACAGATGGATAACTCCGGCAGACGACATGTAACCTTCAACTTTCTTCAACATGTTGGCGGAATACCCACTTGGCCTGGGATCCAGGTGAAAACAAACTGGTACCCGCGACACAGTAACTGTGAGAGGAGTGTCTGAATTTTAAGAATGAATGCAGAGATGCCGAGAAATTGTTGCAGGGCTTCAATAGCGCCCAGAGAGTTCAGGAGCTGAACTGGAGATAAAAAGTAAGAAATAAAATATGGCAAACAGCTTGGCGGTAAAAACTGAACTGGCGGCACATGTAAGCGTCACTGTTGTGAACGTTGTTTTGTCAAGAAATATACAAATTAAATAACAAAACCATTTTAATAAAAAAATAGTATAAAATATTATCTTACACTATTAATGCTGTTAATCCCAACTTTACCAGATTGTGACAGAACGAAGAAGTCCAGTCCAGTTACCTTTCCCACTTTATTTCTTCACTTTATTTTCTCCTAAACTTTTGCACAAATACACAGTTGTCCTCTACTGGCGTTAACACAGTCTACATTATTTCGTGATATTACAACACACTTCTCGTAAGCCTTTTCACTGTCTTTGTTCACTTTCTCTGTATCTCATACACTAACTCTGACGATGCAGTCACTCAACGCTCATTAAAACTTCTTCACTTCCACGCAACGTCTCTTTCACGACGACAGTACCACACACAGCTGTCTGGTACTCACTGACACACTAACCGACTCATGCCTGCAACCTGTTGCCTCGTCTCCTTATATAGGTGCTATGACATCACACGGTTCTTTCTGGAACTTCTACAAATACGCCTGACGCTGGATGCCTCTTGAAGGCTCGAGAAATTCTTTGTTAAGCGTTGCGCTCATGTTGTTAGTCACGTATACATACATAGTCGCACGTTCGTTTGCTTGCTGGTATGTGGTGTGAAATTGTTCTGCGCCGCGCCCGGTATCACAATATGTTTATCTTAAATCACCAATGTAGATCTTTTATTTCTTTTTTTGTAACATTCTGCACTTTTACCACTGTTAAGGTTGTTCTGACGTCTGCGCATTGCAGGATTGATTTCCCCACTAATCGTCTCTGAGAAACTCAGTTTTAAGTAAACGGCTAGATAAAACATAGCATAATTCAACGGCCAGTTTAACTGGACACATCGGGGTCAACTCTCCACGGCACTACCGAATGCACACGTGACTAATGAATTGTGCAAGTCGCCGTTGATCGCGGCAGCTTGGCTTCGTCCATTATGTCTATCTTATATGCCAGTAAAGTGGACTGACTCAAGTAAGCTTGGCACACTCAGTCTCAGATCTGAGGCTGCTTCTTTTCTAACCCCTGATAATAACATGCAAAACAGAGGCATTAAGAAGTCGTACTTCCTGTCATAAACAGCAACGACTTTTCTTCACGACTAATACATAAAATATAACGATTTTATGAATGTATTAGACTGGATTCGTCAAATGGAGTCCTGTCTCCCTCAACTTCTTGCCGAATCAGGCCAATAACCCACTGTACTTAATTGTCCAGCAATTGTTTTTCTTTTTTCTCAAGAAGTTCAATTATATTCTTTGCATACCAAAGAATGCATCACTTCCGGTCGATGAGACCATCTTTGCGATCTTTGGAGCAGATTCACCGAGAACAATCCATTGTTTTAATTGTTGCTTGGTTTTCCGAGTGTGATGATGAATTCATGTCCCATCGACGATGGTCACTAGATATAAAAATCTGATGTGTTGCACTCACTGACTTTTTCTACTCTTGTACTAATCATTCCTACAAACTCTTATTCCTATATCTTCTTCGTGTCAGTTGAGATAAACATTTACAGAAATTACCTTATTGGTTATCTTCTAGTGGGTACAAGGAGAATATGGGAATACAGTAGGCTTTGAGCGTTTTTCAAATCTTTTAAAGGTTTCAAATTCCGTTCTCTTTGCATGATTACATATCAAAAATTGAATAACGATGTTCCATTTGACAAAAGTATGTTATCCAAAACTCACACAAATCACAAGGCACATCTTCGAAATGCTCCACTCAACAAAAAATTTATTTAGACATAAATTACGTATTTTAGCAAGATCTACATTTTTTGTATAGTAGGATTTGGTGTATCTCTAACCGTTTACCAGTTATGCAAAAGTCATCCAGAGTAAATACGACTACAGGAGCTATAGCCAGAAAATTCAAGATATACAGTTTCTCACAAAAATATCTCAAACATATGGCATTTTAATCAAAACCATTAGAGCCATTTTCAAGAAAATCTAAGAATGTAAAGGATAGTTGAGAGTGGAGCAATTTTCTTCAAAATCTTCGTGACCCATCCTCACATTAAATTTAAGTACCAACTATGGTTTTCAACCAACTTTTGATTTTTGAGTTAGGCTGTCCACAGACTGATTGACTGACAAGACACACACGGGCCTTTTCCTAAAAATGCTATCTTTTTATTCAGGGGGCCTCAAAACATATTTCCGGTGAAATCTCAACATCAAATTTTTGGGTGGAATACAATACTTCCTCTGCTTTACGCAGCAGAGAAAGCAAAAATCCTCGGGTTTCACTTAAATATTTAAATATAAGCACAGCTTCCAAGTTGAAAGCAGCACCCGTCTGTAATCCAGAAACGCGACAGCCATTGGGCCAACATTTCCATCCAACACATATGCCTTT